>KK120352.1:215071-247794 GCA_000611955.2 Stegodyphus mimosarum
AAAAAAAAAAAAAAAAAAAAAAAAAAAAATCCCTTAAGAGGTTTCTTGGCATGTTTTCAACTCTAGTATTGATTTGTTGAATCAAGTGAAAGCTGTCGACAATATTTAATGAAGCTTAAGGTGAGCCATTCATAATTTCTTAAGAATTGTTTGACTGCTTCTACAAATTTACAGATGAGTAGCTTCATATTACATAACTTGAACACTAGAAGTAAATTAAGAGGAATTATTCAAAACGTAATCAGAATTCATTTATACTAATAAATCGAGCATACAGGATTAAAAACTCGTTATCTTAACCTAGTACACACCATATTAAATGCAACAGTGTAAATGAAATTCACTAGATAAAAAGGTCTTCCGTAACTGATTGATAATCACTAATGCATCTTATTGCTGAAATTGAACCTCATGCAACAAATGTTTTTTGAGAGATCCATTCATAAATATGATGAAGTTATCACCAATTTGTTTCTAAAAATTGCATGACTGCTTATTCCTTAAAATTAGGCAAAAAGCAATCTTACTTTGGCTTATATTTTGAAATAAAACTATCGATTACGATAGTAATTAAACCTAAGTCCTACTCATCAGGAGTAAAACATTTTTTGCAAAAGAAATGAAACCATGGGTAAACAATGAAACTGTAAGAAATATTTCGAAATTACGGCTTGGTAGTCATAAGTCAAACTTGAAGAGAAACACTCCGATCTAAAATTATAAATTAAAGAAAACGAACAACTTTACATTAAAGGAACTTTTAAATATACCGTCTCAAAATCTACACCAAACTAAGATTGCTATCTTGCCTAATTTTAAAGTTTTCAATGGTATGTTTCTCTCTATTTTGCTCGCCTTTCTCTTGGTTTATGCTTCGAAACGCAAGAATCTCTATTGGTATTTTCGGGTATAATATTTTTTGAAAACCCGATGAAACGGGGTGCACTATGTGCTAGCAAGCCGGCATCTATCATCAAACTATCGCTTCAAGAATCGTCATCGTTTCGTCCAAGCCCTTGGTGGCAGTTGTTGGACCGGTTTCTGCCCTCTTTGCTGCTGGGAGTTCAAGGGTGAAGGACGGGCTTCGGCCTGTCTCTTCACCGACTGTCTCTTCACTTACCACCTCGTTTCATGATGCACGTTTAACTCTCCTGAAAAGTCCGATGATATGGTTCCTGATTTATAGAAAGCCAACTGTAGTTTTTTTCATTGAATATATTCATTCTACATGCAGTTTCTGAAAATTCATCCAGGATGGAATGATATTTTTTAAGCAAGAATCATGAACTATCTCATTGTGCAATATAAGGCTCATCCATTGCATCGCCACGTGGTGCACTGCTCAAAATTAATTCACTGGTAGAAGCTTCAAAATCAGAAGAAATTTCAAGACAAGTTTATTGCTGCTCTACATATATTTTCAATACAAGGTTTTTCGTGATTTATAGAAATCGATTGTGCTCTCCAAGTATATCGTTAAACGAATGGACGTTCTGCATTTATAGTAGGACTATAGTTATGATCTGATTATTTAATTTTCTTGTTTTATTTGTGTGAGCTCAGCAGTAAAATTTTTGATAGGAAAAATAAATAGAGTGAATTGTAGATGATTAACTTGCATTTTCTTCTTCAACAATCACAACGTCTGGGGTAAGTACATTATTTTGCTATCCTTTGTAGGTCACATATTTTACCCCTATCATTTGGGTTATTGCGGAAACAACGTGATGTACTCTTAATCACATGTCTTAATCCTATACTGGGTAGTTGGATTTCTTCATTCTTATTCGCGGTTCATCGCTGATAAAATTAATATTCAAAATTTTGGTTATCACTTGTACACCAGAATAATTATAATTAATATTTCTCATAACTTACAGAAATTAACACAATTTTCATTACATAAGAAATTAAAATATATAAGTACTTTTACCACATATAAATATTTTCACTACATATGGTGCCGTGACAAAAGAAATAACTTAAAATTATTTAGTTCAGGTTGAGAATTCAAATAAAATGTGTGACCTATAATATATTTGCTACACATGTGATTTATATTTTTGAAAATTTATGATAAATGATGGGTAATATGCCATGAAAGAGTAATTCTATTTTGGATAATTCAAAAATTCAATTTCATATGTATTGTTATATATATGTGCATATTTAATGAAAGTTTTAAGATAGGCCTAGTACACTGAAGTGCCACTGAATTAGGGATAGCAAGGGCTATGCAAATTGTGTAGCGCTGCGCATCATTTATTCGCAAGTGAGGGTGCTGTGATAACTGCATATATCGCGCGTACTGTCGTTGTTCTGAATTAGTTGTTGGAATTGCCAGTATTAGTAAACTGCCTGATTTAGACGCCTTCGATCGTGGACAAATCATAGGTGCCCGACGCATGGGCCATTTAATTTTCGAAATCGTCAGACAGCTAGGATTTTCAAGGTCAACAGTCCCAAGAATACATGGACTAGCGAAACTAGCGATCGGGCAAACTGCAAAGGACAATTAGCCTTGCCAATGCGGGGTGAGAGAAGGCTCAGGCGTATTGTACGTAGCCAGCGAAGACGAACATTAGCTCAAATTACCATCCAGCTGAATGACGGTGCCAATCGTACGGTCAGTAAACGGACTGTGCAACTCTCGCTTCATCGTATGAGTTTTAGGAGCCGTCGACTTACGAGAGTACCATTGCTCAATGCTCACCATCGGGCTGCATGTCTTGCCTGGGCAAGAGAGCACAGAGACTGGAGTGTAGAGGACTGGAAACGAGTAGTATGGAGTGATGAGTCTTGATTCCGACTACTTAACTCCGACGGGCGGCTGAGAATATGGCGTCAGGCTCATTAAGCGATGGATCCTGCATGCTAGATTGGAACTGTATAAGGGCGTGGTGGCTCAATCATGGTCTGGGGTGTTTTTCCGTGACACTGTTTGGGATTTTTGGTGCGTGTACCAACCTCCCTCAATACACTTCGGTACGAAGAGTTGCTGGGTGATCACTCCCATTCGTTTATGCTGGTCTGTTATTCGCACGGTAATGGAGTTTTGCAGCAAGACAACTGTACCTCTCACAAGTTCCGGTTGGCTACTGGCTGGTTGGATGAGCATTCCTCTGACTTTTCTGCCATAAATTAGCCACCTAGAATCCCAGACTTAAATCCTATTGAACATCTTTGGAATGTTTTGGAACAAGGCATGAAAGGCCATCACACAGCACCAACGAATCTTACTGAATTATGAACAGCTTCAGCCAATATTTGGCATTCCCATGGAACGCTTCTAGAAATTTGTTGAATCTATGCCTCGTCGTGTGGCAGCCATTATCAAGGCCAGAGGAGCCCGAAATCGTTACTAGATAGGTATCCCTAGTTCAGTGGCCCTTAAGTGTATATATACTGAAGTGACAAAAGTCATGGGATACCTCCTAATATTTTGTCGGTCCTCCTTTTGCCCGGCGAAGCGCAGCAACTCGACGTGGCGTGGACTCAACAAGTCTTGGAAGTCCCCTGCAGGAATATTGAGCTATGCTGCCTCTATAGACGTCCATAATTGTGAAAGCGTTGACGGTGCAGGGTTTTGGGCAGGAACTGACCTCTCGATGATGTCCCATAAATGTTCGATGGGATTCATGTCGGGCGATTTAGGTGGCCATATCATTCGCTGGAATTGTCCAGAATGTTCTTCTAACCAATCGCGAACAATTGTGGCCCGGTGACATGGCGCATTGTCATCCATAAAAATCCCGTCATTATTTGAGTATGTGAAGACCATGGATGGCTGTAAGTGATCTCCAAGTAGCTGAAGGTATCCATTTCCAGTCAATGATCGCTTTCGTTGCACCAGAAGACCGAGTCCATGCCATGTAAAAACAGCCCAGACCATTATGGAACCACCACCAGCTTGAACAGTGCCTTTTTGACAACTTGGATCCATGGCTTCGTGGGGTCTGCGCCACACTCGAACCCTACCATCAGCTCTTACCAACTGAAATCGTGACTCATCTGACCAAGCCACGGTTTTCCATTCGTTTAGAGACCAACCGATATGCTCACGAGCCCACGAGAGTCGCTGCAGGCGATGTCGTGCTGTCAGTAAAGGCACTCGAGTCGGTCTTCTGCTGGCATAGCCGAAGGAAGACAAATTTCGTCGCACTGTCCTATCGGACACGTCCCTCGTACGTCTCACATTGATTTCTGCGGTTATTTGATGCAGTGTTGCTTGTCTGTGAACATTGACAACTCTACGTAGACGTCGCTGGTCTCGGTCGTTAAGTGCAGGTGGTCGGCCACTGCGCTGTCCATGGCGGGATGTTATGCCTGAAATTAGGCTGCCGGCTCCTAAAACTCAAAAAGCAAAAAACTAAAGCTGAAATTAGGCATGAAATTGCATGAATTCCCTAACGATATCCGAAATGGAATGACCCATGCGTCTAGCTCCAACTACCATTCCGCGTTCAAAGTCTGTTAATTCTCGTCGTGCGGCCATAATCACGTCAAAGCCTCTTCACATGAATAACTTGAACACAAATGAAAGCCCTGCCAAAGCACTTCGCATTTATACATTTTCTACGCGATACTACTGCCATCTGTATATTTTCATATTGCTATCCCATGACTTTTGTCACTTCAGTGTATGTTACGGTGAAACACCGAAATCTGTAGAATGTCGACTTTCACCGGTGAATGTCAACATTCACATAGTCGCTTGGTGTATGTCCGAAATATTTTCCAAATACTCTTATTTCTATCTTATACCGGTAAATGTCTACATGGTAAATGTTGAAGAATAAATAAGAATATTATATTTTCTCCGTAATTCAGTCACGAAAAAACGCACTTGACACTTAAAATAAGAACTCAAGAACGTTAAGAACTTAAACACACAGTACATTCAAAATGAGAAAGGAAAATAATAGAAGTTAAAAACATCATTACAACTTCATACGTAATATTTTTTGAATTTAATTTGCAACTTTCTAAGTATACATGTTCTATTCTGGTGGGAGTTTCATATAGTATACTGAACAATTCCTCATTGGTAACATAATACTGTATATTTGTTTCTCCTGGCTTTAATGGTACAATTAACTTCTGTTCATCATTAATTTTTAAAACGTCGAAACGTTTTAATCGTCTGTAATCCAAAGGTGTGTTGCAATTAGTTTTAGCAGAAACCACTTCAGAAAGTATTTTGGAGTACTTTTCTTGAGAAAAATAAAAACAATTGTCTTCTCGTTTACCCGCAATTAACGCATTTAACTTTTTAAGAAAAAGATCACGATTCACTGCAGTATCCATTCAGCATAAATTAGGGTATCGGAAAAAAGATTATGAAAACGTTGCTTACGCCATCAAATCTTGCATAAGACTGACAAAGCTGACTGACTCCTACCAGAACAAAGGATTTAGCGGAAAACAGCCAGCGCCTCTTTGTCTACTCCTCTCTTTCGACCTACACCAGAGTATATCTGTGGTTGTCGACATAACCAGTGAGGGTCCGAATGTACACGAATGTAATGCAATATTCGATCTTTCACCGACGTATTTGGTGAATGTTGACATTCTCCGGTGAAAGTCGACATTCTTCAATTTCAGTCTTTCACGGTAACATAGACATAACACAGCGGTCTAATATCTGCTTGTGACATTTTTTGGCCAAATTTTTTCCTATCTTCTTTTATTAGCAGTCTTTTGAAGGAAACAATTTTATTATGAATCCGATTTCGTTAAGATTCTTTGATGAAGAATGTCTCCCGTGAAATTTATTTTCTTAGTGCAAACGTCGTTCCTCCTTTTCAGACCCTTACTTCTGCATTAAAAAATTATATGCACCGTTAATTTGTAATGTTATACTTTGCAAATAATATACACCGTGTCTGCAAAAGTCCTTACCCAGTTTTTATTTTCGCAGTGATTTGTCGTAGATGCAAATTTTCAGTTATAAAAATGTTTCGAATGATCCAAATATCTATGTCTTGGCATTTTTAAATTTAAAAAATCAATTTTTAAAAACTTAAGAAACTAATTTTTTTATTTTATCCGTATACTTATATTTAGAAACATTTTATACTCATTAAGATAATAAAAAATAAAAAAGTTGGAATCCCACACCCCAAAAACGGACTGAGATACTTTATTTTAAAATTTTAGACATTTGACGGCATTTTCAAGTAGCCTTGAGGTGTAGAGCAAGAAGCCTAAGATTACAAACGGTCTGTCGAAAGTAATTCATATGATTTCAATCCTAAATAATTCAATAATTATTAATATTCTCATGAAGCTTTATTACACTACAATCATACTGCAGCTGCTTAAAATAAAATATTTTTAGCGCTTCATTTATGCAAATAATTCTACAAGTTGCTTTGAGTCACTATTGAAGACTGCCAAGGTTTTCTAAACACGAATTCTATAAGATTCTTTAAATAAAAACACCTTTTTAAAAAAACATTTATATCAAGGAATACGTTTCATGAAAATTTGCCTAGAAATGCTCAATGTTTAAATTATTAACATCAGAAACCTTTCCCTAAGTGCTTCACCAGTGGCCGAGCGGTTAAGACAGCTAATTGCTGGGAGTTCGATTCGCGTTCCAACCACACGAGCGGGCTAACTGATGACTGATTTTCCGATCTCTAACTTGACTACAAGCCAGTTTCTATTAGAAATTCTTCTATGAAGGTATCTTTATCTTCATAGAAGAATAGTACCCAGATATTCCTCTGCGCACTGCCGTATTCAGACAATCTAAACTCACCTATTTTTTTTGTAAACTGCTATTGCATTTTTGACTATGCACAAACCTAAGCATTTCGCTGTGTACGGCCCCTGAATATGATCTTCAGTTTAAAATTGAATATTCTGTGAAATTTTTGTCGTACAGTAGTCAAACTTTTTATATTTTTGATTTTTATACTGCGTATAAAATGTTCCGGAATATAAGTATAGGGTGCGAGAAAAATTTATAATAAATAGGATTACGTAATTTTACAAACCTCTTCTTTTTTTTAAATTGAAAAATGTGAAAACATGAATATTTGCGTCATTTTAACTCTTTTGTTAAAGGAAGTATATGTATACGACGAGCTATTATATATATAGGGTGTTTCAGCAGTTCGGTTACGAACTTTCAGGAGAGAGAATACACTTGGACGATGGAAAACCAGATAGCAATGCATGGTCGGAAACACTTTCTTGGCGCCGTACTTATGACACAAAACACAAGAAACGAAGGTTTTCGTGTTTTGAGTGTGAGAGACAGGGTGAGAAAACATGTTTATTTTGCTTAATACAGCAGAAAATAAGAAATAAAAATACAAACCGACCACAATTGTCATCAAAGAAAGAATTTAATTTTACAACATCAAAATTACGACCTGCAGGCCTCACATCTCCAGCGCTTCAAAGATCTATGTTCTGGAAAATATCTGGCATGTCCCGGACTTCCCCAGCAATTGTCAGGATGCATGCAACAAGTTCTTGAGCACTGTAAACGGGGATTCCGTACACCAGTGCCATGACGTACCCCTGAGAAAATAGTCAATGCAAGTGAGGTGTCTTGCTGGCCGATCTTGCTGACCAATGCACCGGACCACCACTGCCAATCCAATATTGAGAATATGTTGCTTTCAGGTGGAAGCACACATCAAGCCTCTTAATGTATGCAAAGATTTTAAATGCCCAACATTTTAGTTTTCCCTCTCCCAACATTTTAGCTGCACTGAGCATAATAAACATGCTTTCTTAAGCTGTTTTTGTGTTTTGTGTACCGCGGCAGGAAAGCGTTTCGACCGTGTATTGCTATGCGATTTTGCATTGTCTAGGTGTACTCTTATCTTTTCTGAAAGTCTGTAACCGAATTGCTGAAACCCCGTGTATATATTAGTTCTGGAAGTTGCCTTTAGGGGAAAATGTGGCTCTGTTCTAGTTTACACAACTGAGAACTAGACAAATCAAAGAAGAAATTTCAGTACATCATTGCTTAAATGCAGCTGCGGAGGACCACAAAAGGAAAAGTAATTCATGTGTGTGCTCACACAGAGGTCGCAGCGTTTGAGGTGTTAGGAGGTATGAGACGGCAGGCTGTGATATTTCAATAGTTCAGCTACAGCTCCATTTGCTATTACAAGAATCATAACTCACGATCATTGTCAAGATTTTAGCGATCTATGCCGTGTCTGCCACCAAAGCCTCTTGATTTCAGGGAGACTGACGGACGGATGATCCTACTGCTCCTCTGATATCATTCCATTATAATGAATCAACGGACTTAAAATACAGCCGACAAATTAAGTGAGCGTGACTAATTCAGTCTGTAAACTGTTTTAGATAAGCCAAGGACTCAGAATGCTCTTAACCTCTCGACTAGAGAGACTCTTGCCTCTAGAAAGATCCTCACATAATGAGGGCAATAATTACTTCTACGCCTTCAAAATTGTTATATACTGTTAATTTAATTCCTCATAGATTTATATTAAATATATTTTAGTTATATATACACTCTTTTCTAGTACCATATACACGAAAGTAATTCCATTTCAAAAGAGACACACTCTGGTGCTCTTCCATAATCAATTATTCAAACCCAATTGTTAACTCCTAAACCTTTATATAGAATTCATATAAATTAAAGATCTCAATTCTGTTATGCGATTATTTTCATTGCAAAAAATACGATATGACATGCAGCTAAATTTATGTCTGTGCTATTTGGTATCTATAATAGCAACAGTTATACATTTCGATAATTTTATACTACTTTAGTATGGTTCGTTAAATGATTGTGACAACCACGTACAGCTTTTCGTTTAATGAACAAAAGGCGACGTAATGTCACACTTATTATTGCGACTGTCACTAACTTTCACGTAGCGTTCTGTGCGCTATAGAGTGAAAATGTAAGGTTAGACATAAGAACGAATAAAGCGCTCTCATTGTAACAAATTGTAAAATGTACCCTGTGGCCTCCAAAGCAAAGGTTAGCTGCCAGGAACTATTTAACCTCAATTTTTGTTTTACACTGTAGTTTACAAACACTTTACACAGTAGTTTCATTACGTAATACAATATATATATAATGCAATGCAAAAGTTACATTCAAAGGTTTGTGCAATTTACTTCGAAAGCACTGTTTCCTATTAGATAGTGGTATGATTACATCAAAGACCTCGGAGTGATTTTCGAAAGTTGCTAGAATTACTTCGAAGACCACATATTACGTTTCGAAAGCGTTATGATTACTTTGAGGTCATAGATTCCTTTTCAGAAGATTCCATGATTATTTTGGACATTCAAGCGATTTTCGGAGATTTTTTGATAATTCTACCATTGCACATAGATTTCTTTTTGATAGTTTCTATTATCTGGTACCTCATTATATTTCTAAAGTTTATTAATAATCTTTAGACCCTGTACAAGAACTTAGTTCCACATTATAATGAGAAGAATTGGGAAGACTTCTGAAATATATAAGGCAGTTGATAGACTTTCGGCTGTACGTTTATTCGTTTTATTTTACAGGGTGTATTATGAACATTTTATATATTTAAGTTTATCATGAATTCTATTTTATTCCTTAATAATTTCAAAAAGTAATTTGATTTCAGCTAATGTGACTTCCTTCATAATTTTAATTGTACGATTATTTCTGCCAGGTTTCCAAATTTGCGTTCTGCAAGTAAAATGAAAGCAATCATTGAAAAAGATATTTTTTGAATTTTCAATTTCTTCTTGCTAGAAGTTCGATTTCTTTGATGGCGAGTTTCAATTTTTAATGTTCATAATCAGTTGATGTTCGTAATCAGAAGTTTTTAATGCCATGAATATGAATGCAATAAGAATAGTCCGAAATGTAATTCCCATGTAAATCAAATTCCTAAAATTTCATTCTTAAACTCTTATGCAAAAAGTAAAATGAAGGAAAGCATGGAAATTTAAAAACAGTACTTCGGAAAAATATTAAAGCTGATTAAAGTATTGTTTATGTGGTAAGAGACTAAATAAATTCAGATGTAGAATATATTTCATACATTATTTTCATCAAGCGAAATTTTTTGCTGCACATGCGTGATTTATATTTCCGAGTCTTTGCATCCAGAATTTTATTCAATAACCTCTAACCAAGAAAATATTCCCTCATATGTTAGACACCCAACTTCGATTTATGCGATCAATACCTCATCTGATTTTGTACCACTCAACCACACGTTTTAATCTCATTTTATCCCATTTTTTATACCGTCGTTTAAAAGAAATATCGGCAGCAGATTGAATAAAGGAACGCTCACTGTGAATGATTGATAGTGTTATCCAAATAGGCCTTATTATATCCCGAAATCTCTTGAAAGGTGATCTTTTTCTTGCATCGGAAAGTACACTGCATTTCTTATATTCAAGAACAGTGGTTATAAGTATTATTATTATTATTATTGTTGTCTTTTTTCTCCCTTTCATTTGATGACATAGCTCAAGAACACATTTAGGTGTAAAAGAAAGGAGTGAAATTATTGCCTGCCTAATAGTCTTAAAAACTTTGGAATTTTTCCTATACATATAATTCAGCATATGTGTGCAACAGTTTTTTTGACAACAACAACATGGCCTGGCAAATTTCCGAATCTGAGAGTTACACCCATTTTTTGGGAGAAACGATTTTAAATTATTCTCCAAATTTCTTCATAAAAAGTCGTCATCTCTGCACATTGAGAATTATTTTTATATTGTCTATTAACCAAGCATTTTATAAGCAATTTAAATGTACCTCTTAAACTGTCTTCAATGATTATACCATTCATAGATTAACATGTGTTATTTTTAAAATAGTATTATTATGCATTATCTCCGCTACGTGAATTTTCCTCAGTGTTATCATGTACGTTTGAGTCTGATATCTTTCATTTCTGCTAGATGATAGTCACTTATAAAATGTGAACATGGGTATTATGATTATTTATCAAACTTATCCTCTCTTAAGTGCAAATACAGTTTCTTGTTATATTTGTGCAACACTAATTTTGATAGTTTCTGAAAAATGGATGATCAGGTGCTGTTTATAGTATCTTATTTGCCTTTTAACTATAAGGGGCATTCAAATGAAAGTGATTCGAGGTGTGTATCCATGAGATGTGTAGCTGCAGAAGTGAGACCGATACATAGATAGGAACAGCAGTATTTAATGATTGACAGGCCTACAATGTTTGTTAAGAAAAATCACCCATTGTGTTAAGGCAGGCGTCTCATTGCTTGGGAAAGTTACGAATTCCGTCCGCGAAGAACGATGTCGGTTGATCCTGGAACCAGTTCATAACTGCAGCCCTTTAGGCTTTTCTTCAGTGGTCCAAAGATGTGATAGTCGCTACAGATCTGGACTGTAAACTGGATGTTCGAAGACTTCCCACTTTTTACGAGCCAGTGCCTCGACACACACCCGGCTTTGGGTTGTCATACAGAAGGATGACATCCGACGACAGCATACTTGGACCTTTGTTTTTGATAGCCTTCTGCAGCTTATCAAGCGTTTCGGTCTACCGTTGGGCATCAATGGAGACGTGCGGTTCCATAACTCCAGTAATAAAGGATCCTGAATGTCGAAAAATGCCGTCAACATCACCTTTCCGACTGAGTGCTAAGTTTTGAATTTTTTTGGGGTCTAGGCGAGTCACGATGCTTCCATTGCACGCTGACGGACTTCCCTTCCGGTTGGAAGTGGTGACACCAGGTTTCGTCCCCTGCCACTATGTGTCGCAGAAAGTCGTCACAGTCAGTCGTGTAGCTCCCCAATTGCTGTAAACTGAGGTCCATTCGATGTTTCTTGTGGTGGTCAGACAGTATGCGGGGTACCCGTTGGCAACAAATTTTTCGATACTTCATAATGTTGCTGACAATATTGTGAACAGTACCGATGGAAACGTTCAACTCATTTCCAACGTCACGAATGTTTCGACGTCGATTTGCCTTGATTGCCGTGTCAATATCCGCGGCAAATCCGTTGTCTCCTGGCGACCTTAGCTAAACATTCTCGCCCACGTCGCCGTCGACCACGTCGTCACCGTGGGCGTCGACACACGCGTGTCTCCGTACACAGCCACCATTCTTCGATGAATGTCCACCGGCGTACACCCTTCCTGTGTTAAAAACTTAATTACAGCTCGCTGATCCGTTTTCGACGCAGTTGCATCCACACCAGCCATTATTGAATGAATGTCACGTCCTTACGACTGAAGTTAGCACATATATCTTTCCGCACACGCCTGCGGGGTATATACAGCTTCACTATCGCGATTGTTTCATGAAAATCCAGTGCACAATTTTTGCATACGGCGCTTCGAATCACTTTCATTTGAACACGCCTTATATATTTATATATTATCATGATAGTGCTTAGCCAAAAAATTGTTTGTATAAACTTTCAAGATCTGTGAATTTCTGTTTAGCAAAGTTTAATTGAGCAAATTGAAAGCTGCGTCTTGAATATAATTTTTTGTATCTTATTACATTGCGAAATTGTACAGCCAACTAGTCATTCATGCAAATAAATTATGCATCAGAAATATCAACTCTATAAAATAATCTGATGTGTAAACCACATGACTTCTTTCTACTTAATATTCAAGTATACGCATTTTTTCTTGCATTTCATTTAAACTTAGTAGATTGAATTAAATCTATTTAGTTGACAGCGCATAAACCACAATGGAATAAATGCACTCTTTAAAATTCACTATATTTTTTGTAAGAATTTTAAGTTTTACTAACGTTTATTTTATTTTAAAACTTTGCTATCCTCTCTTATTTTCCATTTCTGGCCAGAATAAGCGCGAAAGAGAATTGTTTATGTAAATGAGGTTGCAAACTGTATAAGACATGGCTTTTAGCCAAGAAAAAGAGAGAGCGACTTCTCGCTGTTTTACCACGAGCGTGCTTTTCATGTCTGCCTTTAAGGCCAGAACCTAGTTCTCGTTGATATTTGAATACGTATTGTAGTTTTTTGCATTCCGCTCACTATATACGTAGTATTAGAAAGCCAATCTTCGCGTTACTACTCTCTGTAAAGCGTCTCAGTTCTCATTTAGTTAAGTTAGTTTAATTCTTATTTTCTACGTTTTAGACCATAAGTGCTGGTCTCTATCCCGAAGTGCGGAAACGGCTTGCGCTGTTGAGAAATAAAGGGTAAATTTAACGTTTCTTATCTTTGTTGTATTTTCTACACACACAAAAACATAGCTTAGAGTAAGCTCCTTGTTCTTACTCAGGACTCCAGTTATGTTTGCAAAAAGCAACTAGAAGGAACAGAAGTCCTGACACATTTACCTTAGCGACACTGTGGCGCTAGGTTCACTTAACAGCGTTATGTCTCATTCATTTTATAACTCAGAAAGAAAAAAACTATATAACTTGAAGAATTATACAGGCGTTGTCACATGTTCTATTCAAATACTATAACAAATTTAAAACGATGTATAAAAGAATTAAATAAACAAAAAAAAAGGAACAGTTTTTAACAGACGATTCAGTATTTCTCATTCAATTATTCAGTTCTCGTTTCGCGATAAGGCAACAATGCATAAAAACTCAAAATATCCATATTACAAATTACGAAGTAAATCTTTAAACACTTATTTCCTCCAATAAATTGCAGAATGGATTAAACATGATTTAATTCACAATAATAAAAGAAGCATCTTTGTTGTTGTGAAGCTTAGTTTTTCTAGATTGGCAACAAATCCACTATTTCTCTAAATTTACTATTTCTCTAAATTCACTGTTTCTCTAAGTTTCAAATGTAAACAAATATGTCTGCATCAGTAATAATAATTAGGCTTAGCCACACTTAAACAACTTTTAAATTGTTGATAATTCTACAAATATTGCTTTCATATTTACTTAAGTCATAAAAACATTAACCGGAATATAAGAACAACAGAATTCAATCATTTTTAAGGCAAACAAAGCACAATTTACAAACATATAAGACTAAAGAAGCTGAGATCACTGAGGCGAGTAACAGAGTGAATATACATACATATATATGTATATGCATATATTTATATACTTAGGTGCGGCCGATTGCAACCAAAATAGGAGGTGCACATCTACATGTTATAGCAGTCCTATATACAAAATTTCAACGTTCAGAGGCAACTCGTTTTTGAGTTATGCAAAGTAATACATACGTACGTACGTACGTACGCACAGACGCCACGAAAAATTCTCTTCAGAATCTATTTTAAATCAGTTTTATAATTTTTTGGTGGACAGAGAGTCCTTTTTTCTGTCTTTACTTACAGATGTAACGCAAAAACATCGTGAAATCGCATTAGCTGCCAAAATGGGTATTTTCGTTGAAACATGATACCCAAAATTTTTCGCTGTTACAGTACTTCCTTTTTACTTCGAACAAGGAAGTAGAAATGAAAGAAGGAATAACTAAAGCTACCAAACATCCTTTAAGGATTTTCCATACAGGATTATGCGGAAGGAAGAAAAAGCGTTTCCACTAATGAGGTTTTTCATCCATTATTACTGGGTCTTGTTTCCTTAAATATGCATTAGCGCTATCTGCCATCACTTTATTGGTAAATCATATTTGACGTAGATTTTTGTATTGTAGACATTATGTGTTATGAACTTGAGTGGTGAACAGTGGATGATTTATGACTTTCAATCGATGCTCATCATCATTGATTTTTCGATAGTGAATTTAAAATTTCTTTTGCCAAACTGTTAAAAGAGTTTTCTTAGTAGGTAACTGGACTTTCTTGGAAGCTTTTAAGTCTAGAAAAGTCTTTTCATATCAGTAAATGACTCGAATTGCATTCTTTCCTTAAGTCATATCTTTATAAGTGAATTATGTGGCTTCAATTCATATTCGAATAATAATGTACCAAATATTCTCCTGCTTCCTACTATATCACAAAGCTATGTTTGAATAATCAGTTTTAAATATATAATTTTATATTCTATATATTGAATTTCTGGGAATTAATTCTTAAACTTAGTAGGTCCGTCGCAGTTAATTAATTTAAAACTGCTTCAATTCTTAAACATGAATTTGAAAACAAAACTAAAAAAATCTGATGTGATATGACTTCCTTCTGCATTCTTCTTCTAAAACCACATGACTTCCTTCTACATTCTAATAAATTACACATTTTTTTACGTATTTGATTTAAATTTATTTCCTCGAATTTTTCTAACTAGAATAATCAATCTCTCAAGACAAGTTGAAATTGACATCAAAAACTGCAAATTTTGAAATTAAATATCCCGGTCAATTTTTGTCTTCTGTCAGCCAAACTTCTTGTAATTTTATTTTTTTATAAACAGTATGAAACGTGTGCAACTAAATGTTATAGAAGACTCATACAAAATTTCAACGCTCTACGGCTCATCTCTTTTTTTGATTCACGCGAGATACATTTATGCATATGCACGTACATACGTACGTATATACATACATACATACATAGGTACATGCATAGATACATACGCACTTATGCACATGTTTGATGTATTCATATACTGAAGAAAAAAAATCCCGTTTAAATCCAATTTAAATCCATTTTACAATTCCTTTTTGAAACATGGTTCTTTATTCGGTCCGTACGTACATATGTAACCCAAAAAAATAGTCCAAATAAAATGGAAAACGGTCAAAATGGAAATTTTGCTGAAATATGATACCCGATATGTTTCGCAATGGCACTAAATTCCTTGGTGACAGAAGAGTTTACATCGGTTATGAAGGTTGACAGTCTACTTGATTGTAGCTGGTTCTGGGTGTTGCAGTCACTTCCACAAATTTCTAAAGCCAACACTGATACCCATTTATTTCATTTCATTGTTTGTCTCCATAGATCCGCAGCATCTTATTCTGAATCGATATTAGCTGAGTTATCTCTGGTTTGCCATAAAAATTCGTTGTACGTTGGCACAGTACAATCTCACGTTGATCAATATAGTGGCTTTCTTGCAAGAATAAGAAATATAAATTACGCACAGGTTAAATGGTAAATAACTAACGCTTTTACCCATACATTTTCCTTTATATAGTGCTTACCATTCCCGAGGTATAGTGGAGTGTGTGTTATGTTTTACTGACCAATGTATATTTTGAAACTTTTTATGGCAAACATTTCTTTGAAATATTAAAGTATACATTAGCTTGAAATTAGTTTGTTAGCCCAAAGGGGCAATTTTCTCAGGACTATGAATTTCATTTCGACATTTTACGTTGATTCACTAAAGCGACGTTTCATCAAATATCATCGCCCTGTATTACACTTAAAGAAATTAAATAATGAAGAATCTGCATAAATGTATGTATGTTTCTCGCATTGTGATAAAACAACGGTACCTAGAGCCATCCAATTTTGAATAACGCAATCCTACTGCGAATATGGGCATCTGGAAGCCCTTGAAATTTGGAATTTGTTTTATCATCGATCAATTTTGTAAAATACGAACATATTTTGTAAATTAAATTTGTTAATGAATTCTTGGTTAACAAACTCAAGGATTTCAAAGCGAACAGTGGCAACTTTGTATAGAAAAAAAATTTATCTCCAACGCGTACGACTGTATATCGGAAATCCTAAAGATATGCTCATTTTAAAAATATTTTGTGATATTGTTGTTGAACTGAATTTTATGGTTTAAGTACGAAGAACATGATATTTAATAAATAAAGGTAACACACAAAATGTTAAAAAGCGCCCCTTTGGACATAATGTAAAATCTGAAAACTTTCAGATTTTTTATTTTATTTTATTTTTATTTATTTATTTATTTTTTGATTTAGTTCATATTTTGTACAGATTTAATGAATTTTTATTTAGAGGCGCAGAGATCTGAAAACGAGAAATGACAATACCCTTTCGAAATAAAACAGGTTTATCTTCAGCGGACCAGACTGTTGCTATTCGGCAAAATATTATTACGGATTTCACATTTATTTGGCTATTTATTTAGAATTATAAGTAATTGCTTTATATTTCCCGTGCAACGCAGACGATTTCTGAAGAGAAAGCTACGTCGAAAAAAAAAATAAAAGAGCGCGTGCATTTAATGTTTAATAAATAAATATCTCATAATTACTGTTGCCATCCAGAAAAATCTAGGAAAATCGAAATTGTAGATAATTAAAAAGCTTATAAAAGTCGAATTGAAACCCCTCAGCTCAGTTGTTGTTGTAGCTGTAGCTGTAAAAAGCAAACTGCTGTTTGTTTACTTAATTGATTGTAGCGATTTCGCTGTGAGATAGAATTATTTTATCTGTTTTGAACTGATTGAGATATTGTGCGAATATCTCTGAAGAAATATTTCAGCATTTTGATTTATTTCTTGTGGAAAGAATAAATGTTTGTTAACTTTTTACCACTTGTGCATTCAATCCATAACGAACCCGTACGCACGCAACAATATATTATTTATCTTTCACTTTTAATCCACGAACTCGATTATTTGAAAGCAATGTGTTGGCACTGCCTCGAATAGAATACTTATTATCTCCATGCACTAACATGTTGCTATTGAGTAAATCGTAAGATATTTAACATTCAAATCTAATCTTTATGTTACTGAGTAACAAACCAAGCAGTTGAAAAACAATAAACACAGTTCTTAAAAAATATTTTCCCTAAGTTTTAATCTGATCGATTTAAATGAAAATACATTTAAATCATCAGATGTCCAATTGAAAACGTTAAATATTTTTATAAAATTCCACTAGCTGGATATCTGAACTGATTAAAATCATTACATTAATTTTTTTTATGTAAGCTCTTTTACACGGCTGGTGGGTTGCACGGCAAGTTTTCAATGGAACAATGCAGTGAATATAAAAAATTGCGTGGCAACTCTAACACGCTTTCGGGAATTCTGAAGATATGCTTTTTTTCAAATATATTGTGATCTTGCTCTTGAATTTTATGTGGCGTAAGCGCGAAGAAAATGATACTTTATAATAAAAAAAGATAAACGATACTTAGTAAATAAAGATAAACATACAGAAAATTAACAGTAAAAGACGCAAATTTTTGTAAGTTATCTTACTAAGAAAACTGAAGATTGTTATGATGAGCTGAGAAAAGAACGAAAAAAAATTAGAAAAATATATGGCAACCCTTAAAAAGACAAAACAATAGCAGGTGTGAGTCCAAGAGTAGACTGATAATTGGCCACACTCAGCACAGTATAAAAAACCGTAATAAACCCTCTTGTGAGAAGTTAAAATCTGAATCCTTCAGATTTTTTTTTAATTTAAAATATTTCTTTTTATTGTCCAAAACCTATCTAATATCTTTTGAACAAACAAATACAAGTTTCTACGTTTGATTTGCTTCAATTCCTCTCAGATTTTCTTTTTGTTAGAATGTTCTTTTGGCATTTTAATATTTCATCACCTTCCCAAACTTTCCACTATTAATGCACATTTTCGGAAATATAAAAATGTACGAAAAAGAAAAAAAAAGTTAAATGTTCAATATAATATTCAAAATATTTTAAATTATTCATTTAAATTACTTAAAGGATTAATGGGATAAAATTAAGAAAAAGTCCTCTAAAATCATGTATCGAATACATACATGTGAATTAATCTTAAAGAGAGCACTTTACGAATTATTTCCCAACAAATATAACTCATTTTTAAAGCACAGCACGAATTCATTGGAGATTTAAATGCCAGTTTTAAAAATATCTTGCATGCAAATAAATTTCTTTGTAAATCTACTGTACTTCCTTTCTAATTTATGACAATTAAAAAATATTCCAAAATTTTATAATAAGAATAAATTCCATTTTGTTTATTTTGATTGTCCATTCATGATAATGGATATCATGCGATGTAACATATTTCAGCATCGAATAAAAAAGACGGTACAATTTGAGTTTCGATAGCTACGGTTCTATGAAACTTAAAAAACTTTCCCGTCTAAAAATTTTGATTTATGTATTCATTTCTCCCGAGCTTTCGAGAAACAAACTTCTTTTTCTGGATTACGTCAAGCGATTTTTTTTCTAAAGGAAAATAACCTTTAGAATTCTTATATACTTTCCCTTTGCGTTTTAGCAGATGATCACACGAGAGCAAAGGAAATATTTCTTCTTTCTTTATAATTCTTTTTTTTTATTTGGTAGCAGTCTTCGATTTGTATTCTACCCAAAAATAGCGATTCGAGAGCGAATGGAATTTTACTGAACAGCTTTCGAATTTATTTGTCAAATCTTTCTAGAATGTAAAATACATGACATGACGCCTTCAACGTCTGAATTTTTTAAGATAAGGAATGTGTTTTTACGTGTGACTTCTTTCAGTTTCGCATTAGACTATAAAACTTGTTATTTTGTGATGATTTCTTCCGAGTGCGAGAAGAATACTGCCTAGAATGTGTATTCTTTATTTCATTTTTCTTTTGATTATTTTATTTGACACTTTTATTTACGTAATATAGGTAGATTCTGTAATTCTGTTTAAGACCGCATATTGTTGGGCGCCTGCTGATTCCTGTGGGTTGCCTGTATAAACAGAAAAGATAAAAGAGGGAAATCTGAAATTTATTGCCACTCTAAGCAGTAATTTCTAACTAGATGAGGAAAAAAGGTCAAATAATTTCGAGTAGTAGTAAGTTATGGCCAAAATATTCCTTGAAACAGGGAAAACAAATATGCAAATTTGCTTTTAGAACTAAAAGCCACTTGCTGCCGAATGTTTTTCTGCATCCACTCATTTAGGTGTCCTCGGTAACCTACTGTGTAATGAAAGAACAATTTAGTATAAAGTATAATTAATGAATTTTCTTATGTCACTCAAAATATCTTACATTAGCCAAAGCTGCCTTCTTGTGTGTTTGTTGAGCCTGCTGGTCTTTTCTGGTGGTAGAAATAGGAAAGACAAGCCTTGCGCTTGACAAGAATCAAAACCAAGGATTTTCATTCTGCCTAATAGGCATGATAACCACTTACATACAATAATTTTGCGCATTCTTCACTTCCTATGCTGGGAGACATGCTTCCTATGCTAGGGTTGCTGGAGACAGAAAAGAGACCATCCCATTAAATCCCGATGGTGAAAATTATTATTCCCCAAGTACTAGTTCGGGAACTAGGGCAAAAACTCTCAGATTTTTCGAAATAGGAAACATAAAACATCAAATGCACCTTCACAGAAATCCAAACTGCTGATCTTTAGACTGCTAAATGGAATCACTTACATTATGCGGGCATGGACAGAGGAATGGGATACCTTCATGCTGTCTTATTCATCTTGTCCTTTCCTGTGAGATTATGCCCTTTAACCTTCTCGATCCATGCTAAGCTCCAGAAACGCATTGTACACCGTCTACTACAACAGAAGTCTTAAACTCTAATTACACGTAGGCCAAATGCACAATCTAAAAACAGCTGAAGAGGACAGTTTTTTCTCTTTCTTTCTTTCGTTTATTAACCAAAAGGAAAATTTGTTATTAAAAAGGGAAAACATTAATTAAATTTAAAATTTTGCTTGTTAAATATTTATTAGAACATACGTAAATAATCATAATAATAATGCGAAGGAAAATATTCAAATTCAAACTTATTTTCAACATGAAATTTAAAGTACATACTGACAGCAAATTTTAATTTGCAGACTGATATTTATTTCAGATAATTCTAATATGTTTAATTTATCATTAAAGAAATTACTTCCATTTAAACTAAACACAAATAAATTGTGAAAATTTTCGAAAGAGAACAAAACTTGAGAATGAATAATGACAATTTAGTTTCTTTCTTTTATTTATTAAATTTTTCTTTGAAGCATATTAAAATACATGTGTTTCTATGCAAACAATTATAAACTTAATTATTTCTTACCATAGTTTGACATTCGATGGTATTTTTATTTTTATAACGTTTGTAGCCTTAGAGAAAATTTATTGGACACTATCTTCATTACGAGTGATAGCTACTTATCAGTGAAACGGCTTTTCCATATAAATTTTTAACTGTCAAGAAAAACTGTTTATATGTAAAAGTATCCCAAATAAAGAGATCATTCTTAATGTAAAAATTCGTGACTTAGTATTTTTGACCGATACGAATGAAGGTTAATACAATTTGTTTCTAAGTTTTTGAATAAAATTTATAATGTAGTGTAACTAAATGAGCCCATTTTATAAATTTTCTGGTACGTTATTCATACTCGCCTTTAATTGCAATGAAATTAATGTAAAGTCAGACATCATATCTGAGACATTTTAAATCTTTATATAACACAGTATTTGTTACAAACGCGCAATTGAAATATACATCCGCGGTCCATATAAATTGGCTTCGGGGACCTCAAGGTCTGAGATCAACGCACTACAATATTAAAAATTACCACTCCATCTGATATGAGCGTTGTCAAGTGTCCCAAAACTACACGGATTCAGACATAAGCGACTGCATTTTTCTGAAGTCCGGTCTACAGAAAGCAACATATTGCCAAAGAATTTCTAGCAAAGATGTCTGCACGAGTTCATCTATACACGGAAACACTCTGCTGGCGTTAAGAGGAACAAGTTGCCGGAGTCTGCGATGCGATAGGATTACTGACAGTAAGCACGATGGGAAACAAAGTTGTAATCGCAGCAGCCAATGAAATGCGTCCGCAAATTGGGAGCTAAGTAGACATGCTCAATTTCACGTTACTATTCTTTTCCTTATATTATTTCATTTAATTTTGATACTTTAGTTTAGTTTATAATTAATAGTTTCTTTATGATATTATCAATTAAACTTAACTTACAACGACCGTAAGTTGTTAGATGAATCCATGTCGATTGTTCATCATTAGATGAATCCATGTCGATTCTTTGTTATTTACCGATGAATAGAAAATAGAGAGAAGATTATTTAAACAGGAAGAAGAAACTCGATTATGCAAACAGTGTTTACTCTACCATCCCATTTCCAGGGAAATTAACGTCTGCTTATCGATACAACAGAGGCCTCCTATCGTTAGAAAATAACTATTGTTTCTACCTGTGTGGCTTAATAGCTCAGAATAACGTAAAAGCACAAACGCCCTGTGTAGACGAACTGCTGTAAGTTTTCGAGGAAAACTTATTGCATCGTCGACCAGGGTTGCGGCTTCGTGTACACGGCCTTTTAGTGATCTTTTAGGTGCTATCACGTTAGAATTGTTACCATTTGAAAGTCTCTTTTACTAAACTAAATGGACTCTTATTCAATTGCAAAAACCCGTATATTATGATTTTGTGATCAACTAACCTCTCTGATAGCTCGAATTATCCCAAATCAGCAGAAACTATTGTTTTTCCAAAGGTATATTTATCTTTTCTTTATTTTATTATTATAGTTCAAGATAGATTTCAAATTACGTGCATTCAACAAATTAAATCAATCAACACGGGAAAAGTTTTCTGTAAACGAATCTGAATAAATGCTCATTCTTTTCTTTCACTCAAAAAAATCAATACAGACTAGTTAGCTTATTTTTAACCATCATACATTAAGAACCTAGACATCATGCTGAATACATAAAATAGATTTTCTCATTGCATAAGTATGTCACGTCTGTAAGGGCATCGAATAACAAAGCGAGGCCATTTAGCTCAAAATATAGTCAGAATATAGCCACATTTGAAGCTTAGAATTAATTCAGTAAATTAACAGCTCACGGGGGAAGTTTTATTGATTTTATGCCACGACGGTCATTTTAACCATTTAAATTTGTTTGTTTTACCGCATTAAACTTATTATTCCGAATGAGTTCGGTTAATCAGCTTTCAAAAGAGAGATTTAAAGACTGACGTCAAAATCGTCGGGAAATTCGTCTGAAATTAGTCAATTAATTTTAAATCATTTTGTTTTCTCAAACAATTGCTCTGCATGCATTAGGGATCTTTGCGTTTGTTGATACTTTGATATACAGCAGACTCCATAATTTATTTTGAACAGTCAATGATCTGTAGTCAGCTCATAAAGCATACCACAAAGCACAACTGGTGAACTGATAGCAATTGGGGACCATTTTGTTTTTTTTTCCTTTTTGGTTGTTAATAGAACATTGATTAAATACCTGGAAGAAAACTTGTCATTGCTTTTCATTTCCCTTAATTCCTGTCCTGGAAAAAGGAAAATCATTGGCATTTGAAAGAAATATTTGCTACAAATTTCGTATACAAGCGATTTACTGAAATAAATGCTCTTTTTGAACAATTTTTTTTTCTTTATTAAAGAAGTACATAAGTCTCTATTCAATGTTAATTTACGATGAAATATCACAGCCAATATTTCTTTCTGTTATTCGCCTTTCCTATTTTGAGAAGCTTATTTTAAATGTAAGATATTATGTTTTATACTTTTAATTTATGGGGAATTAATTCCTAACATAATAGGCTTGTAGCAAAAATTATATGAAGTGTAACCTGCTATATGCATAAGATCAGATTTCAGTTTTGTTTTACTCTTATGATTTTTAAATTTTTAAATGCTTTTTAGTATTTTTAAATTTTGAACGTTTTGAAGAGTTAAACTGTTATCCAAGGATTTCGGATTAAAACTTATTTTTGTAATTATAGTTATCGAATTTGGATCCTGTGAGGCATTTATATTTTTATACTTTTCACTATGTTTTGCTCTAGTATTTAAAAATATGTCATGGAATTACAAAGAAATCTCATTTCAAAATAGTAGCAATATGTAACGAATTCTTTTATTTAGGCATAATTAGGATTTGCTGAAAATGTGAACTAGTAGTACTAAAATCTTACTTAGATAACCTGATGATGCTCATGGGCATTCAGAGTTCTCTTAACATTCGTTTTATATTTCAACCATATAAATATTTCACGAGGAAGAAGATTTTCAATTTCGTTTTATTTCCTTATATATGTGATCTTACATTACATTGCCTATATGCGTTCTAGCCGCAGTTAAATAAAAAAAAGATAATTAAAAATGCATATTGCTACTGTCTTGAAGAATCCATTTTTCAAGAATTTTTAATCCACGATGTATCCGAAATATTGGTAAGACAAAGCGTTTATGACATTTAGCATTGACTCCTATCTTTAACTGACTTTGATATATAATACAAATGTTGGTCATCTCTGCGACAAAGAAACCGACATTGATCTTGCAATCAGTTTTTAGTAATAAAGCACATAAAAAGGCACTTATTGGATAAAAGGTCATACTAAACTATTGGACGCAAAAAGCTTTATGTCTTTTACAAATGGAAAGAGA
Source organism: Stegodyphus mimosarum (assembly GCA_000611955.2). Lineage (NCBI taxonomy): Eukaryota > Metazoa > Arthropoda > Arachnida > Araneae > Eresidae > Stegodyphus > Stegodyphus mimosarum. Next base: position 239,315 of record KK120352.1, read on the forward strand.
AATATACTTATAGGTTTTCCTTCCGTTATTCTTAGACGTACCTTCTTCTCAGTAAAGGCTTCTTATCTCATTGTCCCACTGACGTAGAGAACTCGTAAAATCTTTAGTGCCATTGCTTATAGTGCTACTTCGTTTACTCAGAAGAACTTCGAAGACAGTGGGCTCTTTTTAGAAAGCTGTTGTATTGCGACTCTATAAACGTTTTTTTAAGTTTTTGTCAACTGCCGATTGAACAGTACAGAAGGTCGTTCGCGCTTTATGGAAAAGGTTTTCTATTTAAGTTTTCTCATAAGCATTTTGAGACAAAGATTTGACATTTTCAACATAACCAGCTGCTACTGTTTGGGTTTGACTGAAATGCAGAATGAGATATTTATTTTAGGAATGGCTCCAAGGTTACTTGAATGCACTTTCCGAGGAAAAACATTCGTATCAACAAATGGTAAGGCGGCGTAAAAAAAGAGGTTAATACAAAGAAAGGTGTTTTTAACTATATTAATCTTGAAACGGAAAAAACATCTACCTGAAAGTAAAAATGAAACAATGACTGTAAAAATGCATCCGAAGTTTGTTCGAAAGCGGGTTAGTATCATGAAAGGGAAGTATCTCAAAGTATCCTGAAAGAAATCCGACCGATTCAAAGATCTGTTGCATCGGAACTGGGAATGTCTTGGTCTTATGGCACTGTAAGTTAAATCATCCGTAAAACAAAAGTTAGAAAAGATGTTGAAACCGAAAGTTTGTAGAGTCATTAGGATGTGACGCAGGAAACGGGAAAAGTACACACTGCCCTCCCCGGGACTCGAATCTGGACCTCTCGAATAAATGTCGAGTGTGCTACCTTTACACCAGAAAAGCATGTAGAAAGGAGGGAGAAAATACTTCACATACTACACCTTTTAAAGGACGACTGGGAGTTAGGGAACCCAATCGCCAAATCCTGGTGGTGTAGAATCATTATCCGCCACCTTTTTTAGTTCGGGAGACATGCCACCTTTTTTAGTTTGGGAGCCACTGTAGAGTCATTAGAGTCATTAAAATCACTTAAAAGCTTCTCCTATGGTTTTTTGTACTTTCGGTTTATTATATCGAGCTTTAGGGAAAAGACATTGAAAAACATCGAATGGAGTTTGGAAAACCATCCAGGAAGAATGGGATAAATTTGACATCACGATGTTAAGAAAAATTTATTTTCACATAAGATTCGAGCTAGAGTTGTAGCCAAGAATCAAGCCTGTCAGACAGAATCACTTCGGCGCAAGAAATACGCCTATTGTGTATAAAAACCGATTATCAAATTCCTTGCCATAAAGTGCGAATGGCCTTCTGTGTAACTAAGCATTAACAGTCTATCTAAGATCCGCTTCTAAGCTGCTCTCCGTCAAGGCGCTTCTTGTTAAGGCTGTCATTCTCTAGCCCTTCATGTGATAACTAAAGTTTCACCTTTTCACATTTGCAGCCTTAAAGCTAATGAATTTTCTCAATATCGAGCATTTTGGCACTTATAAGGAAAACTTCAGTAAGTACATTTCAATACGGAAAACTTCTGTAATTCCCCAAGCATTTAAATGAAATGTCCCCAAATAATTTATTTACAGAGTGAAAAATATGTTTCATGTAAAATTCCTTGACACTGATTTATTAAATTATTAATTAAAATTGTATTTACAATAATTATTTCAGCTATTATAAATGCTTATATTATAATATGCAAATATTAATAAATAATTTTGATTTGTCTAATTTCTTAGCTCTTCCTTACTGATATGAGGCAGAGATGTAAGTTCTTAGAAGAAAGAGGTGTCTCTTTTATTTCCTAGTGGATTAACCAAATGTGTTCCACTGCGTTAAAATGAAAAGCAAGAGATTTTAGCACAATTCGACATTCTGGATTCGTGTGATCCAACAGAATAGCTATTGGCTGAAAACCAAGAGGCAGCAGCCACTATATAAAGACGTATGGTCAAAAGGAAAGAGGACAATTTAATTTATATTACGCATAATTAATTTTATATCCAACGTAAGGGTATATTGGTACTAAGGTTACAAACTTGTAGGAGGAGTAAGGTGCACCCAGATTACTTGGATGTACATGGCAATGCAGGATCAGAAACTGTTTCTTGACGCGGAAGATGGCGTCCATCGCAGCGCTCTTGCAAGGACGCTGAATTAGTTGGATTGATGATTACACGAATGCGAAGTTTACGGATATGCAGCAAGTAAACGATGCTACTGGGATATTACTTTTGACCAACAGTGGATTGGGCGTCATGATCTGATGCATAGCCCTAGACGATCACCAGACCGGTCATACATAGGTTACTTCTTGTTCTTGAGGGGACATATGTAAATACTGCTATGTGATACCCCTGTTGAAAGCGCCGAGGAACTGGCTGCACGCATCACAATAACTATCTAGAAGGCCCAGGACATACCTGAAATTTTCCAGAAATTTCGGAATCCTATGCACCGGAGATGTGAGGTCTGCATTATTGCTCCCGGTGGACACTTTGACCATCTTTTTTTTTAATCTCTGCTACTTTTGGAACGTATATTTTTTTAATAAGACGCATCCACGGTGTCTTTTCAGTTCAGGTGTTTTCTGTGTGCACTACTATGCGCACATGTCATTTCCGACCCTACAGTGCTATGTGATTTCGAGTTGGTTGGGTACATTCTACCCCTCTTGCAAGTTTGTAAATCTGGCACGAGACCCCGTGTTATATACTTTAACATGCATGTATGAAATTCTCAGGATTACATCTATTTCTTCACTGAATATACTCCACCCTCTCTACTCAAAGTTAATTTTAACTAGTTGCTTGGCAGTTTTGAAAATAATGTGTTACTGATTAAAGCCAAATTTATCTGGAATAGAAATGAATCTGTGTTGGAAGTGACGATGCGTCTGTTGCAAAATTGATTTTATGTTACTAAAGTTTGTTCTATAAAAGTCATTTATATTAGAACCATTCGGGTGTGTGAATCGAAGTTTTCAACAGTGTTTATAATATCAAAATATAAGCCTGGCATTAGCAATGAAACTTTAAGTACCGAATTCAGATGTGCAACCATAAGTTTCACACCACAACTGAAAGAATTAAACAAAACGCAAACGTTTTTGAACTGTCCTGAACTAAAACACGATCAGTGAATCCAAAAGTTTTGTTTTATAGTAGACATTACGTCTCATCTAAATAATTGTAATTGCAAACTACAGAAGTAAGGAAACACAATATTTTCGATGTTGTAAAAAAGTCATTTCATTCAAAAGCACATTACTTCATTTTTGCTGAAGATTTTGAAAAAGAAAGCCTGCTGAAACATCACAAAGGCAATAATTTGGTTACTGTATAAGGTACTTCTCTCGCTTTCTTCGCATGCCTTTGTGGTGTAGTGGTCAGCACGCTTGACGCGTAACCGAGAGATCTGTGGTTCGATTCGCGGCGAAGGCGTTGCTCGTTTTTCATCTCTCCTGCTTCTAAAAAAACCTAATGTCTCTACAACTGGCGCCTGAACTAAAAAAGGTGGTGGATGATGATTCTCCACCAACGGGATTCGGCGATTGAGTCCCCAAAACCCCAGTCGGCCTTTAAAAGGGGGAGTATATAAGATGCTTCTCCCGCCTTCTTCGCATGCCTTCGTGGTGTAGTGGTCAGCACGCTCGACGCGTAACCGAGAGGTCCATGGTTCGATTCCCGGCGAAGGCGTTGCTCATTTTTCCTCTCTCCTGCTTCTAAAAAAAACCTAATGTCTCTACAAACGGCATTTACTATTTCAAAACAACAATTTTAAATATGAGGGAATCTTTTTTACGGAGATTTCAGGAATTCGGAAATAGCATAGAGACGTTAGCCTTGGTTAAAAAAAAACCTCTCAGTGTTGACGTAACAGAATTGAGATTTTCTTCCTTTAATATTGAAAATGGCGCTTTTGAAATGCAGTTGCTGGAGCTACAAAGAAAGAATTACGGAGTTCGAAATTTGAACGCCTTAATGCTTATTTCAAGCATGAAACTTATCAAAAGTAAATTCATAAATCATTTTATTGATGAGAACATTATTGCAAAGATTTCAAAATTTTAGGTATTTTAGGTAGTCCGAGTTTATATTATTTTAATTTACATTAAAAACAAACGTGAAAAACGTACTTCAAAATCTATAAATGAAGTTAATTAATTAACAGAGTGCTATAAAACGTATTCAAAGGTTTGAAGGTACAGAAGGTTTTATTAACAGGTTGAAGGTTTTATTAACAGGTACAGGTTGAAGGTTTTATTAACTTTTATTAGTATTTAAGAAAAAATAAATAAGCTTATTTACGAGCTAAGGCTAATCCCTTTGTTTTGAACTACATTTATAACTGAAAATCTCTTTTTGACACTTTAATAAGAAAAAGCGCCCAGGTAATCCATCAGCATCTACAATATAGGATGGAGATTATTTCCAGTAATTTCTCTCCAAGGCTACAAACTTTATCAGAATCGGAATTCCATCAAATGTCAAAACTTCCATCAAGTGTCGGTAAGTTTATAAGGTATTTCTCCCACCTTCTTCGCATGCCTTCGTGGTGTAGTGGCTCGAAGCGTAACCGAGAGGTCCGTGGTTCGATTCCCGGCGAAGGCGTTGCTTATTTTTCACCTCTCCTGCTTCGTAATAACCTAATGTCTCTACACTGGCGCCCGGACTAAAAAGGGTGGTGGATGATGATTCTCCACCACCGCGATTTGGCGATTGGGTCTCCCAAACCCCAGTCGCCCTTTAAAAGGGGGGAGCATATAAGGTATTTCTCCCACTTTCTTCGCATGCCTTCGTGGTGTAGTGGTCTGCATGCTCGACGCGTAACTGAGAGGTCCGTGGTTCGATTCCCAACGAAGGCGTTGCTTATTTTTCACCTCTCCTGCTTCGTAATAACCTAATGTCTCTACAAGTTTATAATTATTTACATTTACAGCTCGATTGACTGACCAATGAGCATCTGCAATCCATGATGAAGATAATTTCTAACAATTTTTCTGCACTTCACAGACATTATGCAAACAAATATCATATTTACAAATAAGATTTGTAATTATTTACATACAAATATATGTGTTTTAATTTGTATGTCAAAGAAAAAGTTCATAAATGCGAGAAAGAAGCTAGGCTGTCAATCTTTATTCTCAAGTTTTGCCCTATTTAGAAAATTTTCATAGCTTGTTTATTTCTATTTTAAATTGCACTGAGTTTTTAATAATTAAACCTGTTAGAATCATTTGATAAAACTAAATATCAGTCTTAAAATGTAGTAATTAACTATTAATATGTTGTGTTCGTTACAAAGCAACAAATACGTCTTCCGGGTACTAAACTTTAATTTCAGACAGGAAAAAATTTTACTTTGAATTTTTTCCTTTGCAGTGTTATTATTATTATTTATTTACGTTTTGATACTAATAAAAATTTAGTAAGTGAAAGTTAAAATTTAATTTATTTTTAAAATTTCGTCAATAAAATTTTTCATTTTATCAAAAAAATATTTTGGCCCTCTGAAATTCTGAAATGCAGCTGGTTTCTGAATTAGAGCTGCTTTCAAATCGGAGACTCGGCCCGCATGCAATTTTGAGTTTGAAACCATTGTTCTAGATCATAATAACTATACATTGCAGAAAGTATCGTATTTTAGTTATTTTCTTATCTTGTTTCAGAAATTAAAATTTCATAATATCAGCAAAAAGAATTCATTTTTTGATAAAAATCAATCTTTCTTTTGTCGTATTTTAATTTCAATAAAAGCCAAAACAATCCAAACAATAAATTTATCTGCACTGATTTCCTGGAATGTAATTGAAAAACGTTTCGAAAGAAAACCGATGTACGATCATAAACTAATATTGAGCCATTTCTTTTTTTATTACTGGATGAAAAATTTTCTTTCGCTTTCTTCGCTTTCGTTAGAAATTCCATCATTTTCTAACCGAAGCAGATAAATTAATCATGAGGCTAAATTATTATTCCGAAAATTCGACGGAACTTTTGATATTCCTTTTCAGAAAAAAAACCTCTTTTTTAATCTCTTAATTCAGAAATTATTATTTTAAATTATAATAATTCATATAAAAAGCTGGTAAAAACATCAAAAACTTTTTAGTTAAAATATTTGACCAAACACTGAAAATCTGCAGAATTTTTTCTTCTTCTACAGAAAAGAATTGAAAAGAGCTGCCCAACTGGTATAGTGGTTAGCGTCGCTGACTGCCGTGCTGAAGGGCCTAGGTTCGAATCCCAGAGAAGGCATGGATCTTTGTAAATGTATAGTGTCTATACGACATGGGGCACTCTAAATATGCTGCGAGCCGAAAGTCCTCTCGACACGTGGTGGTAGGGGAAGAGGGGTGGGAAACCATCGAACCGGTCCGCCCAGGGACAAAATCGGGGCGGAACTGAGCTAAATCTCATTGTCAATTGCAAGGTGCTCAAGGCTGTTTGTTGCCAATGACAGGCTTATCTTGCGCTCCGTGCCACGAGGCATTTTGAGCTTGGGCTGACTATAAGTCAGACAAATAAGCATTAGTCAACAACAACAGCAACAAAAGAATTGAAAAGAAAGGAATTCTACGGGTCAAATGGATATTTGAAATCATTTCAACTCGCGGTTATTATAAATGTTCTCAGAATACAGTGTGAGAAAGGATTATCAGCAGTAATTTACCCAAATTTAACAGTATAGTGGAGTTTATGTTAATGGGCGCTCTCCTCTAGAAGACACTCCTCATTAACAGGCAGTTCCTAAACTACCATTGTGTAGAAGTACACAATCAATATACTTGATCTTAATATCCCTGACAATGGACGAATATCTTGGTCCTGTATGCGTAAAGGAAGGTTCAACTCTACCTCTAATTTTTCCATGAGTATTGATCGTAAAGATTTTAGAAAGGAACTTAATTTTTGCGTGCAGTTACATAACCATTTATTGCCTTTTTCGGATAACTTAATTTCAATAATTGTCCCTCAGAAAAGAAGCTGAAACAAAATTTTACATACGGACGGAAAACTGCTTCCAGAACTTGTTTAAGCTGTGTGGGTAATTTGAACTTCTCCTTTTTGTTCTCTAGGTATGCATTGGCTCAAAATTATAATTCTACCCTTATGAACTTATAATTTCTTTTTTAAGATTTCTTTGCTCCAAATGAGATCAAAAACTAAATTTTACTTTATGATTTAACTGCACTTAATCCTTCTTCCGTCATTTTTTTCGAAGTAAATCGCAATAAATTGGAGTCGTTACGATCACAGATACAAAACTGTCATTCTTATCTTAATTACCTAGAATAGCACAAAGTTAATTAGGTTATTTCCAAGTCATGTTCACCCAAATGACGCAACCAAATCGATTGCAACGAATAGATTAATAAATTCGAGAGGAATTAATTAATGCAATATTAGGCATGTTATTCATCCTGCAGTAAAATCTTCAGCAAGTGTTTTAACTTAGGGAAATAAAGAAACTATTTGAGAAGCACTGTTAAAAGAAGCAGATGAAATAAACTATTAAATTATTATTTGTTTGTTAGATAATTTGATATGCAATTAAGAACACATACGATCATGAAACTAATGTGGGCTGCCAATCAAATGAGTTTGAAATTTCCTCATGCTTGAGCTTTTATAAATTTAAAATGTAGGAAAAAAATCTGGTCTGTACACCACATGACTTCCTTGTACGGAATATTAAATTATATGCATTTTTTCCTGCCTTTAAAAAATATTTAAAATTATTTCCTCGAATTTCATTAGAGATATATTTCTCATTTAATTAATTCAATGCTCACTTCACGACAAGTCAAAAATACATAAAAACTCAAAATATCTATATTAAAAATTGAAAGAAATAGAAAACCATAAAAACACCAAATACACTTAAAACAATTTAAAACAATTTTACAAATAAAATTACAGTTTCTACGCAAGCTATTCAGCTAGCGAACAAGAAGGTAGATTTTCCGGAGCACAAAACTGAATGTTTTTGGTCTCACTCGGTAAAAAGACACTGCAGGGGTAGAAACTGACTTAATTTGCTGTGGACACTATGCTGCGTCAGTGTATAGGATAATTTAAAAACTCAAATGATAATTCGATAATGGATTAAGCATAATTTAACTCGCAATAATAAAAGAAGATTTTATTTTGTTTTTGTGAAGCTTAGTTTGTCTAGATTGGCAGCAAATTCATTATTCTGCTAAGTTTCAAATGTAAACAAAGATGGCTGCTATGGTAATAATAATTAGGCTTAGTCACACTTAAACAACTTTTAAACTGTTGATAATTCTACAAATATTGCAGGCAGATTTACTAAAGGCATAAAAACCTTAACCGGAAGATAAGAACAACATAATTCAAACATTTTTAAAGCAAAAAATGCACATCTTACAAACATAGAAAAATAAAAAAAATCTGGGCTCATTGAGTCGAGTAACAGAGTGGATATACATATATATA
>KK120352.1:247897-260141 GCA_000611955.2 Stegodyphus mimosarum
TCAACGTTCTTTCGTTTTGACTTATGCGAAATACATGCATACATACGTACGTACGCACGCACAGACGCCATCTCTGAATCTGCCAGAAAAAAAGCTCTTCTGAATCCATTTTAAATCAGTTTTATAAATTTTTTTGCTGTGGAAAAACCTTTATTCTGTCCTTATGTACATATGTCACGCAAAAGCATCGCTAAATTGCATTCGAGAGCGGTCAAATGGATATTTTCGTTGAAATATGACACCCGAAATTTTTCGCGATTACAATACTTCCTTTTTACTTCGTACAAGGAAGTAAAAATGGCAAGCAAATGGAATTGAAAGTCAGAAATGTTTTTTAATTTTTACAATGAGTTTTATTCAGTTACCAGTTTAATGGCTTAAAGAAGCGAGAACCTGCTACCTTTTCACTATGAAACACCGATATATTTACAATATGCAGGAAAAATTTATGCACAACTTAAAAATATTGAATTTCTTCTATAGCAAGCAAGAAATATTTCCCCAAGTATTCTTATGTCATACAGTGCTGCACTAAAACTGCTTTAAAATTGTTAACATCAGGAAAGAAATCAGATAACAGAATCTAATTTGTTATGCATATAAAACATAACAGGAAGAAGACAAAACATAAATCTGCCGATGGTTTGTGGCTTACGGTGAGAGAAATTCAGAATACAGGACTGCCACCAGTGACAATGTCTGTAATCCGGCTGAGTAATAGAAGAACTGAGGTTGGATGACAGATATGTGTATTCCATTCCATATAGGTTTAGCTCTCTGTTCGAGTTCATGGAATGCCAGTCTCTCAACAACCCATGAACAGGTACTCTGAAAAGTTAGAGATCTGGAAAACGTGCTGGGGAACAATCGAACAAACTTTTGTTTTGTTTGGAACAAATACACTCTCCCCGTGTCTCACAAATGTACAACATGGAGCTTACAAAAGTAAGTTAATTAAAGCATTAAATATTAAATGCATAAACCACTCAAACACCAAAAACAGGACAGAACAGCCATCTAGAGTTCACAAAAATAGACAAGTTCACTGGCCAAGTCCCGCACGTTTTTCAAATCGTTCTGCGTGCATAATCTAGGGCCATACAGGAGAATATCAAATGTTCCACATCTTGAATCCACCACATCTTTTTGAACACCTATAAGGTATATCTCCCACGTTCTTAGCGTGCCTTCGTGGTGTAATGGTCAGCACACTGAGCCGGTATTTCAGAGGTCCGTGGTTCGATCCCCGGCGAAGGCGATGCATATTTTTCATCGTTCTTGTTCCAAAAAAATACCTAATGTCTCTACAAGTGGCGCCCGAACTAAAAGGGTTGTGGATGATGACTCTCCACACCCAGGATTTGGCGACTAGGTCCCCTAAAACCCTAGTCGCCCTTTAAAAAGGGGAGTTTGTTAATAAAATTATAATTTTAAGTAAAGTACTTGGCATATTAACTGACAAAACATCAGCATGCTCAAAAAGGAAAAAAAAAGATTTAAATCATTTTTCTGAAACAGTGTACTGAAAACAAGTGTAAATATTATAATTAATTTAACTGAATCGAATTTTAAACACAACTTTGTATTTCTTTTATATAAAATCTCTGAGAGTTTTACTTTTTAATTTAACAGGGCATTAATTATAAATATAATTGGATCATATGTATTTCCAGTTATCTGTTCATACCCCTATAAGTCCACCAGCGGCCGAGCGGTAAAATTGCTGAAAACTGGTAGTTTGCCCTGGGTTTGATCTCAGGAGAACTGACTGTTTGCATGGAAGTTTTCGTGGTTTTTCCCATGCGTAATGTGTATACGCCAGTTTCCCTTTGAAAGTCCTTCACGAAGGCATCCCTCCTTTTAGGCAGATAACCCTTGAGTATTTTGCCATAATTAAATACACCAAACACCATCATACCTCTATATGAAATATAGTCTGGCACTTCAAGGTCTTCTCAAACTAACCTATTTGCGATCGTTACACGTGTCCTCATCGCCGCACAGCATTTATTTTCTCCCCCTTATTTTGGTTTGCAGTTCAACTCAGCCTCAATTCATGGGCTTTTCACGAAGCGAAACACATGCTAAACGGAAATGACGTGGAGGAAAATACTTTATGAATTAATTTTGCTTTTTGGAAGTTTTACGTCATGTGAATTGTAAACAGTCCCTAACGTTAATTTCTGTGACTGGTTTTATAAAAAAATGAACAGATTCAAATAAATAAATACATAAGATATAAAAGAAGAATTTCTGCTAACTAACTAATGATTAGCATATGTAAAAGGATACACTGGAATTAGATTTCAGAATTTAATGTAATTTTCAATTTATTTTCATGGGTTTTATGCATCATTGTTGCTTGTTAAAACAATTTTGTTATTGAAGGTATATGCCTAGGACAAACGGCTTAGAAAATAAAGGAGTTTCGTGGGCACGGTGTGTATGTGCATATACACGCATGTCCATAAATTAAGGATAATTCAGAGTCAAGCGGAAATCGAACTCTAAAACAAATATATCACCTGTAAAATCACTACACACATCTTCAAGAATCATATGCAAATTTTAGCAAGCAACCAGATGACACCGATGGTACGTCACAATGACGACGGTGTAAGAGAGTGATATATAAGGAATACAGACAAAGAAGTAAAATTGTTCGCAGGCGCTTTATAAGCATTTCAGTGCAATAACCGAATAGTTATGACACAAAGGACGCATTTGGATGATTTTTTACGTGGTAGAATTATCGGCCGTCTGGAATGTGGGCGTACCCAACTGGAAGTATCAGACGAAATTGGAATTGCCCAGAGTGTCATCTCCAGGCTTTGGCAACGATTCCAAGATGATGGTAATGTGAGTAGACGTTACAGCACAGGTCGCCCCAGAGATACAACGCCGAATGAGGACCAGTATTTGGCAGTTACTGCCAAAAGAAACAGGCGGAGCACAGCCTCAGACCTGTCTGGTCAGCTCTCTTCAGCCACTGGTACGACAATACGACTATTTCAAGGCAGACCGTGTACAGACGCTTAAGGCAGATTGGTCTATATGCTCGTAGACCTGTCAGATGCGTTCCACTTACTGCAACTCATTATCGCCTGCGGTTAGCCTGGAGTAGACAGCATGCATTGTGGACACCGCAACAGTGGGCTTGTGTGATGTTTTCCGACGAGTCCAGGTTTAGCTTGCAGTCTGATTCTTGCCGGACTTTCATATGGAGAGCTCCCGGTACCCGTTACCACCAAGAAACATCATTGAACGACACCGTTACGGTAGTGCAGGAGTGCTCGTTTGGGGTGGAATTATTCTGGGTTCCAGAACTGACCTGCATGTTCAAATTGGAACCATGACAAGCCAAATTTATCGGGACGTCATTCTGGAACAACATGTACGTTTGTTTCGGGGCGCCATGGGCGCACAATTTGTGTTTATGGATGACAACGCCCGTCCTCACCGTGCAAACATCGTAAGCGAATGCCTTCAATCGGAGGATATTACCCGTATGGACTGGCCAGCATACTCACCGGACTTGAATCCAGTACAGCAAGTATGGGACATTCTTGGCCGACGAGTTACAGCCCGTCAACCTCCTCCTACATGTCTACCGGAACTTCGGAGAGCATTGCTTTTTGTGTGGTGTAATATCCCCCAAGATCAGATCGATAATTTGATACTCAGCATGCCTAGACGTTGTACGGACTATATAACATCGTCTGGGAGAATACAATGTATTAACAATCATACCAATCATGTAATATTTGTTTTTTGTAAATAGGTTTTTTTTTTGTAATTTGCTCCGGGGAGAAAAAATCGCTAATCATTTTAATAATATCAAACATATAGCATCTTTTTTTGCTCTTTACCTTTTGTTTAATAAATAAGCTTTACTAATAAGTCAAATTTGTTTCTAACTCTTCCTTGCCTGATTTTACATTATCCTTAATTTATGGACATGAGTGTATATATATATATATATATATTAATTCATTAGCATATTTAAAGTGGAATTATTAAAATCAAATCGTTAAAGTTGATAATGTAACCAACAAACTAAGTAATTATCGTCATTGACCAAAAATTAGTTGACTTTCAAGGGGAACAAACTAACTTCTGATCAGTTAGCAATAATTAATACAAGCAAAAGTGTTTCGTCTTTTACTCAAGTAAGAACCAAGACTAGAAAAGCTGTTTCGTACGATTGAGTTAAAATTACTCAATTTTCTAATTAAAAATCAGTAAGATATTTGGTAGTTCTGTCAAACTTAAAATGCAATCTTCAAATGGAGTATATAATTCTTACAAGAGTGCGTTCAATTTTTTTACTTGAGAAAATTGCTCCCCGACACTTTCGCCTTTGATCATGTTAAAATAATGCAAACTTGTGAGAACGATTAAACAAGGAAGAACAAGTGTACAAAAATTTAGCCGATCTCATAAGACTAAAATGATAAAAAAAATTACTTAATAAACATTAAAGGCCAAAAAATTAATTTAATTAACTTACGTGTTTGCTACCTGTGGAACTGTTAAAATGTCCGTTACTGTCTTCTTACTCAGAATGGAATTTGGAATTTGAACCGGGATGGAGAATGAAGGAGAGGAGTGTAAGAGAGAAAGTGTAGGTGGGGGCGTGTTGGATGCTATTTTTAGAATGCGGGAAAAAGAAGTGGCGTGTGTTATAGCTTAAAGTTATTGAGCGGAAAAGTATTCTGGTAAAATTTGTTAAGAAACTAACCAAACAAAAGAAATTAATTCATTTCAGGCTGTCTTTGTGAAAAGGAATAAAAGTAGAGGAAAAGAAATCTTCACTGCTCAAGAGCTACTAAGCAGACTGAGAAATTTGAAATAGGCACATTTTGTTAATAACAGCAATAAAGAAATACCAGAAAAAACTATTTTTATATTATATACAATAACTGCACTAATTACAATATTTACAAATCCTTTACTGATAGTCATCCAACATATTCTGCCTTTTAAAGGTTTAGGAATTTATCATATCTCTATTAGCCAAATCATTTTAGATTGACTACTTAACGCCTGCTCTTTTAAGACAGATCAATAAAGTTACTTGGCATTTGATTACTTTTAAGAATTTTAATTAGAAGAATTTCGTGTTGTAGATCGATTGTATCTGTGCAAATATTTTAATGCGTTGCATTTGATTTATGATCGTACTATTAGTAACTTTTTGGAAAAAATATTGGAAATCCAGTTGATTAATTTGTTAGTAGTAAAATTGAAGTTTCCTGTTCTGTCAAACAGTAGAATTTTGTTGTAGTTTATTATTTGAAGATATAGATAGTCGACTACATTTTGGGAAGAATTAATTTTATTAAGAGCAACGCATTCTGGATAAATTTGGGACTTTTCTACATTATTCAAATTATTAAAGATAATAAGATAATTTATATATCTGTAAGTATAAGAGAAGTAAATTATATCTTTTTGCTGTAACGTTTTTTTGAATGTTAATTCTTTAATAAATAAAAATAGATTACAAAGACTTGTGGACGCGTGAGCTTCCATTGGAATACCTCTCCCTTGCTTAAAAAGTTGTTTTTGAAATTTAATGTATTTATTAAAAATAGTGCATTTCAGGAAGGTTTTCTATTTGTTAAAGTGTAGAACTGTCAGCATAGCAGGAAAGATTTTAGGTAGATGAGGTAGGCAAATATAGATTTCTTCTAATGGAAGGGGAGTGTATAAGCTTTCAAAGTCATAGTAGTTTATATTTTGTACGTCAATAGACTGAAGGCTACTGATTACCGGAGTGTTATTATTGATGATCTATCAATAATTATGTTACAGGTATTGAAGATTAATTCACAAATTTTTTAAGTGCCAAAAAATAGTACAAAAAGATTTTTCTTGTAAATTTGGTGCCATTTGCAAAGAATCTGAATTTAAATGGTATTTTATAGAATTTGGGAAGAACATAAATGTTAATAAATCTGTCGTACCTTTGACTGATAGATAAAATTATTATTTGCTTTTAATTTTGGTAACAGTAAATTGTTGTTTTAAATTTTTAATATTTTAAAAAAAGTTGAGGACAATTTAAATTACTTTTAAACTTTGCTATTTTTTGTTGAGCTTTAATTTTCTGAAGTATTTCATCTTTCCATTTTAAAAAGGCATTATTAGGCAAATTAAACTGATAGCTAGCCTTAACAATAAATTCGTTGATGCTATTTTCTAAATTTTGGGGACAATAATTTTTATTGACAAAGTTGTCACTTGGGGCCACAAATCTTGCCTATTTTCAAAAAATTTATATTGATACTGTTTTGATAGAAAGAGAGCCAGTGAAATAGCGTCCAAGGGACACAGAGGTGGAAGTTAACGTGCGCAACTATACGGTATGGGGGCTCACCAAGAGAATGGTTTTGGCTTAGGTTAGAAAAATTTCAGCTCTCAAAATTTTGAGTTCCAAGTTCCAAATATGCTACGTCATTAGCTTTACGGAAGCTGTGTGGCATAGAATAATCTAGAAATGACACAGACCAGAAATTTTACTAAGTTTTTTAGAATAAAGAGAAAATAACCAAATTAAAAAAGACAAATTAAAAGCCTATTGGCTAAAGTGAATTATAAAACTGATTTACGTATACATATACAAACTAGAGCTCGAAATTAAGAGATGGAACACTTTTCCGAAATATCTCGAGAAATACTGAATAAAAATAAATGAAATTAGGTATGGCTATAATTTATTGTATGACAATAATGTATACAAAACAACAACGAAAATGCCATTCATTAGCATGGGTTATGGCCAACAGTCCAATGTGGTCCAAATCTGAGTTTGAAAGATGAAAGTGAAAATGCGTATATGTATCTAGTATGGTATGTGGTCGCCTCTGACAGCATGCACAACGAATAGCCATGCTGTTAATTAGACAGGTCAGGAGTCCCTGGGGAAGTTGCAGTCACTCCTCCACTGAAGCAGTTTTTAACTCCTGAAAGGTTATAGGCATGCTGCAATAGCCTTCCTAAAAGCATCCCAAGCATGTTCAATAGGATTAAGATTAGGAGATTTGTCTAGCCAATCCATTCGGTGAATATCGAATATCCTCGCTTTTCAAATAGCCATCAACCAGGTGTGCCTAATGTGGTCGTGCACTGTCGTCCATAAAAATGAACTCAGAGCCAACAACACTCTGAAAAGTCGCACATAGGGCTGTAGGATCTCCTGCCTGTACCTCTGGGCATTTACGGAACCAGTGGCAAACGCATGGAGCGATGTGCTATTAGTTTGCATGATCCCTGCTCAGACCATCACTCCTCCACCACCATATTGGTCTCTTTCCATGATGTTTCTTGGATAGTATCGGGTCCCAGGTTTCCTCCATATCAATAATCGCCGACAATCAGGTTGTAGACTGAATCTGGACTCATCCGTGAAGAGAATATTATCCCATTGAAGCTGTGTCCAGTGTTAGTGTTGTATGTATCATTGTAAACGCTCTCTTTTTTTGGATGGAGTGAGCGGGATGCAAATACCGGCTTTCTGGCATAGAGTCCTGCTCATGAAGCCTTCCGGCAGCTTTCTTCCTTGAAACTGATGTTTCTGTGGGAGTAGCGAGATCACGAGACAATTTTCTGGCTGTAGATATGTTCTGGCGCTTGGCTGAAAGTACCAAATACCAGTCGCCATGGGTCGTTGCGGATCTCTGCCATCTTTTTTTGATTTTCTGGACACTTTGCCGTTGTTTCTTAACTGATTCCACAAATTAGATATCACACTTGATGTTACATTCAATTATCTTGTAACCTGAGCTTGAGACTGCCCTGCCTCAAGCCTATCCACGATTCTCCATTTAATAACTTGGTCTAAGCGATAATATGAACTTATTTCCCGAAAAAAACAAGTTTATTCAAGAACGATACAAAAATCACTACCGTGTTGCAGAGCGGAATGAGCTGAGCAGTTGGATGGGGATTTCTATACTTCCTGTTGGCGTAGCAACGTCCACAGGAACAGACAAATTCATCTCAGGGACACCAGCACCAAATAACATTATATAGCAACCAACTATCCAAGTTTTGTGTGGTATTTTAGGAGAAATATGGGAAAATGTTTTCCACCTCTTAATTTTGTTCACCTGTGACCAGTGTATATATATGGGGAAAATAGTCGGCGAATAGCCAGCGAAATGGGACGCCATTGCCGCCAGCACGTCGAGTCTCTTGCGCCATGTGCTCTTCAACTGGGTAACTCTACACATATATATATATACAGGGTGGCCATAAAGAAACTTTGCCAACATCTGCACTTCTAGAGTCCGTTCCGGTTAACCAATCAAGATCAGATTGAAAATATAGTTATTCGGAGGTATGCGCTCGAGATTCTGTAAATGACAACATAGGGGCGCTCACGGTTCTGGTTACAGTTGCACTTTACGGAGGACGGGACGCCCGATGTACACCATAGGTTGACAGGCATATGCCCATCGCCCCCCCCCCCGGTTACAGTTGCAGAAACTCGAAAATGAGGAAGGGCAACACCAACTTTTTCCGGTCGCAAATTGTTCAGCGAATGCGAAAACACTAAATAGCTCTGGAGCGGTACCGATATGTCCCCAAACTCGCGTGTTGTGCATACCCAAAAAAAGAGTTCTGAAAACCGGCCAACGAAACACTATCTGGGCGCACGCAGGAAATTTGCATATAAAAGAGACAAAACACCGATCACTGATGAAAACACATATCAGACGAAAAAATACCTTTATTTAGATCAAACAATTTTCACATGGGTGCCATCACAGGCAAGTATGCATTGCATCGGGAGACGGTGGACAATACCGCTGAACGCAATAGGGCATGAGGGATGTTTGCAATTTCACGCCGTATAGAATCCTTTAAATCCGACAAAGTTTGCGGATTACACAGGTAAACTCTGGATTTGAGATATTCCTAAATCCAGAAATCCATAGGCGTCAGATCGGGGGATCGCGGAGGCCACGGAAATGGGTAATGGCGTGAGATGATGCGATCACTAAAATGTTGTTCCACTACCATTTAACGAACCTTGCTATATGTGCAGGTGCAAAATCTTACATCCAAACGATGTCATTAAGTGCATTCCGCCTATGCAGATCCGGTAGTAGCGTTCATCCCATTTTGATCATGCAATTTTATCAATTCACAACGAACTTTCACATGAAGAGTAATTTCGTCGCCATGTGCGAGTTCCCGAATGACGACTTCGCGTACCCGCCTGGTATTTTATCGGTTGAATATATGGCGATCGGCGTTCTGTGATTGGTATGTTGACTCTGCTATATGCAAATTTTCTGCGTACTGTCAAATCGTGCTTTGTTGGCCGGTTTTCAGAACTCGTTTTTGTGTATGCATAATACGTCTGTTTTTAGACATATATGTACTGTTCCAACGCTATTTAGGGTTTTCGCACGCACTGAACACTTTGCGACCGAAAAAAAAATTGGCGTTGCCATTCAACATTTTCGACTATAATCGCAACCGTGAGCACTCCTGTGTTGTCACTCACCGAATCTCGAGCACATACTTCCGAATAACTATATTTGCAATCTCATTTCGATCGGTTAACCGGAATGGAAGCTAGAAGTCCAGATGTTCGCAAAGCATCTTTATGACCACCCTGTATATATACTGCTGGCCACCCAAATTGCAACATCAAGAAAGACAAGAGATATTACAACAAAATTTATTTAGTAGATAACATGCTGACTAAGTATAAAATGACTAAATTTATACACGTCTGTGAAGTGTGGTTGTTTCGAGAATCAGTAGCCAGATTAGCCGCTATTGTTGGAGATCACCGCTACCACACGCCTCGGCATTGATTCAAAGAGACTTTGGATGTGTTCTTGGGGTACAGCAGACCAAGCAGCTTCAACACATTGCCAAAGTTGATCTGGTGTGGCAGCTTGGGATGTCATCTGGGTCAATCGTTCAGCAACCATGGACAACATGCTTTCTATCCGCGAAACATCCGAAGAGCGAGCCGGCCAGGGAAGCAATTCAATCTGGCGATTCACGAAGAACCCTTAAGCAATGCGCGCCACGTGTGGTCGCGCATTATCCTGTTGAAATATGGCTCTAGAGAAGCCCTGAAGGTAAGGAAGGACAACTGGTTCCAACACCTTGGAGATGTAGCAATGACTGTTTAAAGTACCGGCAATGCGTACTAGAGGAGTGCGAGAGTGATATCCAATACTGCCCCATACCATAATACCCGGTGCAAGACCAGCGTAGCGGTGCATAACGCAGCTGTTCAGCATCCTCTCTCCACGGGGTCTCCAGACTCGAATCCGACCATCGCGGTGTTGCAGACGGAAGCGTGACTCGCCAGTAAAGACAATTTCATTCCATTCTGCCGTCCACAACCTTCTTTCATTGCGCCATTGGCGGCGGAGACGTCTGTGATTCTGCGTCAAGGGTAGACGAAGCAATGGACGTCTTGCTGACAGACCACTCTGCTGTAAACGGCGTCGAATGGTACGCGCAGACACTGGATGATGCGTTACAGACTGAATGTTCTGTGCTATGGTTCGTGATGTGACTGAGCGATCCGTCATTGCCATGCGCACAATGTTCCTGCCATTACGTGAAGTGGTGGTCTGAGGTGGATGCCATCGAACACGTCGGTCCGTCGTACCCTCCTGCATGCAACGGTCACATATCCGCATTACAGTTGTTTGGTTTCGTCCAAGACGACTACCGATTTCCCTGAAAGATAATCCACACTCTCGGTAGGCCACTATCCTTCCTCTGTCGAACTCTGATACTTGATCAAACGATGATCGCTGTTTACTACGAGGCATAATTGATCGTTTTTTTAAAAAAAACCCACAAGAAAAACACAATTGCCGAACTTGAAATCGTCGAAAACTCCAAGCCTTAAACAGCGCTTTAGAGCGGCGGCACAGGCGCGCATTATGTGAGTCTGCGCTGAAATTTTAATCATTTGCATATCACACCTCCGCTAATGCACGTTGTAAATTTCATCTTATTTGCATGCTTTCCTTCACGGTGTTGGATTTACGGTGGCCAGTAGTGCATATATATATATACATATACATCTTGTTTCAAAATAATATAGTAAAGTTAAATTAAATTTAAATAATTCTCTTGCGCCATTGCTGCAAGGAATGAAATTTGAATTTAACAATATTTCTATTCGTAAAAAGCAATTTTAGGTAAAAAAGTAAAAAATTAATTATAGAAATAGGTTTAAAAGAAATTATAAATAATTTATATTGCTGCAAACTAATCTACAATATCATTTAAATTCTGAGAACATAAGTAAATCAAGTGCAAGTATCAAAATCTATTAACAAATATAAAATTGTAATAAATTTTTTAAAATCCTAAAAATAATAAGTATGCATAAGTGAATAATTATTGAGCTGGGCAGAAGACAGACTTATCAAGGGGAAGTAGCCCTCAAACCTAACTCTTCAATTATTCAATTCGTGTTTCGTCATTTATGTAGGCAAGTGTAAAATTCAAAACCAAAAGTAAAAACAAATGATGTGGCTTACCACAAGCAATTCAAACGAGTGGAACTTTTAGGAAAGAACAAATCAAAGTTAATACAAAACAATACCCTTTATAAAACCAATTTTTAGAAAACCAATTTAATTAAGAAACTCTCGCCCACAAAAATCTTCCCCGACACGAATATGCATATAAACAAAAAATATACAGATACTATTAACATACCAAAAATAAACTAGAAACTAAATTAAATAATACTAAAATAATATAATGAAGGCAAGTTAAAAGTAAGTTTTAAATTAAATTAATTAATTTACCATTATTTCTATTGGAGTGTGGACAAGGAGCAGCATGTCAAATTAAGTAATATAACCTAGTGTTTCTTCTATTTATAAAAGAGGGCGCTAGTAAAAGGTAAAGTTGAGTGATAAGCTGCTGTATGTTAGAACCACTTAAAAAACTATTTAAAATTATTCTGCTTACTATATGTAATGTAAAAAGTGTGTTCTGTAGCTAAAAAATTGTTTAAATCTAACTGTGTAGTAATTGGAAAATTGTGAAAAAGCAAACTGAATTTTATATTTGTTAATAGATTTTGATAATTGCACTTGATTTACTTATGTTCTCAGAATTTAAATGATATTTTAGATTAGTTCGCAGAAATATAAATTATTTATAATTTCTTTTAAAGCTATTTCTATAATTAATTTTTTAATTTTTTACTTTAAATTGCTTTTTATGAATATATATA
>KK120352.1:260164-295432 GCA_000611955.2 Stegodyphus mimosarum
ATATATATTTGCCAAAATTCAATGCATAGTCTTGATGACAGAGGGGTAGGACGTGAGGAAGAAGTTGATACGAAACCAAGTTCAGCTAATTACCATCTTTATTTCCAGGTACATTAGAATAATTTCTCGTAGAAATATATTTTTTAGTCATAAACAATTATAATCATTGTATACACAGATTAGTGGCAATACGACGTCAGTTTAGAATAAGAAGAAAGCCAGACAGAGAAGCGTGTAGTCGAAGCGTGACAGGGCGGTAGGAGCTACGAGAAGAATGACGTAATTTCTTGAGAGCGGTATTTATACCGAGAAGATGCGAAAAGTACTCTAAACTATCATTGGCTAATTTTGGGTTTTAGTTTCATTTTTCAAGCAGTGTTCTGTAGCACGAACGTGGAAGGATCTCGAATTTGGGTAGGCAGATGAATTTACGGGGAGAGCACCAAATCTAGAAAAGATAATTTTAAGGTCGCCAAATATAAAGCAGCTATTGCATTTTGTCATATCTTACACACACGTATATATATAAGATAGTAATATATATATATATGTGTGTGTGTGTGGAAATCCGTTCTTTTTAACTTCTGGCTGCAGACATGGCTGAGTTGATAAGGCAGGAATAAGATGTTGAGAAAACTAATTTCAGCGAATCTCCATCTTTATTGGTAGGCACATCAAAATTATTTCTTTGGCAGACAAATTACTTCAAATAATTTTTATATACACAGATACAAAGCTAAGACGTCATTTCAGTCAATAAACAGCAGCATGGAAAAAGTGCGTGTTGCCAGCATGAAAGCGTAAGTAAAAGCGAACACAGCAGTTCAAAGGAAGACGGGAGGAAGTTTGATAGTTTCAGTTCTGAGTTAGGGAAAATTTTGGTTACAATTATTTAATTGGGCAGGAGGTATCTGCATTAAAACGTTACGTAATTTCAAATGATCTGGAATTTGGGAGAAAAGAGAAATTTAGGGGGAGAGCACCAAATTTAGAATGTTTAATTTTGATGTCGCCAATTATTTATTAAAACTGCTATCATATTTTTTTTCATTACAAAACTATTCATTATATAGTCACATATATATATGTAATTACTATCTTATATATATAAAGATAGTAATAGGAATAAAACTTTTTATTAGAAAAAATCAAAAATATTAGGATAAAGAAGTATTAATTAATTTTAAACAAAGAAAAAACGGAACTGTAGAACTTTACAAATAAAAACAATTGTTGCAGAGCGAAAGCTGAAAAAGTGTTTGTAAATCAAAGCAGATGGTGTAAAACGAAAGTTTAAAACTTTTTAAGTCAAAATTATGAGGAAACGATGTAATTCATAATAAAATAATCAGAAAAAAATTAAGTAAGAATTTAAAATAATGCTGAAACGTTTTCGAGTTGAGGAATAAAATGGAAGGATTATAGCCTAAAAAGTAGTATGCCTGAAATATAAAAAGCCAGAAATCGAAAAAATAATATGAAATAAAATTGAATTAATTAATTAAAATAAATGAATTATTTCAAATAAATTAATTTGAAAAAGAAAGAGAAAATAAAACCTGAATGAAATAAAAACCCATATCGCAGTAAAACACCAATGTGATGTAATTCGAGTGAATATCTTGAGAATAATCTCAAAGGAAGAGTCAAGTTGAGTTGCAGCTGAAGCCGGGATAAAGGAAGTAATAAAATGCAAGGAATGAGTTGAGGTGCAATAATTGTTTAGTGTGAAAAATGAAGATTGCAAATATAGCTTAAAATTGGAAATTAAATTTTCATTACGTTATAAATTATTAATTTTCGTTATAAAATTAAATTAATTAATTTTAAAAATGTAATATCAAATTAGAGATCAAATTCGAAAAATTGAATTAACTTTCTTTGAAACTTATTAATTCGGAAAAATATTTGAAAAAAATTGCTTAAATACGTTACTGTTGGGAAAGAAATTAAAAATTAATTTTTAAATGGTTGTAAATTTATTTTTAAATGCATAAAGTTACAAAAAGAAACCAGTCATATGGAGAGCAGACAGCGTTTTTGAAAAGGAGAAAAGTGAATTAACAGTAAAGCGACTTCTTAACTTCAATAATTTAGCGTATAATAGGACTGCAATAGAAATAGCCATTTGTTATTAACAAAGATAGAGTGACTATATGCAAATTTACGAATAAATTACAATTGTAACGCTTCCAGTAAATACTCCCAATCTTGGTTAAATAAATACTATCTAAATTAAAATTGAAACTGCGTAATTTTTGTAGCGGTAAATTTTTAAAGAAGTTCATAAAATTGCGTGGAGATCGATTATTAATAAATATACAAATTATTTCCTCCCTCCTTTCTGCATGCCTTCGTGGTGTAATGGTAGAACACTTAGCGCGTATTTGAGAGGTCCAGTTTCGAGTCCCGGTGAAGGCACTGCTCATTTTTCAGCTCACTTACTTAAAAAAAAAATAACCTAATGACTCTACAGTGGCGCCCGAACTAAAAGGTATTGGAGGATGATGCTTCACCACCAGGATTTGGCGATTAGGTTTTCTAATCTGCACTCCCCCTTTAATATACTTTACGGAAGACGGGGACGCCTGATGCATACCTTAGGTTAACAGGCATATGTCCCTCGCCCTCCCCATTGTCTGTTTTTATGCAGCTCCACCAGAGCCGAGGGAGCGGACAAGACAGTACCAGTACGGTCCCTGCCGAGCCTGATCCCAACCTGGGCACAATACCCGGGTTCTAGTCCTGTGAAGAATAAGGTACAATAGTACCTGATATTTTACCCCCGTGTTGGAGACTGTCTAAGTACAGATCCTAGCCAGTACTTCCCAGGAATTCTCCTGAGTCAACCCCCGGGGGCCCCCCTTTAATATAAGGTTTCTTCCTCCTTCCTGCATGACTTCGTGGTGTAACGATAGCACACTTGGCGCGTATTCGAGAGATCCAGGTTCGAGTCCCGGCGAGGGTATTGCTTAATTATCATGCCTCCTACTTCAAAATAACCAAATGTCTCTACAAGTATGATTTTAAAACATTGAACTTCTTGTTCAGTATCTTCAATTGAAGTAGAAATATTTATTATTCTTAGAATTTGGTTGATAATGATGCTATTTGAGATAGTGGTGTATTGCGACTTTAAAATCTAAATCGTTTCAAAAATTTGTTCTTTGATTTTGTTTTAGAACTTGATAAATAGAAATTAAATAAAAAAATTCATATATAATTAAGATATTGATTTTTACCATTATGAATATAATAATTACTAAAATGTGCTCGTTAAAATTGCAATTTTCAAATCTTCTCAAAAACCACTGTTTCAGTGAGAAACGTCATAAATCGTTTTAAATTAATTCTTGCTAGAGTATAACCTAATTAAAAGTTAGAATATTTCTAAGAATTACTGGAAAAACAGTGAAAGAATGATTTAGCCACGTGACAACATTCAATTTAATTTGCGATCCGTTGAAATGAGCCTTGTTGATTGTTAATTGCAAACGCAGGAAAGACTGGGATTTCTATAATCCTCTCTTCTCAGCATAATTTAAGCGTCCATCGCCGAAATACAAGTCAATGAACACGTTTACATGATTAATATTTGGCGAGGTTGCGAAATTATACTCAGTCGAATTAGCATAGATCTTTCCGCCTAGCAAGGTTTGTAGTCAGTACAAGTTATTTCGACGTAAGTCTGAAGAGTGATGAAATTTGTATTCGAATTCATTTCAAAAGATATAGGTAGACAGTTAAGCTACATATACAGATATGGTTATCGAATCAAACTGATGAAGTTATAACGTATTTTCTCCCACCTTCCAGCACGTCTTTGTTTTTAACGGTAGTACACTCGGCGCGTATTCGAGAATCCAGGGTTCGACTCTCGGTGAGGGCATTGCAGATTTCTTTGATATCCTTGTTTCGAAAATTTTTAAAATGACTTTACAGTGGCGCCTGAACTAAAAAGGGTGGTGGATGATGATTCTTCACCACCAGGCTTTGGCGAATGGGTCCGCTAATGCCCAGTCGCCCTTTAAAAAATGAGAAATGCATGAGGTATTTTCTTCCTCCTTTCTGCATGCCTTCACGGTGTAATGATAGCACACTCGTCGCGTATTCGAGAGGTCTAGGTTGGAGTTCCGGGAAGAGCATTGCTCATTTTTCATCTTTCCTGATTCAAAAATAATCTAATGACTCTACAAAGTAAGCTGCTTTTACTAAGCCTGATTTTTACTTCAAAACGTCTTTCAAAAGCTTAAAAAATGCTCTAATGTTGTTATAACTCGCTATCTTAAAAACTGAATTTACAGATATTATTCCTATGTAATGTATGACGACAGTAATGAATGCATGCCAGTAGTAATAAATAGTATGTATATATGCCGACAGTAACCCGAATAGATGTATTCCTTTCTTCTCTTCAGTATTTATTCTCTGTATTATAACAATTATAGCTATCAAGCAATAATACCTGAATTGCATAAAGTGAAAAGCATTTAATGATAAATAATATTAATAGCATTAACGTATTAATATTAATACTTCTTAGCAACTGGTTAACACTAATTGCGTAGCTTTTCACAATCCCCGTCTAGGCCAAGAAAAGATTTTTAAAATCTGTGTTCTGAATTTAATTTTACTAGGAAATCTTAAATCGCTTTGGGTGTCTTTAGAACAGGTTTACCATTTTCATACATAAAATGCTATTGTGAGCTTTAGAAAAACAAACCAACATCATTTCTACAGATTTATAAACGCTGCAAGCCATCTCACTCACTTTATCCGACTTAAGCTGCTCAATATTTTAAGAAATATACCTTCCATCCAACAAAATTTTATTATTTTTGCGAGTGAATCCGGGAGATGCATTATTTGAAGCTTATTAGCTTCTTGGTACTAACTTATGAAACGAAAGTGGAAGTAAAAAGTGTGTGAAGCAAGTTTGAAAGAACTATATAACACCTAAGATTTTGTATAGTTTTCGAGACAAATGGATCTCTTTTGTATCTGTTTCTTCTCACGTCATCCCTTCCGAAGGAAACATATCGAAGAAATTCCTGTTAGCATTAGTTTTTCGCCTTTGATTGCAGTCAGACATCATATCCGAGACATAAGCTATTGTCTTTCGGTGTTGCACCGATATATCACATATTTGGATATTTTCGTAAAAACTTTTATCGCAATAAATTAATTTTACACAATCTTATCTTATGTAATGCAGCACCTATTGCAAGAAAACTAGTCCACGATTTTTTTGGCTTCTCAACTCAAATAAAATCTGCATTTGCAGCACAATTACTTTAATGCAATAGTAATATTTTCCTTTCAAATCTCTTGTATATTTGATGGACTAACATTTTTAATTTTTTTCAAGAACTTTTTCTTGAATTCATGATGAGAAAACTGCTTGGCTTTAAAACGCCCGTTTTCAGCCGCTCTCGAAGCTTCATGTCCCGTTTTCTCTAAAACGGTTAATAAATTCCAGCGGCTGATTGGAAATGAAAGATGGATTTTTTTAAATCTGAACTTTCAGATTTCACTATTACAAAGCTTCAGAGGACTATTTGCTTAAGAGTATAAATGCCTTCGTGGAAAACCTTTTAAGGAAACCTAGCTCGTATTTATGTTACACGTGAGAAAAACCTCAAAGGTCAGCTATCTCCCATCTACATTTAAAGGCAACTGCATGGCTGTTAGCTATCTTAATGCGAATACGATATGAAGCTGTCCAATGGCCTGCCTTAGAGTTTCGTGTTTCATTCTCTTTAAAACTGTTAATAATTTCCTGCTTTTGATTGGAAATGAATGATGGAGGATTTTTCTTTAATTTGAACATTTAGGTTAAATTATTTCGAAATTGCAAAGCTCACGATTACTATCTGCTTAAGAATAGAAATATCTTCGCGGAGAAGCTTCTAAGGAAACTGGCTCGTGTTTATGTTATACGTGAGAAAAGTCGAAAACAATAAACCACTTTTCCATGTACGTGTAGGAGCAACTACATGAGTATTACCTATCTTAATACGATATAGCTGTCCAATAGAATCTTAGATACTTTTCTGTAAGTTTCTAGAACTACTTAGAATCTCCCAGAAAATTTTTTGATTTTGTCTATAATCCTTCAGAACATGTGATGTCGGGGAGATATAGATATTAATTTTCAAATAGTCAGCCATAAAATGAATGACAAAAGGGCATTCGACTACGTTAGTCCAGGAAAATTTCTGTAGATTGATGGTGGGGAAAACATTGTCCTGTGAACCAAAGTATTGTAATCTTTAGGACAAAAACTACTCTGAGTTTTTCGGTTACGAGGACAGAATCATGTGCCTCCCTGGTAAATGGGAAGACGTTGCAGATAATTATGATTTATATTAAGAACACTTGATGAGTAATAAATAATTCCTTTGGCCTTTATAACGACTGTCATTATGATTCAACATGTCTATAGAAGGAATCTAGTAGCATGCCCTTCAAAAAATCTAAAATTCCATAAATCAATTAAGAATGCTAACGCTGGATTGTGTTCATTGCTTACTTCTTTTCAGAGCACCCGAAAGATATTTAATGGGATTTAAGTCCAATCTCCTCAGCGGCCATTTCAGCAGAAATAATTCATTATAATGTTCCTCGGATCATATGATAGCCAACCTGGATCTATGATAGGTGTAGCTGCCTTACTCGTGCAATCCATTTTAAATCCAGATGGCAGAAAACTATGATAAGATGCATATGATCATCCAATATCTATGCATTTAGATCTATGCAAAGGGTGCTTGAGTAATGCGTTAGGTGCAGTGAGCGTGCTTGGTAGAAGATTCAATGTTCTGAAGTATTGGGAAGAAAAAGCTACACAGATCATCACTCAGCTGCAAGACCTTGTATTTATACTCATCATGACCTTGTATAGTTCAAGACTGGCATCCTGGATTTTACTGGGAGAGTGTCATAGTTTTAGCCTATCATCAACACGATGCCCTCAGAATGACGACTGATTATTTCCAAGCTACGCGCTTCCAATTGTCGATGGTCTAGTTAAGGTGTCCTACGGCCCAAGAAAGACACTGAACAGCGTGGCGTGCAGTGACGAGTGATTCACTTGTGGGCCACCGGCTTCTGAAGCCCATATGGTAAAACGAAAGCTGCACAATCCGCCTACTTATTCTCCGGTTGGATCTCTCGTTCATTTAGATCGTCACTGACCTACGTTTAAAAAAATGAAACTGGTGATGTCGCGCTTTGCGATATATACCAGTGATCATCTTGATGATCTTGACCTACGTTTGATCTTGACAATTATGTACATTACGATTAAGTCTTCGAGAATGACGATCATTCAAGACTGTTTGTCCTTCATTCTTCGCCTACGAACAGTCAAGCAGTAAGGCCGCTGAATACTGGCACTTTGGTCCGAGGTTCGAATCCCGGCGAACGGACTGGATGCATAGGCATTTTCGTAGTTTCCCCCTTATGTAACGTATATATAAGCCAGTTGTCCTTGGAAAATCCACCAAGAAAGCATCCTTCTCTTAGCAGATAGCCCTCGTGTGTTTTATTGTAATAAAAAAAACCTTTTCATTCTTCTAGATTGCTCTTTCATTTCTGCTATGCGTATATTCTCGCCTCACTCTTGATACCACAGAATAAGAAAACTTAATTTTCAAACTAATTCTGAAATTAAATGTTTAAAACAACTATTATTTGTCCTCAGATAAAGACATCTAAACTGCGAGTTTTAGTATCATAATATTTTTTAACAAATACTTCGAAACATTTATGCTTCTATTCATATAAAGAATGCTGAAGTTATTTGGCAAAATTGTAAAGACAGGTAGAAAAAGGGACCCAAACAAACGGACTTAGGATGGAAAGTGTGCATATTAATGGCACGTTGTGGGGTTAAAAATTGCTGTTGAGCGGGTTATAAAAAGCGTTCTGTTAACGTGAATTCTCATTTTCCGGATGGATTTCGAGTGAAGCACATCGTTACTCGAAAGCGGAGTGCACTGCCATGCATTTTATCTGTGGGACTGCGGATGGAAACGTAGGAGCTCCTCAACGCTGAAGATATACACCACTGTACCTCTTTTTAGCACCTGCTTCGTTTAGGTGCAGCCCATGGATAAACCTCGCCTCGGTGAACTTCGCGTTTGTGTAGAGACGCATACCACTTGAAATATGTAAAGACTATAGCAATTAAGGCCAGTTTTTTCTTTTAATTTATTGAAAGCTTTTTTCCTACTACTCAATAGCATTCAGATCACCGAAACGTCATTTTGGTATTACAAAATCTCCTCGTTTCTGTCCTCTATCTACCTTTACATTTTTGCCAGATATTTTTCTAGCAGCTTGTGCAACGCCCTCATAAGCGCTGATGTGAGGCAGCAACGCCCCGACATTTGCACAATGCCATCCATTTCTAATTCAGTAGCACAGTGTGACGCTTGATCTATAAATTTTTTATTATTAACTAAACAAATTATTTTTGTTGCGGCTAATTATCCACTGAATACTAAGTGAAATGTTTGAAAATACTGGCAGAATTACTGTCATATTCATAAATTTTATAGAATTTTTTTCTAAAAATTGTATTATTCTTAATAAAAGGAGGAAAATAGAAAAATATATCAGAACGACAATTTGAGAGCAGGCGGAGTAAAAATAACCCTTTAAATGCTTAAATAATAAACACAGTATTGTAGAGACATTAGGATTATTTTGAAGCAGAAGTCATGAAAAATGAGCTGTACTCTCGTCGGGACTCAAACCACGAACCTCTCGAATACGCGCCCAGCATGCTGTTCACTACACCACGAAAACATGCCAAGAAAGCGAAAGAAATACCTTATAGTATTAATCAGTAACTGTTAATATTCCAGGATCAGACTATAGTTTGATAATTTGTCCTAATTTCAGTGTAATAATTACAAATTATTTCAAATGTTGCGAGAATTACCACAATATCGCGAAAATTAGTATTAGAATGTGGTAGACACAAAATACGAGTAGATACTGTTGGATAATCGCGCTGATCTACTAGCGTAGTGTAGAATTACCTCAGCCATTGATTTCTAATAGAGAACAATATCCACGAAGGGCAGTAAATCATATACAATACTACAGCTATGGTTAGTTCAATTTATGATTTAGGTTAACTAGTGGCTAAGATAGATAAAGTGTTATTAACTACTATGCACTGATAGTTTCATTGCATTTCGATATCGCTGGCGATTCAGCTGATTCAGCCTATCGTCGTAGCAGCATCAGTGAAATGTTGCCATATAATATATATGCCCCGCAAGTGAAACTGGCGAGGTGTAAAAGATAAATAAATCGATGAGCACAAGAATCATGACTTCCAATATTTCTTAACGTATTTATTTATTGATTGGTTCTAAAGGTCAAAGATGAAGGAAGAAATTGTCTGTTTAGGTATGCTCCCATTCTTTCCTATTTTTTTTTATTTGTTTAGAAGTGCATGTACAGCCACTTTCACACAGAACGTTCAATTTTTAGCTCGTAATTACCTACATGTATTGCATTTGAAAATTATTTAGAGGCTATGTGATTATTTTTTTTTCAATGTGGTAATCACTTTTTGGCTGTTCTTTATATTTTGATGTTTGCAAAAAATTTTGTTTTGACCAAAATGTTTTCAGCATTACTCTTTATACATAAAGTTTCAATATACTAATGATGTCTAACAAATATCAGTCTGAAGTTGAGCTAAAAGAAAGCAGAGCACAAAAAATACTTTTAAATTTTAGGGCTTGATGCCCAAGCTCTTAGTCACGTTCGAAACAATATTTAATTTCCCCGCACGAGAGTTAAACAAGTAGCATCAATGAGGGCGGTACTTTAAACATCATTAACGAAGTGTGAGTTGTATAAGGTGGCGAGAACCTTGCGCCGATTTTCTGGCTTGACCTTAAAAGTCGGAGCCCCGTTTCCATGGTAGCCATCGATCCTCTGGTTCCTTTTTGGAGACACCTTCACACCTGCCACACTTCGGGACCAATGTTGGGAGGATAGGGGTTTGATTTGGGCGTCCCGCATGTCCAATTGTGGCCTCGAGCGAAAGTTCCTGCTGTTAATGATACATTCCTTAAATGGATTAAGCCTCTCTCTCTTTCGTTTTCAATTACCACCGAGGCTGCGTTTTCTATTACTGAAATTTGGGAGAAAAAAATCATAAATGCCACAGCTGCCGATAATTTAAGTATTAAAAATGCAATTTCGTAGGAATTTATCTTAAGAAATCCGTTATAATTTTGGTATTACTTTCTGATATTACGTCCCAGCTTTTCGAATTACGTGATTATTGGTATTAAGCCGAAGGGCATTTCATTAACGGTCGAAGATAAATTATAATTTGTTAACCTTTGATTAAATTATAAATTATTAGATTTTTCGCTTTAGCGATTCAGTTTAACCCGATTCTTTTTGCCAAACTGATTCTTACTTTTATATCGTCATATGTTTTCCAGAAAATTTTAAGTTTATGCTTACGTATCAGGTTTAAAGTTGCCCTTAAAAGCCTGCTTTGACACTATTTCTACAGGATTCTAGTTATGAATTTTAAGTCTTATTGTACGATGAATATTGCCAGAGTTGTATGAATTTAGGCACATTTTTTTATTTCGGCAGTTTCTATCGATATTATAAAGCAGTTTTCACTTAACTTAATGCAGTTACCCAAAGAAAAACTAATTTATCTAAACCGTGCTCAAAGAACTTTTGCGCTGTTTGTTCAGTTCACCTATTTACGATATGGTTAATAATAATAACGACAATAATAATATCAAAAAGTTAAAAAAAAATCAAATTCGTATTTATTATCCATGTGAAATTTAAAATTTAGCATCTCTAAGACACTTTTTGGTTACATTTTGTAATTCAAATATATTGACAGTTAAATATGACATTTTTAGTCTGACATTTATTTCAAATAATTCTAACGTGCTTAATTAATCATCATATAGTTTAATTTAAACTAGATTACTAACTTCAAAGTAGTTCTAGCCTTTTTAAAGGGAACTGTTTGTTTACTTAACGCTGTGATTGACTGTAGCGAATTCGCTGTGAGATTGGATTAACTTTATCTGTTTTGAATGGAATCCTGTTTAACGTATGAGATATTGTGATATTGTATAAGGAAATCAGATATCACAAAACATATTATCTGTGAGGAAATATTTCAGTGTCTTGTTTTATTTCTTGTGAAAAGAATAAATTTTTATAACTTTTTAACGACTTCTGCATTCAATCTGATACGAACCCGTACGCACGCAACAATTTAGTATTTATTTAGCTATTTATTTAGAACTGTAATTAAAATTGCTTTATTTTCCCGTGCAAGGCAGACAGGTTTTGAACAGAAAGCGATGTCCGAAAAGTAAAAAATAAAAGATCGCGTGCATTTAATATTTAATAAATAAATATCTCGTAATTAATGTTGCCATCTACAAATATCGAGAAAAATCGAGGTTTTACCAGAATATTCTAGTAAATAATTAAAAAGCTTATAAAAGCCGAATTAAAACACCTCATCATAGTTGTACTTGTAACTGTTTTAAGCGAACTGTTTGCTTACTTAATGCTGTTATTGATTGTAGCGATTTCGCAGTGAGATAGAATTAGTTTCTCTGTTTTTGAATTGAGTTTTGTTTAACGTTTGAGATATTGTGATATTGTACGAGCACCTCTGAAGATATATTTTAGCATTTTGATTTATTTCTTGTGTTAAGTACACATTTTGCTAACTTTCGAACGGCTTGTGCATTCAATCCATTACGAACCCGTACGCACGCAACAATATCAAAAAGTAAAAAAAAATCAAATTCGTATTTATTATCCATCTGAAATTTAAAATTTGGCATCTCTAAGACACTTTTTGGTTGCATTTTGTAATTCAAATATATTGACAGTTAAATATTACATTCTTTGACTGACATTTATTTCAAAAAATTCTAACGTGCTTAATCAATCATCATATAATTTAATTTAAGCTAAACAAAATACTGAACCTTTCCAAGTGTTTAGAGAACATTTTCCAAATGACACAAAACTTGTGAATAAATAATGACAATATTCTCTTTCGTACATCTATTAAATTTTCTTTTGACGCATAAATTTGAAGCATAAATAAAAATGTATGTGTATGTATATAAATAATTATACATATTGTTTTACTAGAACTTGATCGTGTAGCAATTCTGAAGTTCGTAGCCTTAAAGAGAAAACTAGGAGAAATTATTTTCATGACGAATTGCCGATGCTCATTGGTCAATAGAGTTTTTTTCGTATTAATTTTGAAATGTTAAAATAAATGCCGCTGAAATATGAATGTATTCGTAGTGTAATGACCAGCACACTCGGAGCGTATTCGAGAGGTCCGAGGTTCGAGTCCCGGCGAGGACATTGCTCATTTTTCAAGTCTTCTAGCTTCAAAATAACCTGATGACTCTACATAGTCTTGGATTTAGTCTTGGACTATGTTATTTAGTAACACTTACGATAGGAATAAATATGTGAAATCATGCGCTGGCTATACTAAGCATTGATTTCTTTTTTGATTCAAGCGTTTATACCCCTAGTTTATGACACTGCAATGACTAGTTTGCGATCATCGTTTGCTAACACTGTAAATAACGATTTTTACTTGCTTGTACGAAGTAAAAAGGAAGGATTGCGAGAAAACTTTTGGGTATCATATTTCAACGAAAATATCCATTTTGACCCATATCGGATGCAATTTAACGATGTTTTTGCATGACATCTGTACTAAGTACAGACTAAAGGACTCTTTTTTCCCAAAAGTATTATAAAACTGATTTAAAATGGATTAGGGAGAGATTTTTCGTGGCGTCTGTGTGTACGTATGTATATGCACAACTCAAAAACGAGTAGCCTCACAACGTCGGAATTTTGTATTGCAATCGGCCGCACCAGTAGTACATAAATATATGTATATATATCTCCTCTGTTACTCGGCTCGGTGAGCTCAGTTTCTTTATTCTTACATGTTTGTAAATTGTACATTTTTTGCTTTAAAAATGATTGAATTATGTTGTTCTTATCTTCCGGTTAAGGGTTTTATGCCTTTAGTTAACCTGCATGTTTTAGTTATAGAATTATCAACAATTTAAAAGTTGTTCAAGTGCGGCTAAGCCTACGTTTTTTTACCATGGCGCCATATTTGTTTACATTTGAAACGTAGCAAAATAATTGGTTTGTTGCCGATCTAGAGAAACTAAGCTTCGCAACAACAAAGTAACGTATTCTTTTATTATTGCGTATAGCGTCCACAACAAATTAAATCAGTTTCTACGCCTTCAGTGTCTTTTTGCCGAGTGAAACCAAAAGTAAACTTTCAATTTTGCTCACCGAAAAATCTGCCTTCTTGACCGCTGGCCGAATTGCTTGTTTTTGAGTAGAAAATGTAATTTTATTTGTAAAAAAATTTTTAAAATTGTTTTAACTGTATTTAGTGTTTTATGCTTTTCTATATCTTTCGACTTTTTAATATAGATATTTTGAGTGTTTATGTATTTTCGTCTTGTCGCGAAGCGAGAACTGAATTAATTGAATGAATAATATATCTCTAATGAAATTCGAGGAAATAAGTTTAAATGAAAGGCAGACAAAATGCGTATAATTTAACATTCCATACAAGGAAGTCATGTGGTGTGCACATCAGATTTTTTTTTTTTGGATTTCTTGTACATATGAAATGAAAGATCAATAAAAGATTAAGTGGAGTAAAGATCAATAAAAACCTTTAAGCCTCTTTTTGTTGCATAGAGTATCAGTATTATAACACATTATTAAAATCCAATTGCATGCTATCTGAAAGCATTTGATCGATTTTTTAACTTACTTCTTGATCAGATACAGAGCTCAAATTTTTGTACACTCACTTTTTGTCGATGACAATGCAATGTGGCAAAGCTAATTTTTTCAAAATTCGTTTTATACGTGTTTTTTATACTTAATATGTAAACGATTTTTCACATATACCTTTGTTTATCTAGGAAAGTAAGAGTTACAGAATTTTACTGTTTAGACTAACGTAAAAAGTTGACAAAAAAAACATTTAAATGAAACTTGTACGAAAATTTCAGTTTAATTTTTGAATTTTGGAAGAACTTTTCGGAATCGCTCCATTTTTTCGAATACTTAGTTGCATGATTTTAAAATTGTAACATCTAAAATGTAAAGTCTACAAAGTTTTGAATTTTTCATAGATTATAAAGCAAACACTTCGCCTTCCTTTAAAACTAGAATTATAAAAAAAAATAATAATTGGGCGATTTTCTAAATTTATTTAAAAAATATGTTGTAGACACAAGCAGAAGTGGTGAATCGATTCTTCCCACCATCAGATGGCCTGCGGACTGATTACTTTCAAGGCTATGACGCCATTATGTCGTGTATTCTTTTTGCTTTTATACAAATATCTTTGCATTTACTATCTCAAAAAATAACACAGCTTAAGGACTGACTAGCATTTAAAACTACTTGCATTTACAGTGTCATTTAAATTTGCTATATTTCATAATCCAAATAACGAAATTTGTTAACTGAATTGTATTGTCGAAATTATAAGCCATTATAAGTTTAGAAAGGGTGTCGCACGCTTTTATTATTCATGGTATAAATTTTGTAAAGATAGTGATAGATGAATTTTGTAAGGGAAAATTATTGACGCTGTTAATTCCATTAAACTAATGTGATAAACTATTTTTGTTCTTTTGGTTTATTAATTATTTTATGAGTTATTTAAAAAAAC
This sequence comes from Stegodyphus mimosarum, assembly GCA_000611955.2. Taxonomy (NCBI): domain Eukaryota; kingdom Metazoa; phylum Arthropoda; class Arachnida; order Araneae; family Eresidae; genus Stegodyphus; species Stegodyphus mimosarum. The sequence continues at coordinate 274,950 of KK120352.1, forward strand.
TTATTTTATAAAGTTTATTTTATTTTATTTATTTAAAAAGCTTTTTTTATCTTATTTTATTTCTAAATCAGCTCAAATAAAGAACACTAGGCGTACAGGTTCTTTTGATTTCTGTCGAGAACTTAAGCAGGAAAATTACAATTGTATTATATAAAACGTGTAATATTTCCGAGTTGAAATTTTGGTAGAGGTAAGTATTTTAAAGACTTTCGCATTTGTTATTTGTGATGTTATCGGTATTGCCAGAAGTTTGTAATCAATTTTTAACTTACTCCCTGATAAGTCGTCGCATTCAAATTCTGTCGACACATTCTTTGTGGATTGCAATATAAAGTAGAGGGAAACAAGAGTTTCAGGTATTAATTTAGATTGTTTTCAGTTTAATATTTAAGTCACTTTTCGCACATATCTTGATTAACAAGCAAACTAAAAATCTCAGAAATTTACTAGTTCCACACTCAGATAGAGCTGAAAAAAGTCTTTTAAATTATTTTTGTATGAACGTTGTAATTTCAATTCTGCTATTTCGAAGAAGTTTTGAAAATCGCTCGAATGTTTTGACTATTTGACGTCTATTATTTCAAAATTTCAACATCTAAAAATGACGGATGCAAACGTTTGAGATTTTCACGGATTATAAAACATCCTTTTCGCCCAATTTTAAATCAAGAATTATAAAGATAGTAGTCGTCAGATTTTAAGCGTTTTATGATATATTACAGCTTGAAGCAAAACATGAAAAAAATGTTTTTCCCTTGACCCTCACTTTAGAAACAAATTTCAAAGTTACATTATTACGCCATAGCTTTTTGCTTCTGTACAGATTTTCTTCAAAATTGATTTCAGTCAGTTATTGCAGTTAATATTATCTTTTATTAGTGCTTGTCGTTATGGGCAAAAGTTTGTTATTGATTTTTTAATTGCTTTCTGGACAAGCTATCGATTTCAAATGTGGTGAAACAATTTTTTCAAAACTCGATCTAGTTATCTTTAAATTCAATGTTGAAACAATGTTTTACACAAACCTTTGTTTAATAAACAAACTTAAAATCTCAGAATTTTACTGTTTACTCTATTAAGTAGAACTGAAAAATATCCTTAAATAAAGTTTATATGATATTTCAACGTCATTTGTGATTACGTGTTTTGAAAAATTCCTGGATTCTTTTCGACCATTTGATGTAATAGAACTGTTGGAAGTAAAAGAGCAATAATTCAAATTATTCATTGTTGAAAAATGACTAATTTGACTGACAGGGTGCAATTGAGATTGAAAAGGTGAGAATGAATAAATGAATAAATAAAAAAGGCTTTCATAAATTAAGCTTTTAATTAAAGATTTAATGAACTAAAATAGATTAATAATTTATCGTATAAGTTTCATGGCAACAAGAGATTAAATAATTCTCTTTGCAAAATTCATGTAAAGTTTTACATTGTGAATAATAAAAGCCTGGGCGAGTCAAAATGAAATCTATAATTGAAGACTATTCCCAATTCATCGATTTCCAAGCCTAACTCATTAATTTTATAAATTTATCAAAGGAATTCCATATTTTTGTTATTCGCGACATAAAATTCTATATGAATTGTAAGGAGAAGTATTTAATTTCATACTGTCATTAAAAATAATATATGACAAAGTAGTCAAATTTGTAGTTAATTAATTTTTTAATTAAAGGTTATCTTATAAAAACTTTTTTTTATTCTTTATTATAATTTTTATAGGAGAAACATATTTTAGAAATGTCTGAATATACGATTTATTGTCAGAACTTAGACAATGTGTTTCCATTTTATGTAAGTGATTATATGTTAAAAAATAAATTTATAATTTTAAATTTTTATTTATTCAATGTAATAAAGAGAGGCACTTAGAAACGTCATATATCATAAGAAGAATTTATTAACATCATATATCCGTAATTATTGTAAATATATAATTAATTATTGTTATAAAATCGCTTTACTAATTGAAACGTATATGTTTCACAGTAGGAATTTAAAAAATGATGACTACGAAAATGATTGAGTTGTTTTCGCTTCATTATGAAAGAAAATAAATATTTATGAGGTGAAAAAATTGCTAATTAATGCTGAAAATGCACTAATTTGCATAAAACTGACGTTAACTTAAAATGAAAAGAACTTTTCCACTTCTGAAAATTTTGCGTCAAACACAGAGCTCGTTAAAGCACCAAATCAATAAATTGTTGTTTTTATTGTACAGCTCGTAAATGGATATTGCTAATGTTCTTTCTAAAGATATTTCGAGAGAATCTGTCAATAACTGAAAATCAGAAGCTATTCTTTTACTATTATAATTTTTAAATTAAATAAAAAACATATGTAAAGATAAAACAATAATTTCTATTTTTATTTTACCAGAGGTTTCTACGTGATTTTCGGTATTTTCTTTATTTAAGTAAGTCCTTTTATTTACAATATTTTTTTTCTTAGAATCCCAATAATTTCCAAATGAAGTCATTTTGAATCGGAATAGTTATCAAGTCTCATCAGTAACAGTGTTGCCTAGAGTGCACCACAGAATTGATGCATAATATCTTAGATAGTACCTTGTGATGCACCCGCCAACCCTGTAGTCTAGTACTTTTTCTTGTACTTATCGCCCTTTTCCTTTGTGACAGGCCACTAGCAGCATCTTCAATAACGAGTTAGGCATCACGAGTTCTGAATATTATATTTAAACTGTTCATTTATATCTGTATCATTTTATAAGTTAGGTAATTGGAAGACATCTGTAGAGTTCTAATAGAAGCTTGTGTCAAAGTCCTGCAGATCCTGCTAGACTGAAGGCCAGTTATCGTTTCGTCTGAAACGAATCACAGATTCTACGAAAAGTTAAAATAACCTTTTCATTTATGCTTTAAATGAACAGGAAGGCACACTTTCTGGGACAGTTAAACTTCCGCGACTTGCGGGTGTTTAAATTAGCGTAACAGAATGCTAAATTTCAAATATAATTAACTTAGTCCAAGACTACATGTAGAACATGCTATTCAAACAGATAGTTAACGGCGTGTATTTTAAAACGTCGGCTAGCAAGACGCTAAAGCCGCAATACAACTTAGGCAGACCATCAGCTTAAATGCACAAAACAACTAATTTGCATTTTGGTGCGGAATACGGAAAGAAGAATTTATAAAGGCTTAAATCATAATACTTTCTCGAACATCGCTTTTCTAACCATATCACTTTTCAAATGTTGCCACAAAATGTTGTCGCCATGTAATGTTTTTAAAGAAATAACACAGGGAATATAAAATTTAAAAAATAAATAAATAAAATAAAATAAAAAGAAAGAAAATCTGAAAGGATTCAGATTTTATCGTCGAACCAGAGGGTTTGTTAAGGATTTTTATGCTCTCGTTGAGCATCGCAAGTTACCAATCTGCTTTTGGACTCACTCCTGCTAACACAATTCGTTTGTTGTTTTAGCTTTATTATTTTAAGTATCGATCTCTTCGCATTTACTTCGCATAAAATTCAAGAGCAAAATCGCAAAATATTAAAGAACAGAGTATCCCGGTAGATCGTTAAGAGTTGCCATGTATTTTTTTATTCGCTATGTTATTTCTTTAAAAATAATACATGGCAATAAAATTTGGGGCAACATTTGAAAAGCGATGCGAACTTAAAAGTGATACGGGAAAAAAATGTCAAGTTTCAGACTAATAAATCTACGGTATTCATAATTGAAATAGAGAGTGGGAAAGGACAAATGAAAACGATGTATATGCTTTTGTATTATTTTTATTTTGTTTCTAATGGATTCTGGATTATTGATTAATATATATGTGTCTTGGAATATTTATATTGATTATTAATGCAAATATTTACTTTAACAAGTTAAATACAAAAATTTATATTTTTATTCTGATTATGTAGAAAATCATTTGTCTCTACAACACAAAATAATGCATAAAACGTTTCTGTTCAGTTAAAGTTAAAGGAAGAGATTATTTTTTATGTGATAAATTTAGTAAACAATGTTATACAATTCTACGAAAACATTAAAAACACACAAATACATTCAAATTATTATTGCTTAATTCTTTACTTAAATGTATATTTACGGCTTATATAAAAAGCCCCAAAGAGGGCCCATCTCAGAGCTATGTTACAAGCTTATTTCTTATGAGTTTCTTGATGTTTTGTTGAATGCTAATTATTGTATAAATGTATCACCTGTTTTTAAGTTTTTAAATAAAAATGCTGAAATGTTTTCAAAGATTGCTATCTTGCATTAGAAGAGGCAAGGAGAAAAAAAAATGTGTGTGCCGTGGACGCAGTCAGCTGATCAATGTTTATGTTTACAGAATGTTAAGTGTTAACCATACCTTTTTATATTCGCTATACTGTTTATATTTGGGACGATAAACGTATCAGAATTGCTCGGGATATCTTCACCTGTAAAAACTGTCATTGCTCGGAATTGTAAAAAAGATTCTATATTTTTGCTTAATTTTTTTGCTCTTTTGGCATGTTTATTCACCAAGTTTATACGAACACAAAAATACTACCTCACTATTTGAAAACATTGAAAATATCAAAATGTGTAATTTAACTGTCCTTTGGTAAGAAGCTATGGATAATAACTATTTGTAAAGTAATTTAAAATCAAATCGTATGTTTTACACCATTTATTTTAGAGAGCAGGTAAGATATTATTTTTTATATATTTAATATTGTGAATTTTAAGATTCGAACAATAATCAAAAACAAGTCTGATATTATTGAGTAAAAAAATTTTAGTTCTCTCTGTGCTTTCGACAAATTAACATAAAAGTGGGCAGTCAACGAAGTTTAGTTTTCTTTGTGCGCTCAACGAGTTACCATCAATATTAAAACATGAAAAGAATTATAGATAACGCAGATCTTTGGGGTTGAAAAAAAAAGACTGAATATTAGAGAGAGCACAAGTACCTTAGCTGGTCACTTTAACGTAAAGCGTTATTTGGTTCGTTAGATCAGAGTTTCTCAAACTGCAGATCGCGACCTCCATGAGGGTCACGGGACCTGTAGCAGGGGTAGCCAAAAATTTTAGCAGTTTGGATATTTCTTTAACTTTTTATAATAATTTTACAACACCAGATATGTTTACACAATGTATCTGAAAACAGACAAAGAAAAATCGAAAACGTTTCGAGACATTCTTTTTATAACATAAGCGTTCATTTTACTTGCTTTGCACGTGACGCTGTCATTTCGTCTGTTACTTACTTAAAATTTTCACATTGTTCTATGTCTTAAAATTAGAAATTAAAGTTAACGACCTACAACTGCAACAGTAGTATATTACAGTACAGGTGAAGAAATTGACAGTTTCACTCACGTGTGTGCCGGATTTGTGCAATGCTTATGGGGTCCCACAAAATTTTCGTAAATATTATGGGATCCTGGGGTCATGAAAAATTTCTCGGTGATAAAAAGGAGTTGCAATTAAAAAATGTTTAAGAAGCCCTGCGTTAGATAATCGGAGACACACTAGTTTTCTCCTGAATCATGATACGAGACTTCTGATTCCACCAATAAAAATGTTCTCCAGTCATTCCTGGACAGTAACTGAAATTGAAATGAAAAAACTATAGGTTCTTAACAGTTCATTTACATAAGATAGATTGGCCATTGCCCGTTTCACGAAGAAATATATTAACTTCTAACTGCCTTATTGAATTTTTGAGTAAAAGTTAGCTTAAAATCTTCCCTTTTGAAAATTTGAAGCGATTGAAGACAGCCGCCGTGATTCTGATTCGTCTCTGTCGCCTATATGTTCTGCTTCTGATAATCTAAAGTTGCACAAAACTTTATAACCATACACAGCATTTAGTTTCGCATTTTGCATTTAGTGTACGAAATAGGGGCTTCCGTGCTTTTGAATTTATACACATTCCTAAGAATAAAATTTAAAAAAATATTTAAATATAAAGTTATTAATGAGTTAAAAATATTTTCCTTTTGTGATTTTTATTTGTAGTACATTTAGAAAAAATTTAATTTTTCTTCCTTGTAGGAAGTAAAGGAAGTACTGTAATCGCGAAATATTTTGGGTTTCAGATTTTAACAGAAACACCTGTTTTGACAGTTCCCAAATACATTTTGAATATTTTTTTGCCTAATATCTGTACGTAAGAGCAAAATAAGGGAATTGTTTTTTCGAAAACAAATCATAAAATAGTTTGAAAATGGACTTTTTTGTGACATCCGTATGTACGTATGTATAAAGTATCATTCAGAAACGATTAGCCGTAGAATGTTGACTGGTATAACATCTAGTTACGCACCTCCCCTTTTTTTTGCAATCAGCAGTACCAAAAGTATGTATTATTGTCATGTATTATTTTCGTTGTAAATATGCTTAATATAAGAACAGCTTGATTAGGGAATGCCCAATTCACTTTTGATCATGGCCGAGAATATACTGTTGCATAGATTATTGAAAATTGCGGTGTAGTGGGTATCGGATGAAATTTTGGAAGAAGCATGACAAGCGTGGTCGTGGACATCACTTATTTTTGGATGACGAATATATAATCTTCTTAATTGGTAGAACATTAGAGGTGCTAAACGCGACCCATAATTTTAGGTACACAGTTTACATTTTACATAAGGGAGAATACCTAGCACAAGGCTAAGCGGTACGTTGCCAACAGAAAGGCCAAGTGGTGAAAGCGTGATGTTATCTGCTTCAGAGTGACGCAAAATGGTGCCAAACCTATCCTTGAAAAGAACAAGGTGTTCGTGGTGTGTTTAGTTAAAAATTATGAATTTAAGGGACCAGCTGGTTAAGTTTAATAATTTTGTTACTAATTTTGCTTAACACTTTATATTTTACATATTTATATATATATCACTTTCGAGGTCAAGTGTATGGTGACTATCCAATCTAAGGAAAAAGTGTATTTAAGTAATACCGTGAGCCTATTGTATCGGAACAGGAACCGGTAAAACTTAAAGATGTACTAGAATTAAAATGAAGTTCATATATATATATATATATATATATGTATATGCTCATATATGTACGTATGTTTTCATATATATATGTATATTTCCGCCCCTTAACCGGCTTAAAAGCTCTTATCCGGCCTTTAGTTTCGCAATCGTTGGTAGCGGACATATACATTTAAATACACAAATGTTTTACTTGACGAAAATATTCGTGTTTTAGCAATTTCAAATTTAAAAAAGAATTAACTTTGGAAAAATAACTAAATGAGAAAGTTTTATAGTCGTATTAAAAAATAAAAATAAAAGAAGCTTGACAAAAATTAACGGGGATATTGAATTTCAAAATTTGCAATTTTTGATGTCATTTTCAACTTGCCTCGATCGATTTATTTAGTTAGAATAATTCGAGGAAAGGAGTTTAAAAGAAGTGCAGCAAAAACGTGTATTATTTAATAGGCGTACAAGGAATCATGTTGTGTCTACGTGAGATTTTTTTTACTCAAGTAATGTTAATTTAATTTAATTGTTTAAGGGAATTTAATATGTTTTCGCAAAACTATGTTTAAGTTGCGTACCTCAATGATAACTCTCAACGAAAACGTAAATAGAAACTAAAATCGTATTCAGAATAAAAAATAAAAAATGTTTTCTCTATTTTTAAAATAATTTTGTTAATTGATACATTCTGGAATCAGGGAATCTGAAATAAGACATTTATACACTGACTTCGATTTGGAGCTTATTTTATTAAGACTAATCCTCTGAATATCCCTCATCGCTGAAATAGATCACCACAAATCCGTGTCTCAAAAATAATCTGATGTTAGAATGGCACTAAGAGCTTAAGGGCTTTTCTTCTAGTAAATTCTATTTATTTCGCAACTGGAAAAAGTAGAGGTTTCTCCCTTACAGTGAATTTTATTCTGTTAATGATAGTCATTTCTATGAAGATGCCCGATTCTTCGTTGGAACGTTAAGTGACAGCATCCCGAAGGAGTTCTTTTGCTTGATAAATTCTTGCATATCAAGAAGTTTGTCTTATTTTTTTCCTTTTTTTCTAGAAAAGAAAACACATACCATTGCCATCAAAATATTTATAACTGCGATCTGTATCATGCTTTATGGCTCATATTAGTTTTTCTTTACAGATTTTAGATTTTATTAATCTGTAAAAGAAACCTAATACAAATATAATTTTACATTTTACACCATTATATACAATTTCAATTCAAAAATTTTACTAAAATTATTAGCAATTTCCGAAAGTCAGACTATAAGGTATTTTTTCCCTCCTTTCTGCATGACTTCGTGGTGTATTCGACTCGTCGCGTATTCGAAAGATCCAGGTTCGAGTCCTGGCTAGGGCATACCTAATGACTCTACAAGACATGAAAAATTAGCCAATAGGTCTTTATTCATATTCCAGAGATCGCATATGTACTTTAGTTGCTCTATGCACAGCCGAATAATGTTGAGGACTAGTGCACTTTGCCATAATTAACTGAACCTAAACCAGTCAAACTTGTAAACACACTTCTTGCGTATGAAAATGCAGCGAATATAGCGAAAATGCAGTGAAGTGATCTTTTCAAAATTCATCTTAGATTATTTTAAATGTTGAAGGATGTTTCGCACAAATGTTCGTTTAAAGTACAAACTGAAAATCCATGGAACTTTCTGTTTGCACCATCGACTACGGCAAAAAAAATATCTTTTAAATGAAATTTAAGAGTTAAAATAAGTAATGAAATAAAGTTTCTAACATAATTTCTATTTTTGTTTTGGTTGATTTTAGAAATTTAAATGATTTTTTCGACTATTTGAATGCTGATTTCAAAATTTAAACATCTAAAAATGTACTGGTTACGAAGTTTCGAAATTTTCGCAGATTATAAAGCAAATTCTTAAACATCGTTTAAAGCCAGAATTATGGTAAGATGTTAATTGGACTTTATACATTTTTTTTAAAATACGCCACAATATGAAAAAGAATAGGAAGAATCTGTTTTACACTTTGAAAGTTATGATGTCAATACTTCTATTTTTTTAATACTTTTCTCTAAAATGTATTTTACTTATTTCATATGTTGTCCTCACTCACCTTGCTACAAAGAATATATTGATGAAATATGGATATGATAATATTTACATAAATATTCTCATATGAGTGCAGTTAAAATAAGGTATAAAATTGCCTATAAATTAATATATTTTTGAAACAGAACAGTGTATTAGTGCAACATCAAATGAGAAGTAAATTTAGGGAGATAAATCGCATAACAAAGCAATAAGCATACATATAATAATGAGTAACTGTAGAAATCTTAAAATTATATTCAATAAATAATACAGGGATATAAAGCATAAAGTAATATTAGAACGAAGAGGAGACAAAATAAACGTAATAAAAGGCAAATAATCATATCTGCCGGCTTCGTTTTCTTGGGGGGAGGGGGAGGTAAGTGGCAACGAATTAATTCAGGTTGTCAAGCGATACTCTTTGCAATGGCAGTATAATGTCTTATGTGACTTAGTGTATATTTATTTTTTTGTGTGTTCCTGGTACATACTTGACAGTGGGTCAAAGAACGTCGTTTGAAATGATAATTTTTTGCACATGTGCAGTTGAACAAATAGTCATCAGCATCACCGACGCTACCACAGATGCAGAGATCATTACGAGACCAAAAGGATGCAAATAGAAAATACCATAAGTCATGCCCTGTTAGGTACCGAGTACTACAACCTTCTTTCTATAACGGCCGAGTTTGCAATAGTTCTGCTGTTGTTAAGAGAATTCAGTGCTGAGTGTGACGTTAAGATATGGAAGAGAAAGGGATGCATTTAGTGAACTGATAAATGACACGTTAGCTATGCTCTTCGCAATCTCTTCAGCTGTTTCATTACTCAAGATCACAGTATGGGCAGATGCCATTAAACTTCGACCTAAGTTTTCCAGGAAGCAGTAGCAATTGTTTTTGAATTGCGTTAACTAGAGGGTGTCTGTTGCGTTCGCCCTAGAAATAAAACCTGCAAAACATTTTGCAGCTGTCATTACTAAAAGAGAAGGCTGCATTTAAAGGCTACGAATTTAACACTAAGTTACTAGTGTTAAGCATCTTGGTCCAGGTGTCGACTATGATATCATCAACGGCAGTTGCTTGATAGGCAGTGGGAGATATGCTGTTAACATCTATGTCAAACTTAGCCGGAGGGCAAGGTGGATGAGCAATGCAGCTGTCGTCCGATGATATATATGTCTTAATCCAAAGTGTTCCGTTTCCTTTTAACCTGATTACCTTCACTATGGTACTCTTTGTACATTCAAGTGCAGGGATGAAATTCCTGCTAACACATTTATAGCACTGGTTAATGAGGCTCTGAATTATCGGTAAATGTTCCCCGGAAATCGCTTGTGCGCAAGATTGAGGACTAGTGTCATCTTTTTGGATAAAAGACATATACACAGAGGCCCATATAGAGGCACCATAAAGATCTATATACTCAGACACGATGTTGTACCATGTCTTGAGCATTTGCAAGGAGACAAACCAACTAGGAGCTGCAGTTTAGTGTGGTTTATTTGATAATGGAAAAGACCTCAAAGACTGTTTGCCTAAGGGAAAGGATGCCTTTGTATAGGAGTTTCTAAGGCAAAGTGTCTCACTATGAAAACGCTCATGCAGCCAGACCATTCACCTGGAATAGAGCTCAAGTCGAACTACTAGCGTTCAGTGACTTTACTGCTCAGCCGTCGATGAGCAAAATCCTTATTTGAAATTTATAAAATTATTCATGAGCTAAAAGAAGAAAAATAATTCATTGTATAATTTAATGGGGAAAATGAGAGTTAAATTATTCTTTACAAAATTGATCTACACTTTTATATTCGAATAATAAAAGCGCGAGCTTCTAAATAAATCGATTTGCATTCTCAAACGTATAACCCATTATCTTTATAATATTTATCAAGAGCAACCCGGGTTTTTATTATTCATGATAGAAAACGGTACATGAACAGTGTAAAGAAAATTAGTTTATCTCTTATTCCCATTAAACTTTATGATAAATTATTTTTTCCTTTTACTTTATTAATGATTTTATGAAATTTTAATTAAACATTTATTTTGTAAAAACTTTATACATTTTTTATTAGGTAATGAAAGGTGTAGAGTATAAAGTCACAGAAAATCTGAGCATAACATATTTCATCTTCCATAATTTATACATTTTGACTCTTCTGTATCTAAAATGAGGCAAAAATCAAATCTGATAGTATACCATTTTCGAAAAAGATTTCCTTCTTCATTTATCTCTATTTCGTATTCTGTTTTATTAGAGATTATCCAGTTAGCTTCAAGAATATCTCGCTTCCGTAGCTTCAAGAGTATCACGCTTTGACTCATAAATCAAAGTTTGAAGTATTCATTCGGAAAACCCGTATGAATATCAAAGCCTTACAGGAAAATAAACATTTTAAAATAAAGCCAGTTTAAAGTTTATGCAAAAGATATATGAACGAAAGTTCATAATAAATCAAAAATTTATGTTTCAACAGCAAATGTTTTATTCTCTTTTGCTAGCTTGTAAGCCAGTGGTTTGAAACTGAAACTGCACTCAGGGCGAATGCAGAATCTAGAAAAAGCTGACAAGCTAGAATTTTTTGCTAACAAAATGAAAAATTTTATTAACAAATGAAAACATATTTCAACAATAATAAAAAAGGAAGAAAGATCTGAAAGATCTCAGATTTTTAACAATCGGCCAAAACGATTTGCTGCGGTTTTTTACGCTGTCGCTGAGTTTGTAGTCTACCCACTCTGCACTTATAACCCATTTCTTTTTGTATTTTTAGCTTTATTATTAATCATCATTTTCTTCGCACACCATATACAGTTCAACAGCAAAATTACAAAATTTTTAAAAGCAACATAATAGCATGTTATTAGAATTCCGAAAGTAATGTTGTCATAGTTTCTCTCTTTCCTCCCTCAAGTCTTTTTTCAGTTCATAATACCAGTGTTCAGTTTGCTGCCCAACCGGAATAGTGGTTAGTTTGAGTGACTGCTGTACCGAAGGGCTTGGTTTCTAGTCCCGGAGAAGGCATGGATGTTTGTAAATGTATATTGTCTGCGTGGCATAGTGACACTCTAAATGTGAGGCAATCCGAAAGTAATCTCGAGAGGTTGATGGTAGGGCAACAAGGTGTTGGAGAACCTCGGACACTTCCCCCTAAGGTGGGGGGCGAACTGCGCTAAAGTCAGGCTGTCACGTATACGGTGTTAAAAGTTGTTGCCAACGACAGGCGCATTTGACTCTTTACCACAATAAATATCAAGGGCTTGTGTTAATCATTATCAGACAAATGAGATGGGTAACAACAACAACAACAACAATATTCAGTTTTCTTAGTAAAATGGCTTGCAAAACTTTTCAGCCCAATAGGGCGTTAGCCCGAATAAGCTATTAGTCTCCGAACAGAACTTGGCTGCGTATCACTTTAAACGTCAGAATCACTTTTGAAGTTTTTGCTACGAAATATTATCGCCTTGCATTTCTTTTAAAGAAATTAAATAATGAAGAATTTTCATGAATGTATGCATGTTTCTCTCTGTTAAAAACGACAATACCTGCGGTTATCAAATTTTGAATAACGTAGTCCTGCCCCCCCCGGACACGTGCATCTATAACCGCGAATTTTGAATTCCGAGTTATTGTAAAAATTTAATGAATTTTTAGCAAACTGAAAGATTTAAAAGCGAGCAATGGCAATACTGTACGAATTAAAATATTGGTATCTCGAGCGCACGTGACTGTATATCGAGAAATGTGAGGCAATATTTTGTTGAGTTTCTAAATATTTTGTAAGATTTAACTTTTGAAGTTTTTGAATTTTGAATTTTGAATTCCGAGTTATTGTAAAAATTTAATGAATTTTTAGCAAACTGAAAGATTTAAAAGCGAGCAATGGCAATACTGTACGAATTAAAATATTGGTATCTCGAGCGCACGTGACTGTATATCGAAAAATGTGAGGCAATATTTTGTTGAGTTTCTAAATATTTTGTAAGATTTAACTTTTGAAGTTTTTGCTACGAAATATTATCGCCTTGCATTTCTTTTAAAGAAATTAAATAATGAAGAATTTTCATGAATGTATGCATGTTTCTCTCTGTTAAAAACGACAATACCTGCGGTTATCAAATTTTGAATAACGTAGTCCTGCCCCCCCGGACACGTGCATCTATAACCGCGAATTTTGAATTCCGAGTTATTGTAAAAATTTAATGAATTTTTAGCAAACTGAAAGATTTAAAAGCGAGCAATGGCAATACTGTACGAATTAAAATATTGGTATCTCGAGCGCGCGTGACTGTATATCGAAAAATCTAAAAGTATGATGTTTCTAAATATTTTGTAAGATTGCTATTCACCTTAATTTTATGCGACCGAAATTTAATCGAAAAGCGTAATACTTAATTAATAAATTTAACACATAAAATGTTAACAATAAAAAAGAGAAAAAAAATTGCAAGCCATCTTACTAACAAAACTGTACATTGATATGATAAACTGAGAAAAGACTCAAAAAATTTTAAAAAAAGTATGCCAACACTTAAACACTTCATCGGGAATTCTAAACACATGATGCTTTTAAATTTTTTATAATTGTGCTGTTGAATTATGCATGGCATAAGTATGAAGAAAATTATATTCTTAATTATAAAGCTAAAAAGACAAAAAAGAAATAGGTTAGCAGGGATGAGTACAACAGCAGATTGGTAGACTGCGAACTCGGCGAGAGCGTAGAAAACCTTAACAAATCCTTTTAAGCCACCGTTAAAATCTGACCCCTGTCAGATTTTCTGTTCTTTTGTCTTTTTACTTTTAAGGCTTTGGATGTTAACTTGATTTATTAAATATCATGTTCTTTCCTCTTACGCCATATAAAATTCAATTCAACAGCAAAATCACGAAATATTTAAAAATGACATATCTTTAAAATTTCCGATGGAGAGTTTGGCGTGCTGGAGATAAAAATGTTCTGTTCCGTTCTGTGTTATCACTGCTCGCATTTAAAACGTTGAGTTTGTTAATCAAAAATTCATTAAAGTTTTAGAAAATATGAAATAGAAAATTTGAAACTCGAACTTCTAAGTGCACATGTTTAGGTGGATGATTACATTATTCAAAATTTGATGTCTTTAGGTATCATCATTTGTTCACAATGCGAGGAACATTCTTGATACATGTGAATTCTTGATTATTTCATTTCTTGAAAAATAATACAGGGTGATAATACTTGTAGGCAACAATTTGAAAAGTGATGATTTTTAATGAACCGACTCTCAAGATTATTAGTCCCTTTTGGGATAATAAATTTAGCTTACTGAATATTTATCAATGCAATCATAAAGAAAAATAAAAAAATTCCCAAAAAAGAATAAAAAAAATCTGAAAGCCTTCAGATTTTACACAACGCCCAAACGGTCGTTTTTTAACGTTTGTGTATTACCTTTATTAATCAAATACACAGTCCAGTCACATTAATGTGACCATCTGTCAAAAGCCAGAATAACCACCTTTCGCAGAGCGGACTGCTGCGAGACGTGCAGGAAGAGAGTCACATAGGTCCCTGAAGGTGTTCTCTGGGATGTTGAGCCATGCCGACTCTAATGCCGTGGCCAGCTGCGCTAGATTACGCGGTTGAGGATCCATGGCGCGAACAACTCGATCGAGATGGTCCCACAGATGCTCGATTGGGTTTAAGTCAGGTGAGTTTGCTGGCCAGGGGAGGACGGTAAGCTCATCCTGGTGCTCTTCGAACCACGCACGTACACTGGCAGCTGTATGGCACCTCGCATTGTCCTGCTGGAAGATGCCATCATCCTGAGGAAAAACAATGCGCATGTAGGGGTGAACATGGTCCGCAAGGACAGATGCGTACTTGTATTGATCCATTGTGCCTTCCACAATGATCAGTGAACCTAGAGAATGCCAGGAAAACATTCCCCAGACCATAATGCTCCCGCCTCCAGCTTGGACCGTTCCGGCAATGGTTGCAGGGTGGTTCCTTTCAGAGGTTTCACGCCTTATACGCCAACGTCCATCTGTCCGATGGAGCATAAAACGCGATTCATCCGAAAACGCAACCTGTCGCCACTCAGTGGACGTCCAGCTGCTGTACTGGCGTGCAAATTCTAGCCTTCGCCGTCGATGAACAGCAGTCAGCATAGGTGCACGAACCAGGCGTCTGCTTCGGAGGCCCAGACGCAGCAATGTTCGCTGAATAGTACTTTGGGAGACACTTTTGGTAGCCCCTTGGTTCATTTTGGTGGTCAGTTGCTCAACGGTAGCCCGTCTATCTGCCCGAACGCATCTCCGCAACCGTCGTTCGCCTCTGTCATCTATGGCCCGTGGTGCACCACATTTGCCACGTCGCTGATTTTGGACAGTCCCATTTTGCCATGCACGGTACACTTTTACCACGGCGGCACGCGAACAGTTCACAAACTCAGCCGTTTCGGAAATGCTTCCACCCTTGGCCCGAAAGCCAATGATCATGCCCTTTTGGAAGTCGGATAAATCGCTTCGTTTCTGCATTACGCCAACGATTAAAATGTTTTCCGAAGCCCTCACACACCCTTTATATACGCTCAACTGCACTGTGCTGCCACCTGCCTTCTGTGATTGGTTATTTAACTCTGACATGGGAAGTACGTGGTGGTCACATTAATGTGACTGGACTGTGTATCATGTTCTTAGGAATTAAACCATAAAATTCAGTTCAACATCAATATCGCAAAGTAATTTTAAAATGAACATATCTTTCGGATTTCCGATACGCAGTCTCACGCGCTGGAGATAAAAAATGTTTTTTCTGCTCAACGTTGCCATTTCTCACTTTGAAATCGTTGAGTTTGTTAACCAAAACTTCGTTAAAATTTTACAAAATATGAAATCGATAATAAAACAAATTCCAAATTTCAAATTTGGGCTTTTAGATGCCCATATTCGAGTGGAAAAGTACGTTATTCAAAATTTGATGGCCTTAGGTACCGTTGTTTTACCACAGTGCGAGAAACATATATACATTTATGCAGATTCTTCATTATTTAATTTCTGTAAATGTAATACAGGGCTCTAATACTTGGTCGCAATAATTTGAAAAGTGAGCCTAGACTTGTAGTGAACTAACGCGAAATGGCAAAACGAAATTAATAGTCCTTCTGAACAAATTGTCCCTTTGGACTAATAATAATATCGTAGAGGCAAAAAATACAAATTTTATTTTTTCCCATCTGATATGCAATGTTTCATACCTGTAAGATATTTTTTGGTTACACTTTGTAATTAAAACATGTTGACAGCTAAATATTAGATTTTCAGACTGCCATTTTTTCAGATTGTTTTAGTATGTTTAATTAATCATTAAGTAACTTACTTGCCTTGGAGAGAAATTACTGGAAATTATATTCTTCGCGAATTATAAATGCTCAGCACTTAACTACGTTCTTTTCTTATTAATTTTCAGCTGTTCAAAATAGCGGTTCAAAAACCTGTAGTTGTCCCAACTACATCGGGTTTTCTTAGAGCGAAAATTCGTTAGCTGAGCTTCGTACTTTTTTTCTAATTAGTACGGATATAAAATAATCGAAGTAGGAATAAAAAGCTTAATAAAGTCTGTATGTTTAAATCTTTGAATATGATTTATATCACGCTGTAAATTAATCAGCTCCATATAAATATTTTTAACTGTTTATTATTTTTAATGATAATGCAAATAACGCAAACTCGGAATTCAGGCAACTAAAATGGTTAAATCTGTGCAACAATATAATAGTTAAAATGTGTCTGAGGAATGAAATTGTGCGCACCACATGCGCCCCGCCCGTTTAAGACCACTGTTCTAAGCAATATAAATTGTATAAACATAATAAGACTAGTTAATTGCAAGATCTTACATTAGTTCCGCAGAAAAAGTATTCTAAGTTTCTGAACAATATAACAAATAGTAATGAAAAATCTGGATAACATAGAATAATATATTCGGTTACGGTAGAATCAATCAAGGGGGAAAGGATAAACTCGTTGAACACTTATATATCGAGCTAGGCTCGAATCCCAGCATTACAAGTTGGCTGTATTGATTTTTCGAGGTTTACCCTAAGTGTAAAGGGAACACGAGCGAGTTCCCTTAGAAAGGCCTTCACGAAAGCTTACCACCGCTATTGATAGTTCTAGTATGCTTTTTTATTTTCTAAGGCTCTCATCTTTAGTCTCGAATTAAAATTGGCCATAAGCATGGGAAAAGACATAATTAATTGAATTCACTCGCGAAGTTTCATTTAGAGATACGGAAAGTTTAGGGTAGGTTATTTCTGTATGGCAAATCACACAGGATTATCTACCCAGGGAAAAGAATTTCTTTCTGAAGAACTTTCTAAGGGAAACTGGCTCGTATTCAAGTTATACATACAAAATAACCCGTCCGTTCACCGAGTTCGAAACCGCATCGAAATATCAGTATGCCATGGTTTTAACCACTTAGCAATTATTGGCTCTTAGAGATATGGAACATTTTGTTAATTCAAACACAAAGAGTTTTTAAATAATTGGATATTTTTAATTGACAGTAAGAATATAAAAATTTAGATTTTGTTTTTACAAACCTCTGTTGCTCATGGAATTGAAGGCAATATCATAAAATTCCGAATTCTTATTTTAAAACATTTTATGATTGGAAGTACACGTCTACATCTAAATTTTAAGGAAATAAGATTTATAAACATATTTTACGAAGAGTCTATATGTCTAAAGGATGAAAATTACTATGTGCATTCAAATGCAAAGTTCTCGAGAACTATTTATCCTTTCAGCGGTCAAGTAGTAATGCCGCAGATCGCTAATAGCTCGAACCGGGATCAAACCGCTGCGAATGGGCTGACATCATGCGTGTGTTCGTAGTTTTCCTTATATAAGAATCCCGGTGAACGGGCTGGTTGAATGGGCATTTTCGTGGTTTTCCTTATATATAATGAGCATACGAGCCCTTAGAAAGTCTTCCACAATGGCTTTCATCCCTTGGGCAGATAGCCCTCGAATGGTTTGCCCTAATTAAATTAACCAGACCAACCAACCCCATGTATAAAGGGAATACGATTCTGTTTTCCTTAGAAAGCTCCCCACGAAGGCATACCCTTTAGGCGGACAGATCTCGAGCTTTTAGAAATGATTGCTTTTATCTAATTGTACCACCCCCATGAGAATAAAAGTTCATATATTTTGTCTTCTAATTGAGGGGCCGCGGTGAGAATTTCTTTTTAGTCCAAAGGGGCTTTTGTTCCTGAAGGACTATTGTTTTCATTTCGGCATTTTGCGTCGGAAACATTAAATGTCGGCTCACTTTTCAAACTGTTGCCACCAAATATTGCATGCCTGTATTATATTTAAAGAAATTAAATAATGAAATGTGCATAGATGTATGCATGTTTCTCGCATTGTGATAAAAATGACGGTACCCACAGCCATTGATTTTTGAATGACGTAATTCTACTGCAAATATGGGCATCTGGAAGCCCAAATTTGAAATTTGTTTTATTAACGATTTCATATTTTGTAAAACTTTAACGAATTTTTGATTAACAAACTCAAGGGTTTCAAAGCGAGCAATGGCAACGTTGTACAAAAAAAGTTTTTATCTCCAACGCGTGAGACTGCGCATTGGAAATTGTAAAGATATGCTGAATTTAAAATTATTTTGCGATATTGCTCTTGAATTGAATTTTATGGTTTAATTCCTAAGAACATGATATTTAGTAAATAAAGGTAATACATAAAACGTTAAAAAAACGACCCTTTGGGCGTAATGTAAAATCTGAAAGCTTTCAGATTTTTTTTTTAAATTTCTAATAACTTCTTTATTTGTAACTGTTTATTGTGACATAATATGTTAGAAAATGTAATCTATCATAACGGCAAAATTTTCTTCAGTTCGCTATGAAACATATATAAAAGATTTATGAGTTTTAAGAATACAATATCTAAGAAAATTACTTATTTATTTTAGAATAAATCAATTACAGCGTTGGATTTCAGAGCACAATTCTAAGAAAATTATTTATTTTAGAATAAATCAGCTACAGCATTGAACTTGGATACTTATTAATAGCATGACTGAGTATCTAATAGCATTCTTTCAAAAGTCATGTGTAAAATTTTGACTGAAATTATAGGATGTAAGTTTCTTTGAAACAAAAGCTTACTAGGCTTTTTTTTCCAGTAAAGGAAGTATATTTTCCGAATAAGTATATATAAATACATGAATGAATATATAGCTGTGGATAAGGCAGGTAACCACTACAAGTTTGACACAGACTAAAATATCGACAAGTGGGCTGGCTGTATGGCTTTTCCGTCGTTTTCTTCATATGAACCTGAACATGAGCAATGTGTGACCTGAACATGAGCCAGTTCCCCTTGAAACATTTTTCACAAAAGCATGTTTCGGCTTAGATAAATACCTTGGTGTGCTTTGTATAATAAAATAATTTTAGAAATTCATGGCATAAGAAATTTATTTGAAAGATTCCACGTGGATGAAGAGGTTCAATTGCTGGATTAGATGGTTGCAAAAGAGTGATTACATTGAATCAAGAAAGTGATTACATTGAAGCAAGAAAGTGATTACAAAATAAAACAAGTACGAAACACAAAGATCTTTTACATACTTAAAAAAATTGTTCAAAAATACAAACTGTTCTCCAAAACTTGACTAATAGCAACTTACAATTTAAAAGCTAATTAATCATCTTATGCAGTTAACTACACTTTTAAAAATCGGTCATGTAAACAAATTTTGGATCGTAGGCTATGATTATTCTCTTTCCAAAGTGAAGTATCCTAATTATGTGTTTAAACAAATGTCATGAAAATCATATAATTAATATTTCGAATTGTAAAGTAATATTTTTCGTAATAAAGAAGAAACCCTAAAAGAGTTTTTTCATATGAAATAATGCAAATGTTTTTAAATATTATTTTTGAAGATGTGTCAGCAGCATCGTAACAGAAGATTTTTGTAGATAGTGCCATAAAAACGGAAACCAGTTTTATTTCAAAATACAAATAGACTCACATATACCAACTATTTTAATTCAGACATTAAAATTTAATTCTTTTGTTAAAAATTATTTCATTTTTTAATTTTAATATGATCTTTCAATAATATGCGATATACGTTCGGAATAATTTGAATTTTAATATTTGCCATAATTTTAAGAATTTATCATAAATCATGTTTAGTATTTATCGTAAATTTCAAGTGCAAATATTTCATCTTTAAACCTTCCACTTCAATACATTTGGTTCTTTGTATGGAATTGTACCGCCCAACCGGGATAGCGGTTAGCGACACTGACTGGTGTACCGATGGGTCCGAGTTCGAATCCTTGAGAAGGCATAGATGTTTGTAAACGTACAGTGTGCGTGCGGCATGGATACATATCTCG
>KK120352.1:295471-309252 GCA_000611955.2 Stegodyphus mimosarum
AGGAGACTTTGGGACCTGTCTTCTTAGGATGCTCTCCATTAAAATTGGGGGGAGTGAAATTGAGCAAAGTCGTACTATCACCTGTACGGTGCTCATCGCTCTTGCCAACGGCAGGTGGAATCTTGCACTCCCTGCCCCGAAGAATTTTGTGAGCTTGTTCTTATGTTACTGTCAGATAAGTAAGTCACAACACAGACTTGGTCCACCAATAGACCGAGGGGTTAAAATCGTTGAAAACTGAAATTTCGCCCAGTGGTTTGAACCCTGGCGACTATTTGCTCGGTTGGCTCTCCCCATGTGTAACACCAATACGAGTCGGTTTCCTTTAAGAAGTCTTTCATGAAGGCATCGCTTAGGTAAATAATCCTCGTGAGTTTTGCTATATTCAATTGACCTCTTTTACATGGAATTGCTATTCATGTTGTAAGGTTTATTATACGTTTTCTAACAGTTATTTTAAGTTTTGTATCTTTCCTATCTTATTCTAATTTCAGCTTACAATTTCCTGCCAGAATGTAAATTCAGAAACGCAGAGAATGCAAATGAGAATGAGTACTATTTAAGTCGTGACTTAACCGACTTCAAGAGAGAGAGTCTGATTTCCTGACTAACGCGTGTTTGCCTTCGAGCTACATCTCTCTTAGCTGTTACCACGCTCGGCCATATCTAAGCCCTTGCTAGGGTTCGCCGATTCAATTAATACTTAGAGGCCAACTAGTTAGATTCTGATAGCTTCGACTATATTTCTTAAGAGCTTTAGTTAAGTTAATTTTAGTTTAGTAATTATTAGTATTTAAGTTCAAGCCCGAGTGGCGGCTTTATTGTAAAGTTCCAAGTCGGAACTGATTGTAAATATATTGAATAATAAAGGGTTTTAAACCCTTCTCAAGTCTTACGTATTCTGTTCACACTTAAGCGACTATTCGCTTATTAAGTGTCCGTGGGGTTCGGAGTGAGAACTTAAGGATTTAAAGAATTGAACCCTACAATGTATTTAAGAGAAAGCATAACTATCCTCTGCAACAAGTGGCCAAATATTTTAATCTTTTTTGTATCTGAAGGTGACACTTGTGGATTTTAAAGTTGAATATGTACTAAAGAGAATTCATCCTCAGTATGAACTTCTTGTACGAATGAAAATTTGTGGTCAGATAGGACAGCTGCATCACAGAAGACGTGAAAAATCTTCGCAAGCTTACCGCAGTGATAGTTGTGTGTCTTGTGCTTTGCTTTTTCTAAACACATGATATACTTAAAATGGAACATAATACCAACATTTTGAATGTCTCCTATGCGGGTAATACTAATATAATCACTGTGTCAATCTACGGTTTGTCCAAAAAATCAAAGCAAAATTTTCGAAGTTGAGAATTTGCTTGCTTTAAATGGTTAGTTTATATAAAACTGGATAATTCGCAATTTTTAGTTATCTTAATGTACAAGACGAAGATGGATTAGCATAGAACATAGTGTGTGTATGTTTAACAAGTGAATTCAGAAAACCGTTTAAATAAATTACATTCATGTAATCCTAAAACAGACTTATTTGAACATCCTACTTAAGCATGCATATTGTAAATGTGTTTTATCCTCAATACACATTGTCGCTTCACGCTCCTTTGATTACAAAGAAAAAAAAAACAAAAGATTTATCTGCCTTGTCTTAACTATTTTCTGTTACGCATTGTCCTCGCAGCTTGTCCATCCATCCAATAGCAGAAGCCAAAAGTTGAAACCAATTGCAGAAGATACAGAATAAAACTCTGCAGAACGGAATAATACTTTATGCAGAATAATACTTCCTGCTATGAGAGAGATAAAATTTTTACTGTGACAGAAAAACAGAATCTATAGAAAAGTTTTCATCCTCATTACATATTTCTGACTGAACGATGGAATATTCGTGGTCAAGCGAGACATCTACATCTTAGACGAAATGAAGACATTGGCAAGCTTAACGCACGACTTAGTTGTGGCTCCAAGTAGAGGATATTCTCAAAATGGAATTTAATCCCAAAATTGTGGGCATTATTCCCAAATGTAATGATAAGTTTTCTTAATTCTTCTAAATACGGGATATTCTCAAAATGGGATTTCGTCCAGTGCGATCTAATCCCAAAATTGTGGGCACTATTCGCAGATGTAATGACGACTTTTCTCAGACAAAGATTTTACAAGATTGAGAACTCTTAACTGTCACTCTGAAGTATGTCAAGAGAACGTATAAAAATAAACCATTTGCTTCTCACTTCTTTAAAGTATATACTACATATTATACGTAACTTTCATTCCAAATCTCCTGCATTATATTATGATGTTTGCTTTTCACGTGTTTCCATCAGTTATTCAGTTTCCTTTTAGATTTTTGACACCATTCTTAAACCCTGATATTATCCGTAACTCATCAACAGGTTTCTCGGATGGCAATGACCTTTTATTTATTTCTCTTTAGTCACAGACACGCCCTTCACGGGAACTACTTCCTATCTAGGCGTTCCCTTACAAGTGTCTGCCAGCGGCAGAGAAAGCGAGCACTACACTGCAAGTCAAGTCAAATTTTAATGAATTGATGAAGCAAGGGTTTTCTAAACTTGGCGAGTTGCATTCCCATACCTTGTTATTATGTAACGAGGTATAGGATATCTTGTGCTAGAAATATGTTTTACCGATTACAAGAATCCTATAAATATTCATAAAAATTATTACTTAATTTTTTAAAAATTGTATAGAACTAAGTACATTATCTAAAATTAAATGACTGTGTTCCGAGATATATAATATTTGCGATTAAAATACAGATTATTTAATTAAAATAGTATTACAAAAAGTCATATTTAATTGAATATATTGCATTTAATAATACTAGTTAAATAAATCATTAACACCTCAAATAAATATATGTTGTTGTTTTTTTTTTCAGATAAAATACAGTCCATCATAAAAAGTGGTTGTTGCCACAAGATCTGTCATTTGTCATTCATGTTATAAAAATGTGTTGTTTATCAGTATATGTTAATCTTTTAAAAGTTATTTTTAGGGAGAACATTTTGAACAATTGTAATTTTATAACATGAGTATCGTAAATAAAAAAAATGTTTTTAACAACCAATACTAATTTAGGTTAAAATGATACGCCGAATAATGATTTTTGGACGAGTCAAACAACAAGAATCAGCGTTATATTTGTAAATTTCCAGGACTAGTTTCGATGGTTCTGTAGTCAAAATATTTATCATCGGAAAATCGAGAGGAGAAAATTATGTGAACAATACAACTTCCGACGGACGCTGTTATAGTAAGGCCAATATAAATTTAAAGTATTCATGGTTGAACTACTGGTAACTATCGCAATATTAGTAACATAAAAGAACCTGTATTGAAATAAAAATGTAAAGTAATATTAGCGTTACAATATCTAATAACATAACTTCATTTCTACTTTCCAGTACCTTACATCTCGCCCGCTCTTATTGCTGTCTACAGCTTAACAGTTAATACTGCTGAAGTATATTCTCTGTCGTGTGCTACAGCTTAAAAGTCTTCGCCATTGTCACTGTTGTCATCGACCGCGTCACCATTCATCCTGTCTTCACATGTGCAATGATCTTCAAAATAATCAAGAATGTTAGACATCTCTACTTTCTCGTAGCTGTACTATTATATTGTTTGTCTCGTACTATTATATTATAATTGAAAGAATATAATAGTACGAGACTATTATATTGTTCTGTTATAATATACTATTATATTATATTGTTCTATTATATTATATTGTACTATTATATTGTTCCTCGTACTATTATATTGTCTCGTACTATTATATTGTCTCGTACTATTATATTGTCTCGTACTATTATATTGTTTTATTTAATCAAAGCCCAAGCTCCCAATATCCATGAACAAATCAATTACAACGAAAAAACAATCACTACATGGGCGAATCCATTTTAGAATTTAGGGAAGTTCGCTTTCTGAACGTCTTGAAGAAAGGGAAAATTATATGAACACTTAAATTTTTAGAACCTTGCGCTAAAAAGCTAGAGGAAAAATTAAGAGAGTAAACACGGTAATTAAGAGTGATCAAGTCACGGTAATTCCGTTACTTTTTTCATTTTGCAGTGCTCAGTTTGTTCAGCAATTAAAATTTGAAAGATAGTTATTACGAATGAACAATATTCGAAAAACTGGCTGCTTGCATGTCCGTGGAAGATAAGTTATATATTTTATATTTCGCGCAATGGCAGTAATTGCCAAGATGACTGGATGATAAATATACAGTAGCATAATGTAAGGATCCAAAACTTTATAATGAATTTCCTAAAATGTTACCGCATTAGAATTTAAAATCAGCTAGAAAATATTAAGAATCAATTTTAATTTATTTTAAATTCCTACATCTGACATGCAACTGCAGTTTTAATTTAAAAGATAAATCTTAATCCGCATTGAATGAAAACTTAATGCACGTTTTTCGTCATGCAATGTGTAAAATAAAATTCCTATGTTTCGTAGAATGGTAACACTTGTCAGGCTGTGTGGATAATAAAAGCCTTGGTAACGTTTTTAACTAATGTAACTAAAGAACAATTAAAAATGAAAAGAGTAAACTATAGGCATTTCTAACATAAAAAATGCATCAATTTGGTACTATCAATTTAGAACTTCAAAGCTGCTATCAATTTATTGCAATGTCAGTTCTTTTGATTAAATGGCGTGGTTAGACTGCGGCTCTTGGGTAATTTGAATAAGGTTGGCATCGTAAGAACAATATTTTTATGCTTGAATTGGCATTCCAATAAAAAATCTGAAAGATTTCTGATTTTAAATTACGTCAAAGGGGCGTTTTTTTAACATTTTGTGTGTTACCTTTATTTATTAAATATCATGTTCTTCGCACTTAAACCATAAAATTCAGTTAAAGAACAATATCGCAAAATAATTTTAAAATGACCATAAAATGATTTTAAAACCATAAAATGATTATAAAGATGACATCTTTAGAATTTCCGACACACAGTCTCGCGCGCTGGGGATAAAAATGTTTCTTCTATACAACGTTGCCATTGCTTGCTTTAAAATCGTTGAGTTTCGTAATCAGAATTTCGTTAAAGTTTTACAAATTATGAAATGGATAGTAAAAGAAATTCCAGATTTCAAATTTGGACTTCCAGATGCCCATATTCGCAGAGGATTACGTTATTCAAAATTTAATGGCTCTAACTACCGTTGTTTTATCACAATGGGAGAAACATAGATTTATGCAGATTCTTCATTATTTAATTTCCTTAAATATAATACAGGGCGCTAATATTCGGTGGGAACAATTTTAAAAGTTAAACAATGCTTTTAGTGAATCGATGCAAAATGTCAAAACGAAATTAGTAGTCTTTCTGGGCAAATAGCCCCTGTGGACTAATAAAGAGAAATCGTCCTATAGCATACTTTTATAAGAAATAGTGATTGCATTTGTAAATTATATGTTGAGTTATTTTAAACAATTTAAACTAGCTACCCTTTCCGCGAGTTATTACCGTATTGATATTACTTTCAGCAGAGGTAAAAGCTGTCGTGGTAGCAGAAAAGTCAAATACATAAGCAGCATGATGTACTGATCATGTATCCTAAATTTTATTAAACAGTGCCATCAGTATGGTCATTGTAACTTGCGCTGGAAAAATAAGACATATATGATAATCCTGTTTGCATTTAGTGAAAGAATAAATGATTAAGGATCAGCTTTTTTCTTTGGTTGGCCATCTTATTAGATGTGTAGGTGAACTGAATTGCCTTTTTTTATGCAAAAGTCCTGCTTAGTTTATCTTACGCTAACCTTTACGGTGTTTCTTTGGCAATTCGAATTCCAACGAATGCATATAGTTTTCTGGTTGCATTGGTGTTTGTTGAAAATAACATGATCATGTGATATCTGACGATCGTGCGTTTGCAATCGTGTGATATCTTTTTCCCGGCAGGCCTTGCAATAAATGTTTGCCTTAAATCCTTTAGAATTCCGAAATGTAACATATATATTTTGCTTACTAGGTTTAGTTTATTACTTTTCTCTGATTACCTGAATAATTATACTTCGTTTATAATTCAGTCTAATACGTTTATGTATGACATGTGTTATGAATTAAAATTAAAAAAACTTGGACAACATTGTCTTCATGCGAGAATGTGTTTTGTTTCTTTAGTGTAAAATAATGTTAATTTTCAGTGTTTTTATGAATTTCCCCATATCTAACATAAATATTCTCGAGTTACTCTTATAAAGTCCTCCACGAAGACACTCCTCCCCTTCGGTAGATAATCTCGTGTGCTTTGCCGCATTCACAGATGTAAACAAATAATTCAGGTTATGTTTAAATGGAGTGTTAAGATCAGATTGCATATTTATATCAGTGATTTGAAAATATATTTCGAAAACACAGTCAGAGAAACAATTATAATAATAGAACATTAAATTTCGCATATATAGAGAGAAAGAGAGTTCCTAAATTGATATATTTAAAAACTCCAAAGAAACACGGTTATATGCAGATCTCTATTGTATATATCACTAACCGTCTGTTTCCTATTCGAAGAAAGCTTTCATTTATTACCTAAGAAGGAAACACCCTTTCTGGAATCGTGATCACCCAAATGACAGCACCGTTTTATTAAATATCTCCCGCTGGTCGGTACTGTTTAAGAACATATTAAATTCAGAAAGGCTTATATTTTGCATTATTCCAGAGACCGATTTTTGTCCGCAGTAACCATAAAAACCATATTTCACGCTGCAGGGCCATTTATGACAAAATAAAAGACGATTAATGTTCAGCGCCTGCCAGTCGTAGCGTATTATGCTTTCGCCAATGAGCTTCTTCCAGCTTTGTCAAAATTTAAATTTGCCTCGTAGACCGTGGAAAATTTATGAATTAATCTAATAAACCCTTTTGTATTGTGCATGTAAAATGCTTAAAAAATTATACGATTAAATATTTCTTAAATGAACAGTCGTGTATCAATAATTCCAAGCTCAGAAATTAATCCAATAAGGTAAGCCTTCAGATAACGATTGCTATGGTAACGTGATGATTTCTTATTGACTTATATGAAACTTAAGTTTTTATATTGACCTCAATAAAGAAACGTTTCAATGCAAAATTGTTTTTCATAATCTCATAAATAAATAAATAAAAGAGTTTTCATCGCCATGCAGCTAAAACCATTGGAGGTGTTTATTAAAAACAATTTTTGAGAACCTTATAAAATTACTTCTTTTGATAGCTGCGCATATTCAGTTTTCAAACACGAATTTCCAAAAGTTCTATTTTAAGTCAGAAAATATTAATTTAGGAGTAGTGGCTTCAAGTTATAATCTGCAGAAAGGCTAAAATTCGGCAGTTTTATATTAAAAATATTTCACACGCTTCGAATCGTCTTCATTACTGTTTCAAAAATACAGGAAAGAGTTTGCTTTGGGATATGTAGAAAAAAATAAAATTTTATAAAATATACGATTTTGGCAGTGGAAATTTTAAAGCCACTGATGTGCACTGGTCGAAAAAAATCGAAGGACCTTGAAAAATTGCCAAACATCGCCAAACATTAGAGGTCCTTAATAGACTTTTTTGAAAGATTTTTTTCGCTCTATGCAGCGATAACAGTAGTGAAATCCGGAGATTTTAACTCATTCATAAGGTATGTGTGGAACATTAAAATAATTAATTTTAAACTAACATAAAAAGATTCCAAATCAAATTTTTAATACATCTGTTGGAGATAACATGAGCACTACATTTCGTAGCTCTGTGTTTAACGGGCTCTTTTCCGTACGACACGCGTACAGACAGATCAACTCTTTGTAACATTTTTATTTACATTCTCTAAATTTATATGATACAGTTCTTGGTCTGACATAGAAGCCAGCTCATTCCCCGGGATTTAAACCTAGATCTACTAGATGGTGGCAGTTAATTGATAACAAGGAAAATGAATGGCACGTCCTTTATTTATGGCATAGTATCATCGAAGTATGCCTATGTATCTAAATTGGTATGCGAGGTGAGAATATTATTCAGTAATCATGAGGGAGAGTTAATATATCGAGCCAAAAGTTCGTTAAAACTTTAAAAAGTCATAAAAAGGGAAAATTACGATAAAGAAATGCGGTTTGCAATAAAGGGCTCACGGAAGTCGGATTTTTCTTAGCAGCAAAAACGTTTTTAGTTTCAAATGTCATTGGTAGAGGGCGCTGACGACCCGAAACACAATGAACAGGACAACAGTACACTCCATTCCTTTATTCTTTCAACAACAATTGTTCAACATGACCTCCAGAACATTGTACGACACAACTAAGGCAATTCACACCTGGTACAGCTGAAAGCAGCATGTCGGAATGAATTGCGAAAACCTTAAGACAGATAGAACCTTTGAATGCAGCCGATGTTGAAGGGGATGAACGATACACAAGTGATTTCAAATAGCTCCATTACCAGAAGTTGACCGGAGTGTGGTCCGGTGATCATGGAGGCCTTGCGATCTTGCCACCTCCACTGATCACTCTGTCTTCATCAAAGATACTCGCTAGGAATCGTTTTACTAGATTGGCATAGTGTGGCGGTGCGCCACCCTGCAAAAAAACTTATTACAGATAACACTCCTCTTTGATATATCGCGGGCACGACGTTGTTACGCAAAAGAGTGAGATAACGGTCAGTGGTTACTGTACACGTTTTCTAGCCCGATATGGGACACGGCTCTTCAAAGAAGATTGGTCTAACAATGAAAGATAAGGTGAAGCCACACCAGACTGTCAACTTGGCTTGATGCAGTGATTTCGAATATCCACGAGGATTTGACGTCGCCCCATGTACGAGTGTTCTGGGTGTTGACATCCCTATGTAGTGTGAAGTGAGCCTTATCCATTCAGAAAACGTTGAGCAGGCCCTGAGGGTGGCTTTCAATTCTTGCCATAGCCCACTCTGCAAATGGAACATAGCTGTGTTTCTCGGTTGTAACTCATGCATTGATTGCAATTAATAGGAATAGAGATGCACTATCCCGTGGACGATACGTCTAATCGATCAGTGAGGCACGTCCAATAATATCCTTCCAGCTATGCGAGCACTGCTACTCCTTGGGAATGATACTTCCGTTATATCATCCATGGTGGTTTCCACCGTAATAATTCGGCCCTTCACCAAGGAAGTTCTTCCACTTCGTGATCTATCCTTCAAAGAGCCAGTTTCTTCGAACCGTTTGACAAGCTTCAGTATTCCAGAACGCTGTATGGAGTCATTCTTTGCCTTCAGTCCTTTCGCCACGAGAAATTTTCGCAACGAGACAATTGCTGAGTCTCTGTTCAAAAAGAACAACTTCACCAACAACGCTCGCTCGGGTAATGATAACATTCTGCAAGCGAATGAGAAATCATTGTGCATCACAATTTTTTAATGCAAGATTAATTTGCATAATTCTGCTGAATCTCTTGCATGTCAGCGCCTCTACCGGTAACATTTTTAACTAATTTTTTTTCTGTTAAAAAACTCCGACTTTCTTGTGAAACGTTTCTTACAAACCGCATTTCTTTATCATAATTTGTTCCTTTTTATGAATTTTTAAAATTTTAACTAACTTTGGCTTGCACTGTACTTATAGCATTACATTTAGTTTTGAACACGTGAATACATCTTAACTGTCCAGAGGCAAACCCAAGAATGGCAACAATTATATTACTGATGTTACAATTATTTTATCTGTCAACAGAGTGACATGCGTGATGTAATTATTAATGATAAATGAAGTTTTTTGATTTGAATATGCTTCCACAGCAAAAAGACTTAAGTATCAGATTCATCGTCCATTTAAACGTCTTGTGACATTGATCTTGAAACGGCGCAGTTCAAAAGCTTTTATTATACGCATATTACAAATTTTTGGATAAAGAGGGGACACACCCAAATTAAAATGAACAATTCAGTGGCTATTGTGAAGGAAAGCTACGATTTTTATTTTATGTATGACTGCACGATTTATCGTAATAATAGAATTTATATTGAAACTGCCGTTAATAAGTAGCTCATGCTGATAATTCTAGATACGTGGTGATAACTGTTTTATGGTGTAATTTCTTGAATAATGAACTCTACCATGACATATAAGCTTACAAACGGGTACAACCTATATTCAGCAATTTCATATATTACAGCACTACAGCTGGTAAGAAAAGGAGGCGGCGTACTGCACGTCAGCAGCCCAGAGTCTATCTCTGTATAAGAACTAAGATTATGCTACTCATGTAAAGTTTAGAATAGTAATTACTCCCTTAGTTAATAAGAAACTTTATTATTATTGGTTTATTAATGTTATGGTTTAAATGTAATTAAAGGATTTTGGTTTCCCTTTTCCATTACCTGCTTCATTTGTTTTATATAAAAATACTATGACTGGGATTAGTTTTAAAATAACGCGCTTCAGAAATATTTATTACAAGCATATTTTTAGGGAGGAGATGGTGAAGAGAGAAAACAATTAAATTAAAATGAAGATTTTCAAAGCTATTGAAAAATAATGATAAAATTTGAAATTCCAGTAATCATCTGAGCTATGTAAGTCTATAGTGTATTTATCCCTCGAATCTTCGAAATCTCGACCACTTTACAGTTCAGCTGCTGGCGAATCGATTACTAAACGAACGTGCTTTCAGCTACACCACAAGGCCCTCTATAATAAAACAGACAATTCTTTACATTCTCCCGACTTAAAGGGCGATAGGCGGGAAGGGATCTAATTCCAAGTGATAACGAATTATCGTCTAACAAAGTTTAGTTCAGGTTTAGAGTCATTAGCATTATTTCGGAGCAGGAAGCATGGGATATAAGTAAAGCCCTCGCCGAGATTCCAAATCCAGTCCTCCAGATCGCTAGCCCGAGTGTTTCCAGTTAACCACGAAGACAAGGCCAATGAAGGAGAAAATTCCTTACAAGGATTAAACCTCTGCGTAACTTTAATTTTACGAAAACTGAACATGTACATTGCTTAAATGTAACTTCGTGAAAAACCGCAATATTTTTAAACATATGTACATAGCATTATTACATAAATTAACCTCGCGAATGAACGTAAAGAAGGTAAGGTAGAGGAAGGAGGATTTGTTTATCGACTCCGTATTTCTAATTTGTTTGCTTCAGGTTGAACGTCATAGCTTTTGCGCTCTTACTTAATTGCGAATTCACCTAAATCCCATATTACATACTTCGGGAATTGCTGTAAATGTATGGAAAGAGAATGAATATATGTTACACAACGGTATCCTATGCTCTCGAGACAATTGTAGTTGAGACTATTATTTAATATTATGTAAAAAATGAGTATAAGTTATTATAGCGTCGAATACAATACTAAATAGGAAAACAAACCGAACAAAAGTAAATTGTTAAGATAATCTAAGTAGGAATTAAGAATGTTTTCTGCAGCGAAAGAAACAAAATTCGCTGAGAAGTTCGCATATATATATATCGCTTTCGCACACATTTGCTCTGAAAAAACTGTCTCTATGATAATAACAGCTATGGTTACCCAGATTCTTGGCAGCTTGCCAGAATCTTTTTATGCAGATGATACTTTCACTTTTTTCGCTTTAAATTCCATGAATGCAAGCACTTCAGTTGGGTGATTGCTTTTTTAAAAGGATGCAGCTTCTTGCTCCATACTGAGAAGAAAGTGTTAGCTTTCGAATAAAATTTGTAGCGTTGCTCACAGTTCGCTTTGTTTGTTAATTCCATAGTAATACTGTAATAAAAATTAAATACGTATGTGATCTTTTTAGCCCAAAGGGAGTTAGCCCAGAAGGATTATTTGGTATTTTGCGTTGGTTCACGATAAATATCGTTTCACTTTTCAGACTGTTGCCACCAAATATTACAGCCCTCTATTAAAGAAATGAATCAAATAATAAAGAATCTGCATAAATTTATATATGTTTCTCTCATTGTAATAAAACAACGGTACCTAGAGCCATCAAATTTTGAATATTGAACGCTTCCACCCGAATATGGGCATCTGGGAGCCAAAATTTGGAATTTGTTTTATTATCTCTTTCACATTTTGAAACCTTTAACGAATTTTTGATCAATAAACTCAACGATTTTAAAGCGAGCAATGGCCACACTGTACGGAAGAAAAAGAAAAAAACATTTTTATCTCTAGCGCGCGACACTGTGTATAGGAAATTCTAAAGATATGCTCATTTCAAAATTATGATAAAGGTAACACACAAAGCGTCAAAAAAACTCCCCTTTGGGCGTAGCTTAAAATCTGAAAGCCTTTCAGATTTTTTATGCTTTTTTTAAAAACAAAATCGTAAAATATGACATATCACAAATAAAATTATTTATCATAATGTTATAAGAAATAAATGCGTGATTGTGATTGCAGAAGATCGCTTTCCCGGCAAAATAAATTAAATGAAAATTTAAACTATAAAAAGTTTCAAAAATTGAAATTTTCATTATTATTTTTGTATACTTATTTAAAACATGCTGAAGGTGTTAATGATTTGGAATTACAAACTTCATTAGCAAATATAATTAAATTCTGAGAAATTTACTGTCCCAAGTAATAAAATTAACTTATAACTCAAGTTCCCTCAAGGATGATTTAATCATTCATTTATTAAAATATCGAAGGTTTTAATGATTGTAAAATGTTTTCAGCGAACATCCTACATGTTTTTATTCTTACGCAAACAGAGTAGTCGGAAAATCGTAGAAAAGCATCTACTACCTCTTCTTACGAAACATCTTTCATCCCGTTTAATTTTTAGATCTACGGTTTTTCATACGGAATTTTTTTAATTAGCTTTTTATTAAAAAGCGCCTTATGAATGAATTGGGAGTTGAAATGAAAAGTGCTGATATTATGTAAATCTTGAATGTGCTCGAAATTTATATTTTTTGATCGCCATATCTATGTTTCGTAAACTTACTTTTGGTGAAAGGGGTAGTTTATGACATTAGGATAGTAAAAAAATTCTGACTTTTCGTCTAATCAATACAGGCATATTTCACGTCTAATCTATACAGACATATCCACATTCTTCAGTATTATGAAATAACGCAATATGCAAGGAAACAGTATAGCATATGTTTTATAGAATTTCATTTGGAAAAGCAAATAATGACTGAGACAAAGAGCGATCGAAAGGTTTGTCGAACAGCTACAAGAAACAATTTTAAGTGTATCAAATATACTTTTTTACTTCCTTGTACGAAGTACAGGAAGTATCGCAATCGCGAAAACTTTCGTGTATCGTATTTCAACGAAAATATCCGTTTTGACCGCTCTCGATTCCATTTGAACGATGTTTTTGCGTTACGTCTCTACGTACGGACAGAACGAAGGCCTATTTTTCCCCAAACCGAATGTGAAATGAATTCAGAAGAGATTTTTTTCGTAACGTCTGTATATACGTATGTATCTTGCGTAACTCAAAACCGAGCAGCCTTAGAACGTTAAAATTTTAGATGTGCGATTGCTATAACATGTAAATGTTCACCTCCCTTTTTGCTTGCAAACGGCAGCACCAAAAGTATATAAATTTATGTGTATATACACTGCTCGACATTGAAAATGCAACACCAAGAAGGAGTGGTCAGAAAGTGATGAAATTTGGAAAAAAAGAGACAGCAAGCAGCAATAAGGGATCTTTATTTCAAAATGATAATCAGAATACAGAGCGAGAACGACGTCGGCTCAGTAGGATATGCGATATGCGACGGAGGACGTGGGCA
>KK120353.1:0-28842 GCA_000611955.2 Stegodyphus mimosarum
AACATTGGATGAGTGAAAGAAATTTATTTATTTTAATAATGAGGCTATGTTTTAGTAATAACACGGACATTTAGAGTGATTCAACGCAAAATCGCAGACGAAAACAGTAGCCCTTCAGGGACAAAGCCCCGTTGTAGAAAAGTCTATTAATCACATAGCATTAGTTAATTAACCACATAGCAATATTTCCTTAAAAATAAAGATAATTTTTACTGCAAATGAACATCATACATATCTTTCGCTTCAGTTCGACGGGAGCCATCTTTTCAGTATTCGTTTCGCCTTTCAAAGTTCTGTTTTAAAATAGTTTGAAGTTCATCGGGTCGACGTTGACCATGTTTCGGGATATCTGTCGAATTAATAGACTGCTTCAATTCTCATAACACAAACTTTAATATGCATAACTATTTACAATTACAGTTACATTGTTTCGTATCGAGAACTAGAGACTGAACTTCTTCTCTTAGCTGCCCAGACGATCTCGATTGCCCGAGCGCAGTGTTGCCACAAATGTTCAAAGAAATAAATGGTAGTAGAACTTCAAATTCGTAATAACAAATATTAAATAAGCAAAATAGATAGATAAATACAATGTCATAAGTAAGTGATATTTTCTAAATTTTTAATTTTAGATTCGGAAGAAAAATAGCGTACACAGGAGTTGTTTGCTTGGCAGCTGTCACTGAAATTTCTTCTATATTTGTGA
The DNA here is from genome assembly GCA_000611955.2 of Stegodyphus mimosarum. Classification (NCBI taxonomy): domain Eukaryota; kingdom Metazoa; phylum Arthropoda; class Arachnida; order Araneae; family Eresidae; genus Stegodyphus; species Stegodyphus mimosarum. Next base: position 707 of record KK120353.1, read on the forward strand.
AAGATTTTAAAATTTTTGCAGCACTTAGAGCTCTAAATGGATGCATCTTCCCAGCCATGTTTATGTTACCTTTGATTACAGGTAAGATAAACTTATTCCTTAATAAACATAAAAACCTGATGTTAACGCCACACCACTTCCTTTTACGGCCTATTAAGTTATACTCATTTTTGCTACGCTTGGAATTTCGTTACAGATGTATTTCTCATTCAACCAATTCAATTCTGACTTCGAGGAAAGACATACATAAGAATTTAAAGCATCTTCACTAAAAATTGTAAAATACAGAAAACGTCAAACACAAAATACAGTTTAAAAGTTAAAAAAAATTTTTGCAATTCAAATAAGAGATTGTACGCAAAACCAATCAATTCGTCCAACGGTCTGGAAGGCAAGTGACCGTTAACTTTTGAACAGCATTGTTATCCACTCAGCCATTGTATACAAAGTTAACGTTAAATTAACTGGAGCACCATTGTGGATAATTCAAATGATGTTATGGCAACTAAGCAATTATATTTTACAATAATAAAAATATTTGTGCTATATTATAGGATTATATTAATATACATTTGTAAAATGCTTTTTCAGGCCATTTGTATAGTAATCAGTAACTGATTCGCATACCACACTGTCGTTCAAAAATAATTGCAAGCTTAATGACGGAATAAAAACTGAAAAATAAAAACAAGAATGTGAAGAAATAGTTTTCGAAATTTTGCTCTCTAGAGCCCTGAGTTTATCGAAACAATTTCTAAAATCCTGTAGAAAGCTTTTACAATTTTTATTTATTTACTCTCTAATGCCAAGTAATGGGCAGCTACATTTTTAAACTTTAATACATTTACTAGAATTTTGACACTTATTTAAGCTACTTTTTTATCTAAGCTAAAATTTAAAAGAAGTTTTTTATATCCTTTAGCATTAGAATCTTCTACGCAATCTGTTGCAGTATCATCCTGTTTCTTACATTACCCACAGCACTATAGAGGCGAATTCAAGGAATGTGACCTCTATTTAAGATAACGATGCCAATTTCTCATTAGGATCATCTATTTAGTAATTAGATATTCTATATGCAGAATGTTGATTCATCGGTTATTCCATCAATAACTCTGTATAATAATGTTCATTCGTAAATTTTGGACACATGTGTACTATTTCAATGTTTTAAGGTTTATTGCATACAAAACCGGATTTGTAATATAATATTCTCTTCGATCCTGTTTACAAGCATAAGACATCTCATTAATTTATCCTGCTGAGTTCGGTTATTTGAGTGCGGGAAGTATTTATCTGTTTAAGAGAAGGAATACTTTCGTGGAGGATTTTCCGAAGCAAACTGGCTCCTTTACACATGGGAAAAACCTAAGAAAACTAGACATGCAGTCAGCTTTTTGCCTACTATCGAGTCCAAACTAGGTCAAACTACCAGTATCGAGGTCTTAAACAGTCAACCACTGGCGGGGCATCTCGTTAGTTTGAATTTAGACTTTGCATTTAGTTAAAAAGGAACTTTATGATATAGATCGAATGAATATGAATTTAGACGTTAATTATTGTAACATCTGATATTAAAGGTTTATCTTATACGGATAAAATAGTCAAAAGACAGGATATCTTCTTATTTATTCTGAGGAAAAATTCTTTGAAAATTTTCAAGCATTTCAAAAAAGAAGATTTAACACTTTACTGTATATTCTCTGTCTTCTGTGCTGTTTGTTCTACTGGGTGAGAGCCCCCTCCTCTCTCCAAAATGTGAATTCAACAGGTAGAATGTTCAGTAAAAACACGTAAACAATTGAATTAATAAAGAATATGAATGGTTGTTTACTTATGTCACCTTCCCTAACACAGTCACTTAAGGTTTTTAACACAGTTCGTTATTGTTCGGAGAGGCAAGCCGCTCTCTCCATCTAATTAAATATCTGCTCAGTATAGCCTGTTCATAATACGACATCCGGATAATCGCGTATAATGAGCCGGAGCCAAATGACGATACTTTAACTCGCTACCTAATTATCAATCCGGAACGAAATCTTCGTAAACACAAAAAATTGTTCAAATTCAATCAGGGACCTTTATCTCTCAGTCTTTTCTTAATGTTCTTTCTTTAAGTGAGCGTAAAACTGGAACTTTTCATCAGTGTTAGGCAAGAACCTTTATTGCATAATTATTTGTTAAACGTCTGTGAAGTGGAACATTTCATCGGCGTAGGGCATAAACATTTACCACTTAGTCACTTCTTAAACGTCTATAAACCTGGAACACTTTATCAACGAAGGGCAAGAAACTTTATCGTTCTGTCTTTCCAAGTCATCTCTAACAAATACTCTTTCTTCATCTCAAAAAAAAAAAAAAAAAAAAAAAAAAAAAAAAAAAAAAAAAAAAAAGAAAAGAAAAAACTGCACATTTTCCTACTAGTTATTATGTGCAGTCGCCTCTTTTTTCCTTCTTCATTTTCTTTACACTCTTCATCCAAAGTCAAAGGTTAAAACGCCCATAAAGCACTTTTTTTGGACAAAATATCTTCTGTTTCATACTAAACCTAAATATTAATTAAGAAGCATCTTCTAACGCAACCACGAATCACTGAAATTTAATTGGTTAATCACAGTCCGTTATGATCTTTTCCGAACCATTAATATGTAGCAATTAAAATTAGGTACCGCATTACTTTTCTATATTGCCCCAATTAAAGGCGAGTAGGGCATTTTTCTCATCCTGTTTGCCGTGGGAATTCTCAGGGATAATTTCACGCCCCGACAAAACGCCTGTCAAGAAAATAATACGCTTGTCTAATCTGTTTGCATTAAAGACCAATGATCATTTAAACAATAAATGGCGTCGTGCCTCTAAGTCAGTTTCAACTCCTGCATTCCGTTACTTCTTGCAATGAAGGCTTTCTGAGAATTTCACACGCAATAAGTTTTCTTTCAAGTGAACATTCTTTGCTCAAGCGAGGCCACCCGTTGATCCCATCTCATCAAGAAGTATAAAAAAAATTATCTTTGTCTCTGCAACATATACAAAAGCTTTATCACAATCCTTTCCTCACAATCTAATTGTTTAAATTTAACTAGCACCTGCATTTTACTCCTGACATCCAATCCTATTTTCTCGGCATTTTCTGTTAAGGAATCCAGAACATTTAGAAATTACCCCGAAGACAGAATCCCTGCAACATACTTACTAGAGCTATTTGCGTATGGTGAGTGAGGCTTTGATGGAGAACTTCCATGGTGAAACTCGCTCATCTTCATATGGCGAAAATTATCTAAAGGTTTACGCAGTCAAATCTTCGCCTAAATACCCGGAGCCAACTAGTTTCTAGGTGTTCAGGTGTTTTATCCGTTGGGCCGCTGCCAAGTTGCTTTGATTTTTCAGTTCCGTGATTCAAATAGCACCTTTCGCAAATAGTGTCTTAGGCAGTGAATGCTGTTCAGGTTTTGTGATGATGAGAATCAATGAGAAGGGACCCTACGTTAAGCTGACTCAGCTAGAGTATTAGATGCTGCATAAGAGATTTTAACGGCAATATTCTATGCGTTTGAAGAACCATTCAAGCATTTTAATAATTTAGAAAAAACTGCAGAATATTTTAAAGATTACAGATACTTTTAAGTAATTATTCAATAGATTAGTTCAATTTTTTTTATTGTCTTGCACATATAAATAAAATACGTAAATTAATTTTGAAAACGAATATCACCTTTGATTAAAATTTAATAACTTGCGATAGGTTCTATGTTGAATGAACTATTTAACATTATAAATGAAATTTAAAGATTCCGTCCTAACTTTTATCGCCGTACTGTTGCATAAATTTGTGATTATATTGTGTTAAGTCCTTTCCTCCTGATTATTAGAGCATCTCCTTATTAGTCAGCTGTCTACGTCCTGTGAAACGACGTTCTAGCAAGATCCCGCTTTATTTTAAAAGAAATTGCACTGAAAACTTTGTAAAAAATTTATGCTTCTGCGATTTTACAATATCGCAAACAATTAAACAAAGCAAACATAGCTGTTAAATAAAAAAAAATTATTTTTGGAATAGACAGCTTAACTCTGAGAGATTAGGTCATGTAAGAAATAACTTATTTTTCATTTCGAATGTAAAGGCGGTTTCAACAAAAAATCTCACGAATTTGATACTATTGTTTTTCTAACTCAAATAGAATACACATTGTTTTTATGAACCTATATGGATAAAATTAAGAAATTTTTTAATATTGATCAATGAATTACACATAATTTTATAAATACTACTAAAAATATCCTTAACAGCTTTGCTTTTCTCGTAAATGTTTTCTTTCTTTTTCGTATGTTTTGAATATTTGTCCACAAAGTATTCATAAACTTGCTTAAAATTATATATAAAATTTTTTAATACATTAATTGCAATGTTAAAAATGTTGTTGATATTAACATATGGGTGTATAATAATTCAGTTTTAGAGATTGTGTCTCCAGAAAAGCGTTCCTTCATAAATGGCGTACAGAACTGCTGTTGGACGTTTGGAATGTGTCTTCTACCTGGCGTTGCTTACTTATCAAGGAGTTGGGTGAACTTAAGTCTCGTCGTTTCTTCAACAGTTCCTTTTCTTTTGCTTTGTTGGAGGTAAGAATGCAGAACTTCAAGCAATGCATTCTTTCAGTTCAGCTGTATTAAGGATATTACAATCAAAGACAACCGCATATTGAATAATCATTCTTTCCTTTTTTTCTAATTTGTGAATTTATATAGAATAACTTTATTTCTCATTGAATGCCGATTAGGATAACAGATGTGTTACTTTCTTCTATTATATGCGAAAAGCATACTAAAAATTAAAAGGAAAGATCTAGAAAAGACGTTTATTAGTGTGATGATGATTAGCATGTGTAATGCAGTGTATGTATCTTATCATGTACCACGGTCAGGATGGCATTTAATCAATATATTACGGATATAGTCATATCCTTCTGTAAAATCCTGTATGAAACAAATTACTGTAATCCTAGTAATCTCAGAATTATAGTTTATAACACTGTAATCCTAGAACAACAGTTTATGGTAACAAAACGACTGAAGCAAGTATTCAAGGTAGATGTACATATATTTAGGTATTGTCCTGTTCTGAATAATCTGGCTGGCTCCCTGTTATAATGTTATCCCTGGCATTACTCTAGGACGCATCAATTGAAGTCTCATAAAAATCAAATAATGAGAAATTGTATCACCCGAGGAAGTGTTTTGGAATTATTGTAGAAATCTTTAAAGTGCCTTGCCATGCGTAGCCATATTAAGAAGCACACCAAAATACTCCGTTCGAAACGTATGAGAGATTTGAAAATTTCGTATTTGCCTTTACCATTTGCTTTGCTGCCATGTTACCCACATCTTGCAGAACTGCGGCCTTCTTGATCACTAAATTTCTAAACAAAGTATTCGGGATATTACGATTTGGTGTCTAACTGCGTACTTGAAAACAATTCGGCGATATATGTGGATGTATTTTTTTCTGTAACTCTCCATGTTTGCCTGTTTCACCTGAACCACTGTCATTTCTTGACAGATGCTTTAGAACAGCATTAATTGTAATTAGCTTTAGATCGCGTTTATGGTCATTTTGCCGTGATAGCAGAAGGTTTGAAGACCTTGTTTTGAACACTCACTATGCATATATATTATTTTTATATTATTTTTATCTTTAGAGAGTGATAATTTACATATTTACTTAGATTTTTCGGCATCCTCGGTTTTAGGAGAACACGTTTTCTTTCCAAAGCATGAGTAGCATATCTTTCCTCATCTTTTATTACTTCACCTAAACGGATTGGATCCTATATTGGTTTGCTTTTAAAGATTTTCTGGAACATTTCGTGCTGAGGTTGTAAAGCCATGTTGTGATGTCTATACTTAAACTGCACGGAAGAAGCAATCCAAGCTTGCAAGTTATGGACGGAGTTATTGAGACACTGACGACCAGTGGAAAAGAAACATCAATGAAAGTCATTCGAATTTCTGGATAGAGGTTACAGAACGAACGCTTAAAATCTAATCCCGGGAGAAATTAATGAAGTTTTCCTCTAACCTCCACCTTCCACGCTAAGTTTATACTTTGGAAGCATTTATTTCTAGAACCATACTTTCTACAATTACAGGAATAGAACCATCCTTTCCACAGTTTCAGGCGCGGCGTCCTGTCAACTATTGAGCGGACTGTGTGATCGCTAAATGTTTGGTCAAATAAAAGCCGTTCTCTGGGTATTCCGGCCCCTTTAGAAGGCTCTAAGTATCAAGTATTAAATCGTGTATTGGTTGGCACTGAACGCCTGGGTCTGAGTCTTATTAATAGAGATCTAGCCTCCCTCTTTCCTAATCTGCTTTACTCCAATGAGTCCAATGTGTCACACTGAGCCAACAATGGGTCCAAATGTTATTCGTAATAATTAAGATCAATCATAAAGTGTGCTTACCATGATCCTTGCCTTCTTTAACACTCTAGATGCTTCGCGGTCGTCAAGAAGAAATTCTTTCTTGTACCCTTTTTTAAAATACTGGCAAAGTACTTAAGCATATGAAACTCTTTATACTGCTATGAGAATCTAGGCGGAACAAAATCTTATTAAATATGTTAAAGAATAGTATCAACCAAAATAGCAAGCAGCTTTAAGCACTTTAACGTGATAAAATCTGTTAAAATATGTTCCATTTTCTGCAGTAGTGATGGCATCATTCTTGCAGATTTTAGTGTAATCATACTTTGAAGGATGCATTTAAATTTTTTTGTTATTTTATTACGATAAAGGCAGGCTAAGATGCAGTTGAAATCATCCAAAACAAAGAGATGAAGAATTTAAACGTAACCGGAAGTAATAGCAGTGAAACCAACAAAAAACGTTTCACGTTATACGTTCGTTAAATATGTTACTAATTTGTACGTAAATAATGTATATTGATAAAAAAAACCTTAAGTTTACATTTTCTCTACAGGTTACTAAAATAATATATTTTAAGCTTCTCATATTATTTTGAATGCATCTCTTAAATCAAAGCCTTTGGAGGGGAACGGAAATGTGTGTTGCTGGCTCTCTAAGGAACTTGTGGTACTTAAACTGAAGAAGGGGAAAAACACATTCTTGTGCTAAATTTTAATCTTATTAAAAGGCTTATAAAATTATACAGATTTTTACACGAAATCGGATCATCTAATTTAGGTAGGTTGTTTTAAACATATATATTTTTTTTGTGTTAGATTTATTCCTGAATCTCCCCGTTGGTCAATATCTCGAGGAAAATATGATGAAGCAGTTACAGTCATGCAATTAATTGCAAAAAAGAATGGAAAAACAGTAGATCCCAATGCACTGCTCGCAAAATTTCAGGTATTCCTTAATATTATCTACAAATTACTTCTAAAGCGTCTTAACTATCCTGTATGCTGTGTTATATATACATTATAAATTGTGAAGTTTTTACGTTTGTTCCTTTAGTGCAATCATTTTTTTAAAACAATGATTTACATTTTTGTATTTATTAATGTATAATATGTGCGTTAATAAATGTATTAAAATGTTTTTGTGTATAATAAGATTTTTTTTATTTAATTAGTAATAACCACTAAACTTCATTATAACATATAAACTAACTTTTATTTCTTTCAGTTTTAAGCGTTGTAGAGTCATTAGGTTTTGAAGCAAGAGAGGTGAAAAATATGCAGCGCTATTGCCAGGACTCAAGCCCTGAACCTCTCGAATACACATCGAGTATACTCCCGATTACACAAGGAAGGCACGCGGTGGCGGTAGGGTTTCCTCATTATCGTCCACCAACTTTTAGTTCGGACGCCTTTGCAGAGTCATTGGATTTCATTAGGAAACGTGAAATTTACAGTGTCCTCTCCGGGACTCGAAACATGGACCTCTCGAATACATGTCAAATATGCTTTTCAATTACACTTCGAAGGTACTCGGAAATTAGGGAGAAAATACCTTCTAAACTCCTCTTTTAAAGGGCGACTGAGAATTAGGGCATCCAGTCGCCATATCCTGGTGGTGTCGAATTAGCACCTACCATTTCCTAGTTCGAGCGCCCATTGGAGAGCCATTAGGTTATTTTGAAGCAAGAGACGTGAAAAATATACAGTGCCCTTGCCGGGATCCGAACCCTGGTCTTCTCGGATACGCGTCAATTATGCTTCCGATTGCAACATGAAGGCATGTGGAAAGGAGAGAAAATACGTCTTAAGTAATAAAATACTTATAATAAATCTTTGTGAAATGCTTTGAAATTATGACTTTTATCCAAAAGGCTTTTACAAAGCCTTTTTTCACGATAAGAAACAACGATCATTTTCTGTTTTACTGTTCCTGTCTGACACGCACTTAGAGAACATCGAAATCATAACTAAAAGTATTTACCCAATAATAATCAAAATGAAAGTTCTATAAAGCGATAGTAATAAAGTGATATGATATCTGTCAGTTGATAAATGAAATATCTTAAATCGTAATCTTGCTCTACTGACGCCTGCATTTGTGAAGTTAATATAGTTTCTAACAGCAGCATCTCTTTCTACAGCCAGCTAGAATGGTAATGTCTTGATTCGAATTTTTTTCGGAATACTAACTATTTCGTACTGCGCCTGTTGATATGCAGTTAGAAAAGGAAAACGTTGTTTAAAAGGATTGTTTTCAAATGCAGTTAGAAAATCTAAGCACATATCTTCCAATGTATTCATACCTCCTGGCAAAAATTTAACTTTCGAAAACCTTCCTGATGTACGAGCAAGAAATATCATTGCAAAATGTTTCAGCAGTGTCGTTCGATGTATGGACATACCGTGAAAAATATGCATCACATCACATTTGAAGAGAATCCATTGCTTCAAGACCATCACTTTTTATGGTCCTTTTTCGTATTAATTTATCTGTATTATGCTGGTAATTAATTTATCTGTATCATGGAGATATTCTTCATTATCATTAGTTGTCATCTTCCGTATTAATCTACATTTATCATCATCAGTGTAATATTTCTATTAATGTATACGTTTCTCTTCTATTCTATTCTAATGTATATGTGTTTAAGTGTATCATGTCTACTAACATATGTTTAACCACGTAGGGTACTACCAACGCCTTCTTAAACACAAGCCTCCCTACGGAAGGCTCGTAGTTTAGTGACGTCACAAACTGTTGGCCTTCTCGATGGGGTGCGAAAGATCGCCCCTAAACGAAGGCCATCTAGATGGCATTAGCAAGTAAGGGGCATTTCGTCCTTGGTCGTGAGAAGGCGCGTTAGTGAACCAAGTCTTCTTAATTTATTATTGATATTTTTTTTTCGATTTCTATTATGCCTTTAAAGTGCTGTGTACCATTATGCCGAGGAAATTATACTGACGGTCCTAAAGTGTCAGTATATAGATTTCCAAAGCAACAAGATGTATTAAATAGATGGCTAAAATCGATACCGCGAGAAAATTATACCATTTCGAAGTATTCTCGGGTAAGTTAAGCCTAACTTGAAATTTAAATTTATTAAGGTATTTGCTTCTGTATTTAAAAGAATGGATACGTTAATATTAAGGAATTTCATTTCTATACTATACATTATGTATAATATTGTGTAATCACGTATCAGTTAGTATAATTATGTATCGAATTGTGTGGTTAATAATTATGTATCGAATTGTATGCTAAATATTCACTTACTTTTTAAAAATCTCCAAATTTTTACTTTTTGCTTAATTTTATAACTTGGAACTTTTAACTTCATACATATATGTCAGAAAATGAAATTATTTAACTTAATATTTAATATATTTTGATCTTAAAAGTTTTTCTAAAGGAACTGTGAAAGCAATAAATATGCTTATGGTTTTTTAAATTGTAATATAAAGTGCATAGTTTTGTGTAGAATAAGAAATAATTTAGGTTCCTAATGCATGAAAATTCAAATATTATTAAAACTTATGTCACTAAGAATCCTTTTCTTCCCCCCCTCCCTACTGGGAGACAAACACATATGTGCTTGCTATTACTTGTTTTGTTAAAATATAAATTGGATAACTAGAAATCCTACTTTTATTACTTTAAAACTAGTAATTAGGTCTATGTTTACATTTGCGGGGTTTTAGGTCTGTGAATTACATTTTCACGAGAAAGATTTTCAGCGTGTTTCTGAATACTACGATGAAAAAACGGGGAAGAAAATGGAAGTTCCATTAAAACAAGTACGATTGAAAGAAAATGCAGTTCCTTCAATATTCAGTGCTTGCCCCAAATACTTGTCTACTACAAAATCATCTCGTGAAGAGCCGCTGAAGAAAAAAGAGAGAAGGGAAAATGAGCAACTTGAAGCAGCAATATTTAAAAACATAGCAGAACAGCAAGTATATGAAAAGAAGTACTGTTATAATAATCTGAGTGAGCTTTCATCGTGTCTAAACAATGTTAAGATACCTGATGATTTAACAGTTGTGGTTAAAGAAAATAGTATATTTTTTCTGCAGATAAGCACAGAATCTGCTCCTTTTATTTCTACATCAGTCGTTATTCATGATGATCTGCAAGTAAAAGCATATTTTAGAGATATTCCATTAACAAAAATTAGTAACCATGAATTCCCTTTAAAAATTAATAATGTGCATAATCTCTGTTCATTGCTTCAAGAAGTTGCAAAAATTAAAGGTGATAATAACGAAAACAGCTTTAAAAATTTATTATCCGTAACTCAAGGCCTTCTTCGTGAATTAGAAAAATATGCTCCTGAACATAAAAAGAAAGTAGTTCAGTTTATATTTGAGCAGCTGTCATTACTTCTTTTACATAAAAATAATAATAGGTATAGTTCTGATCTGTTGGTATTATCAAGTTTGTTGTTTTCAATCTCTCCACACTGCTATAAATTTTTAAGAAATAGTGCATATGTTACTTTGCCACATCCTTCTACATTGAAAAGATTGTGTTCTGAATATAATGTAGATCCCAAAGTGGAGCAAACTCCTGAAAATTTCCTGAATTATGCTAAGGAAAAAATCCGCTTTTTAGAAGAAAACGATAAATATGTCACTTTAATGGTTGACGAAATTCACATTAAGCCGTTCTTAGATTTCAAAGGTGGAAATATAATAGGAATGGCATATAATTGTGAAAAAGCTGCTAATTCTGCTTGTGTTTTTATGCTGCAGAGTATTAGATCTTCATATAAAGATGTTATAAGTATTGTTCCTGTAAAATCATTATCAGCGCAATTTTTGCATGGATATATTATGAAAATAATAAAAGGTTTAGAAAATTTAGGTTTTCGTATAATATGTGTTGCTACAGATAATAATGCTGTAAACAGACGAGCTCTTTCATATTTTGCTAATCCTCCAAAAATTAGTATTGTATACCAACATCCAATTGATCCTGTTCGACCATTGTTTTATATAATTGACAGTGTTCATGTGCTTAAATGTGTTCGCAATAACTGGCTGAATCAAAAGAATTTAGGACAATGCATGTATTTCCCAGACTTTCCTGAAACACCAGAAACGAAATCTGCAGAAATTTTAAAACCAGCATCTTTATTGTGCTTAAAGAAACTTCATGAAATTGAATACAGCAGTATTGTGAAATATGCTCCGAGTCTGACTACTAAGTCATTGTATCCGAACAATCTTGAAAGACAAAATGTTAAACTAGCTCTTCAGTTGTTTAATTTGAAAGTGGCTGAAGGTCTTCGTATTGCTGGTCCTATATATGACATTCAAGACTGGAAGCAAACTGCTGAATACATTCGAATTATAAGCACCTGGTGGCACATAGTTAATGTAAAATCTTTGTATCAGGGTGAACATAAACTTGATGTTTTTCAGGAACCGATTACACATTCGGTAGATGATCAAAGAATTAAATTTTTAAATATGTTCTTGGATTGGTTAGAAAAATGGGAAATCAGTGGAGCGGATACTGGTTGTTATACGAAAGAAACTCATCTTGCATTAAAACACACTACGTATGCTATTATAGAAATTTCGAGATACTGCATAGAAGAACTAAACCAAAAATATGTTCTAACAGCAAAATTGCAAACAGATAGTTTAGAAGATCGATTTGGTCAATACAGACAGTTATGTGGTTCTCAGTATAATGTATCTATTACACAAGTATATGAAGCAGAGAAAAAATTACGGGTTCGCTCTCTTCTTCCTTTAACTTTAAAGTCTGCCATTCATGGTGAAATTACCATAAGTAAGACTGAATGTGAGCAAGAGATGGATGATGACGTAGAGGAAACAGAAATAACTGGATTCAAACTTGTTGTAAACGAGCAAGACATTATAAATATTAAAGATAGTCTTAGTCCGCTGACGTATATAGCTGGTTATTGTGTGCATTCTGTGATGAAAAAATTAAATTGAGCGTATTGTAAAGATCATTTATTATTATCAAACGAATTTCATTATAAAGGAGCATGTGAGTTGATAAAAAATTTAGACTGTGGAGGCTTGAAGTATCCACGTGATGAAGTTATCACTATCATTATTTATAACTACATTATTATATCCAAGCTAATATCTTTTGAAAATGAATCTATTTTTTTGAAATGTAGAAATCATAGGGGTATAGCAACCCAGCTTACTACAGAGCGATTATGTAGCGATGAAAAGTATTTGCCATTTGAGACATGTGAAAATGAACACTCGTCCAACAGACTTCTTAAGCTTCTTGTGCATGTGGCCACAAATATCTTCCTGAAGAATTACTGTAAAAAAATAAATGACTCATTGTCCAAACAAGGTGGAAAGAAAAGAAAAATTCAAACTTTTAATGATGGAAAAAGATTACTTTAAATTTTATTTTGAGAAACTTCATTTTTGTTCGTGGCATAAAAGCTTAATTGCTTAGATACAGATGCCAGTCAGAGCACAAAACTTTAATGAAAAATTTTTATTTAATGTTAATTTATACGAAAAAAATTTAAAATTTGAATGAAATAAGAATAAGAGCATTTTGAAAATGTTATTAAAATACTTGGTAAATTGACAGCAGAGGAAAATTTATTTCAAAATTGTGAATTTCATTACGGGAAGGAGGGAGGGATGGAGTGTTAATGCAAGGGACGTCCGGTATCCTATTATGTCATAGCACTTTTCCTGATATAATTAGGCTCTACCACGTACACTCTGGTAGCGAGGATTGGAAACCTCGGCTAACACCTTGCTATTTACTAAAAATAAGATAGAATTGTAATTTAACTTGTATATATATATGTATATAGAATTAGTTTCTTTAATGGAAGCTTTTGTCCTTATAAATCTACCCTGCTAAAATTTAAAAGCTTCTAAAAGTGTTAAGTGACTTAACATATGAATATTATTAGTATGCAGGGAGATTCCAACATTTCCTTACTAATCAAAAGTCAACCAGTACTTTAAAGCATTATTTTAACTGTAAACATGCAATATAAGACCATACAAAAATTAATAATATATAATATATTTTGTGGATATGAATATGTTTCCAATATTATATCTGCGAATGAATTGAAAATATATATTTTCATCTCTCTCTCTCTCTGTATACATAATATAGATATATAAAGTAAAAAATTAATAATATGTGTCTACATGATTAGAGAATAGCATCCTGTTAGTAAAGCTTTAAAAATATATATACTTTAAAGCCAAGTAGTAGGTGACCAACGGCGATTGTCAGCCGCCAGTTTGTGACGTCACGATCTCGTAGTTGGGCTTCTGTTTAAGAAGGCGTTGGTACTACACGATTATGTGTAATCATTAATTGTCATCTTCCGCAATAAAGCACAAGTATCATTCTTAGCGTGTTATTTCTATTAACGTATAAGTGTTTAAATTACTACTTGGCTATGCATGCATCCTATCGATGCATGCATAGCCAAGTAGGCTAATACATATTTATGTGTTTTCATTTATCGTCATCATTCGTATTACCGTGTAAGTGTCATTGCCAGAGTGTCATTGTTATTAATGAATAAGTGTTTAAGTATATCATTTCTAGTAGTTTATGTATAGGCATACAGAATGATACACGATTACGTCATAATGATATTTGTCATCTTCTACGTTAATGCACAAGTATCATTACCAGTGTGTCATTTCTATTAATGTACAAATGTTTATTATTTACCTATCTCATTAACTACTCAGGGCAATGTATATACGAGTATGTTTCCAATGTACCTATGCATGTAAATTATTATTCACTGTATATTGAAGCATATATGCAAACGCCTTTGATTGGCCAAGTCAAAAACCTCATATTCTGCTAAATTCCACGTGATGTAGTTAAGTGTGAGTACCGGAGGACACTCGATTTGTCATACAAAACCGTCCGGGTGTCCGGTCTTGCATTCACCTGTCACCTGTATTCTGGTGGTGGTAGTGTCGTGTCAATTGGGAACCCAAAATTGAATCACAAAGTTCCATGTGTATACAAAACGCAGTCAGCTGTCTCAGTGATATTCTCAGAATACAGCTACTCGAGATCAAAAATAAATTCTCAAAAAAGAATAAGGCATCTCATAATTGCGGGGCACACAGACATTTCTGTGCAAGTATATACAGTGGAGAAGATAGCTAAACACAGATAACTAACCTTAGAGCCCTGCAGACTAAGAAAATATTAAAGCCTTAGATTGCGATTTTTTGCAATATTTAATAAATTGTGTGCATGTATGTATCATTTAAATTTTTCTGTTTTGTTGCAGATTAGATATCATAAGTTCTACTTAAATTGTATTTTTCAAAACTAGGTATTAGATAAAAAGCGCAAAGAAGAGAAGAAGGCAGGTTTGCAAAATTCAGCCTCTGATATATTAAAAGTACCCCATATGAGAAAGATTTTAATCTTCATGACAATCTGTTGGTGAGAAAACGTATTTGTTGAATTATAAATAAACAAATATGTAGTATTTTCAATATATAATATTTTCAATCAACTTAAATTACAGCTCTCAATTTCGTGAATAGTATTTTTTATGTATTACCTATTAAGAGTTATTTGCGAGACGCTAGTAAAATTAGCAATTATTGTTTAGCCTGCTAACCTGTACAGCAGTTAAAGACTAAAAATAATAAAAAGGGAAGGAAATATTGTGCCGCTAAAAAAATCCATTTATATTTGAATTGGTGATAGAATTAGAATTATGTACCGATAACAATTTTGTGAATTATCTGATAAATCATTCTGATTATTACACGGTAATGTTGTTCTTAAATTTGAATTTTGAAAAAATGGCTTAAGAATTTTAGTTATTTTTCTTTTAATTTTATGAATTTTTTACAAGCATTTATTAAAATCTGCGCATAAATCATATCATAATCGAATCACAGGATGAGTTTTGTTTAAAAAATGTTACATTTCCATTGTTTTACATGCTTAATTTTATTTAATTTGTGGTAGACATCAGATTGCAAGTATGAATAACATTATTAAGCTTATTATATTAAAATTATATTAAAACATATTATATTATTTTATATTAAAAATAATAAAAATATTAATAAAGTCCACGCCGGCATTCTATAGAATACTTAGGCATTTTATAGAATGCCTGGCAGTTTTAGGCAAAGTATGAAATATGAAAATTGTTATATACTTTAATAGGCATTGTATATGATACCTAGGCATACTACACAATAGCAAATGCTTTTTAGGCAAAGTATGAAGAAAAGGTGATGAAAAGGCTATTATTTAAAAGACGTTTATTCTTTAAAAATACAAATGGTATTTTGAAAAAATAACGAGATTGACATTAAAAAAGTTTTATTCAAAATACATAAAAAAAATGTGAGATGGTCTTGGTACACCATAATAATTTTGTATTGTGTATCTGGCTAGACATCAGTAATATCTACCTGACAACGGGAATTAAATTTTGAAAAAATCATAGGTTTGAAAACAATAGGTTCTGAAAACTATAGGTTCTGAAAAACTCATGGTTTTTTAATACCTTTTAGTTTTTTTCTGACAGGTCTCACAAAGGTGGGTGTAATGCTTTTCTATTTGGATGAAATTTCTTTCAAAATTCTGTAACATCTTCCGTATCCAACAGCCAAATGGGTTTCATGAATTTCGTGATATAACTCGGTGTCCATGACTTAATACAATGCATTAAGGCCCTTCTTTAACGGAATAAATGAGTTTACTTTTGTGTTCCACAAACATCTCGTCATAGTGATTTAGCAGCCAATAGTCTCATGATTTCTTCTCAATAGTCATTTTGGCCTTTTTTTACATCATATTTTAACTTTTGGTAAGTATTTTCTGTTATTCAAAAGGAATCAGAGATGTATTTGATACATTGCCAGTTTGTTACTTGGCATTCTATGGAATGTTTAGGCAATGTGTGAAATGTTTAATTGTTTCAAACATTATCAGCCAGTTTTTGGTATTCTGTATAACGCCTAGGTATTCTCCAGAGTGCCGGATTCAATACTTTGCCAGTAGCAGATTCATATCTGTGCATTTATAACGATAAAAGAGACAATATGAATGTACCTATGATTATATAAGATTAATATCTAAACAAATATTTTAATACTCAGTCACAAAAGGTATGGGATAAACTTTCTTGTTATAGATAATCATTCTCCTAAGCTTTAACTTTCATAGCTAGTGTTAGTACTATATATTGTGAGACGAATATACCTGTCTAGATGATAACTTGTTATCGTAATTTTAAAGGTTGTTACACTATGATAGTCAAATTATTATAAGTCATCAAATTTAAGGTGCTACAGGCTATGATATCAGCCGCTTTTATCTCTATCCATGCGGGGTTATATTAAGGCTTTGTAATATCAGGGACTGGAGTTCCTCTGCTTATACCGGGCAAAAGACCAATAGGACGTAACTTCCCGGTTTTACCCAAATAGTGAAAATGTTTGATAAATTACAGTCAGCCTTTATGAGTCACTATTCCAGATGTTTTTGTGCCTCTACAACAATGGTCTTCTTAAAGAGGTAAAAATCGATATTTATTTGCATCTTCAGAAATGCAGGTCAATTTCTAAGTATACTGTCGTCCCAAGAGAGTACACCTTATATTGAGGCAATATTTTATATACAAATCAGAGATGTTTTAAACAATTAAACAAGTCTGCTCTTCTAAAACTGCTGGAAGAGTAATTGCCAAACCACTTTTTTTAGATTCTTCCTCCTATTTAAAATTTTCTTCATTTACAAATTCTGGTGTAGTAGCCAAAACGATAGAAGCGAAGAACAGGTTTTAATGTAATATAAAAAAACATATAAAATTAAATTTCTTAGCTCAAAAAACCTTTTATTTTTTTGATATACAATAGATATGTATATTGATATAGAAAATGAAGTGTAATTGACTGTATTAATACCTATTATTATACTGCTAATATCTGTTTCATTTTAGGACGGCAAATTAATATATTATGATCTTCAGATGCATATAAACATAAACGTAAAATAAAATATCAGAACAGAACATAAACTGAAATAAACCATATGTAATTTCTTTAAATAACATAACATAAAATAAAATAAACTATAGATAACTTCTTTAAAAAGCAAAATATAAATTTAAATAACATAAAATAAAATTAATTAACCATGCATAATTTCATAGCTTAAAGAGTTGCGTATTTCTTTGCATATAGAAAATGAAATTTAATTTACTGTGATAAAACTACTATATTATGCAACATATAATAGTTTCACGTTACGACGGAAAAATACTTAACTTATAATGGTCCTCAGATGAACGTAAACATAAACATAAAATAAAATAGCATAACATGAATTAAAATAAGCCATACATGATTCCTTTAAAAACATAACATAAATTCAAATAAATATAATTTTAAATAACATGTAGAGCAATCAAATTCGCTGAAATAACCTTGTGCCTCCCCTCTCAATACAATTCACTGTTCGACTCTAAAAGATTGCGTTTCTGGCTTTAATTCTTGGGGAATTTATAGTATATCGTATCAGTGTGGCTTGAGATATATTGGCCAAACAAAAAGAGCGTTAAAGTTTCGTATTAAGGAACATAAATCTTATGTCCGAAAGGGCGAAATTAACAAGTCTTCAATAGCGTATCATAGTTGGAAATTTAATCATAATTTTGACTTTGGATCTGCAAAAATTATCCAAAAAGCTTCTTCCGTTGGTGAATTGGATTTTCTTGAGACTTTTCATATTATCATATTCACAAGATTTAGCATGTTTAGTGAATGATTTTAAGTCTAATCGAGTCCTTCCTAGCGCTTTTAAAATTCTAATAACATAATTCTTGATTATTATTTTTGCCGATAGATGGCGTTGCCTCCTCGTGCGTGGTTCTACCCGAGGGTATAAAAAAGCGTTACTGAGGTTTTTTTTCCCTTTCTAGATATTTTGTTCTCCTGATGAGGAGGGACCTGTAGCTGCCCTCGAAATCGATTGAGTGTTTTTAGTAAATCTACGCCAAATACAAGGTTGTTTCAGCGAATCTGATTGTCACATTGGCGTGTTTCTCTTATATTCTAGCATGTAGAGTAATTAGGTTATTTCGAAGCAGAAGATGTCAAAGTGAGCAATGTCCTTGTCGGGACTCGAACTACGGACATCTCGACAGAGTGTGCTAACCGCTACACCACGATGGCATGCTAAGAAGGTGGGAGAAATATCTCATAAACATAACATAAAATAAATCGTGCATAATTTCTTAGCTTAAAGAGTTGCTTATTTATTTGTATATAGAAAAAGAAATTTGATTTAGTGTCATAATACTATTATGCTGCTAACATCTGTTTCATTTTAGGACAGCAAATTACCTAATATACTATGGCCTTCAGATGAACATATATAATTTAAGTGGAAATGAATTTATAAATTTTTTCCTGCTATCTTTGATGGAAGCACCAGGCAACTTGTTAAGTTGGTTTTTTATGGAACGTTACGGAAGAAGATTCACTCTTATTGCTGGTTTCACTATTGGAGGTCTTGTCTGTTTCTCATGTATGATAGGTAGGATTTTTAAGTTTTGTAACCTTAGAAATAAATAAGTTTAATAGTTTAAATCTTTTCGGATTTCGTACTTTAAGTAACTGAAAATGATATTAATGACTACAGCATTAATCAATTAAGTTTTGGTATATGAAGACTTTTAAAAACACCGATTTTTTTTGTGTTAGAATATTTGAGTCTGGAATCTGACCTTGAAAACAAAGTAGCATAAAGCAGTTTTATATCATTTCCCCCCCATGGGAAACTCTATATCATACTCCATCTCTTTTTGCTCATGTCTTATCACAAATGCATAACAAGAGGTGAGTATAAAAAGAAAAAGGAGGGAAACTTAACCAGTTCAAAAGTGAAGAAAATCGGTTATTTCGAATTTTGTTTAGCATTTAAAGTAGCTTATAGAAACAGCGTTTGATGATAGTTGCAGTAATAGCTAATTATATTTTCTTTTTCTACTCTGATTTTTAATAAGTAGCTGAAACAATTAAGATGTGAAAGAAATTAAAAATGGGTGTGGTGAAAATGGGTGAAAGAAATGGGTGTGGCATTTAAAAAGCTGTCAAAATTTTCCCCTTTATACAATTTATTATCATAAGATACTTTTAAATGTTTTCCTCAGTGTAATAAGAGTATTACTGTATTTTACAAGCAACAATAGAAAAATTGGCTAATTCATCTATTTTAAGCATCCATTAAAATAGATTAGATACACCTATGTTTTACAAATACTCTGCTTTTTGTGGCATTCCTTATTATCCATAAAAAATCTTGTATCTTTTTACCATGGACGCGGGGTAATACCACATTCATTTCACATGACTGAGTATTCAGATGAACTGAAGAATTGAGATTGAGTAACTTAGCCTACGTTGCCCATTTCACTAACTTCTATCATGTTGCTTATTAATTATCATATTTTTGTATTTGTGGAGACACTTTCGGAATAAAAAATTTAAAAACCATAGATCTTCCAACTGCTTGTTGAACATGATAACCATTTACACTACTAGAGCACTCATATGGAAATACTGTAACTCCTTATATTCTTTTTCATTCGAAGAACGAATGAGGAGAGGTACGTGTTTCAAAAATTCAAAGAGTCATAGAAATCAAAGTTTGAATAATTTTATAAACGTAAAGTTTAATATGTACATTATTTACAAACAATCACTTACAAATTTGCATTGATCATAAAAGATCGAAATACTTATGCCAATCGAAAAATTTTATTCGACCAGTGTGCCAAGTTATGCACGAATCTATCTATCCACCTATCCATAGAGCTCCCGGTCCAAAGTCTTCCGAAATTCAAAAAAGGCATGTCACGTTTCACATGAACCGCTAGCGCCATCTATCAATTAATCAAAATAATTTCCACACACTCTCCACCTGAACTCTGTTAAAAGTTCACATTAATCTAACAATAACCAAATTTATATGAATAAGTATTTTGACAAATAGTTATAAAACACTTAATAAGTATATTAAATGAATAGAAAATATAATCAAACTATAATAATTATACCAAATTCTATAAAAATGAATGTTAAGATCAAATATATTTTTGACACTACTTTAAAAAATCTGAACCATTCGTAATCATATGAAACCAAAATAGCAAAAATAAGCAATTGCACAAAAGCATACTGAATCAACTCATATTACTAAATAATAAAAATTGTTTTTAAAGTTTTAAAGGATATAATAATTGAACTGGTCGTCTTATTATTGTTTCACCAGCAGTTTTTAGTTCACAAGAATGAACGTTGTCGTCATGATCACGAAAAACATTTATTACTCTGCCACACTTCCACAAAAGTTTGCACTTATTGTTTCCTTCTATTAAGACGAGATCGTCAACTTTGAGGTCATCATAAGAGTTAGGATTCTCTAACTGACGAGCTGTCCGAAGATCCATTAAATATTGTTTTTTCCATTTAGTCCGCAATTGCCTAACCAATAAATCTTGATAAATCTTTCTTTTGGTCAGAGAGAACTTGGTAGAGCCATCTTTAACGATGGAGTTAAAGTTGATAGGCTGTGTAGGATCTTTTTTTCCGAAAATTAGGAAATTGACTGGTTTCAGTGGCAGCAGTTCTTGTGATTACTATACACATAGGTCAATAGACGACAATTCAAAACAGCTTCCACTTGTGCTAAAACCGTTGACAATTCTTCAAACGTTAGTAAGGCTTTACAGAGAATTTTCCTTAAGTATGCTTTCACTGATTTTACTAATTTCTCATAGAAGCCTCCCCACCAAGCCCCTCACTCTATTATAAACTTTTAATCGATTTTCTCATTCGACACAAAATCTTGGAATTTTTTCTTTGACAATAGTTTAGAGAAATTTTCGAGTTCCTTTCGTTCCCTTTTAAACGTTTTTGCGTTATCGGAATAAATTACTCAAAAATTGCTGCTCCTAGGGGTGAATCTTTTGAATGCAATCAAGAAAGAATCCGTAGAGAGATTTGGTACAAGTTCCAGATGTATGGCTCTAGTAGTAGCGCAAGTAAAGAATGCTACATAGGCTTTTTTCCTTCGACGTTCCTTCGACGACGACGACAACCCTTCGACGTTTTTCAACTTTATTTGCCTTCGGAGACTCGATTGCTTTGGGATAAAAGCGTTCTTGTTCGGATCTCATCCAATAATTTTGGGCATCTACTAATTCTTCAGATGTTAATGAACCTGTCAAATGGTTCGTTTGCCTAATTTTATCAATGAATCGCTTCATCCAACTAGTTATTCTCGACAAATTTCTTAAATTACTATATTTTGAGGTGTCTATTGGCCTTTCTTCAACTGCCGTGCACAGAAATTCATAAATACCATTAATGTTCTTGCGGTATTCTAATTCTTCTTCAACGATAGGTTTTTCCTCATTCTGTCGAGGCCACAATTCAGACGACATTCTAAGCCATTCTGGTCCTTGAAACCAGATAGGTTTATTTTTCAGCTCATGAAATTTAGCTCCTCTCAAAGACAAGTCAGCTGGGTTACTTTTTCCGGGGCAGTAATGCCAATTTTCTGGGGATGTTAAATTTTGTATTTCTTGAATACGACTTTTAACGAAAAGCTTAAATTTCTTTGCACAGTCCTTTATCCAGAAAAATGTTATTTTCGAATCAGTCCAGAAAAAACAAGAAAGTTGTAACTTCAAAACTTTAACGATGCTAGTGCCTAACTTAGCCGATAAAAGAGCTCTTATGAGTTTCAATCTAGGTAAGGCGAGAGGTTTTAAAGGAGCTACGCTAGTCTTGGAAGCAACAAAAACCGTAAATATTTGTTCATTACTGGAAATTATGCTCAGATACGCTACTGTACCATACGCCTTTTTGCTAGCGTCAGAAAAACAGTGCATCTCAATCCTTTCCACATCACTATTACCAATTGCAGAAACATAATATCGTGGAATACCGATTTCGTCCAAACTGGAAACTTCTTTGCACCATTTTCCCATATAGAACATAAATTTTCTGGTAGTTCATCATCCCAATCTAAAGTAAGTACCCAGATTTGTTGCAATATGATTTTGACTCTAAGTACAAACGGTGATAACCGTTTGTACTTAGAGACCAAACATTCATTAGAGACCACTACAGGACCAAACATTCGTCCTATTGCCTGCAAGACAAAACGTTTAGTATTAACTTGTTTTGATAGAAATGTTATCAAATTTTTGACATCAAAGTAAATTGAATCATTTTGATTGTCCCAAGCGACTCCTAACATTTTCAGTGGAGGGTTTCTAGCTTCCAAAATTAGAGGAGATTCTTCGCATTCAATACCTTCTTTAACCCACAATTCGCGCAGTTCTTGAGAATTGGTATGCCATTTATGTAGAATCATATTGGCAGCTCTAAAAATTCTTATGCATTCTAAACTGGTATTGAAAGCAAGTTTAACGGTTTGGTGTCCTCCAATGATGTCATCTACATAAATGTGATCATTTAGAAATTCGCAAGTGGCAGGCTAGGTTTTCTTATATTGTTTCAAATTGTATTTAATGGTTGCAGCTAATAAAAACGGACTGCTATTTACGCCAAATAACACACGAGTCAATCGGTAAGTTATGAAATTTTGTGGATCTTCGAATGAGTTTTCTGTAAACAAAAACGTGTTACATCTCTGTCTTTCTCATCTACTTCTATCTGCAGAAAAGCCTGCTTTATGCCACTTATAAAGGCTATAGGATGAAGCCTGAAGGCTAATAAAGGTTCAAAAATGTCAAGATACAAATTTAGACCAATATGTAAGCAGTCGTTCCACGAAATTTCACCAGGTTCATGCGAGGACGCGTCGAATACGATACGTAGTTTACTAGTATTTCGATCACTGCGAATGATTTTTCTGTGAGGCAAATAAAATGTGATTTGGTTTTCACATTGTGATTTGAGTTCAGTGTCTGGAACTGGTTCAGTGATGTTTTGTTGTAAATAATCTTGTAAAACTGTCCGGTATGAATAAAAAATCGCTTTAAAAGTTTCTCAAATCGTTTCACCGCAACAGCTTTATTATCATGTAAGTCATATTTCCTATCAGACTTCCATGGCAGCCTAACCTTGTAACGAGAATTTTTGTATAAAATTTCCGATTCGAACTTTTCCATTATAGCATCTTCCAATGGATCAGATGATTCATTTTCAGGTTTTATATCTAAACTTTCAAGTTCCCAAAATTTGTTTACCTGACCAGATATTATATCTTCCTCAACTACAACATTAAAGGCTGTAGAAGTGCACGTTGTACCTTTAGTGTAACTTAACAGAGCCCAACCGAATAATGTTTCTCACAGCTATTAAATGTTTGTCTAAACGCTTAAGTTTCCCAGTCACTATATCATAATAATAATCAGCTCCTATCAAAACAGTTATTTTTGCCTTACAATCTCAAGAGTCTGTGAGTTGTAAACCTTCTAACTGTTTGCTTATAATGTGTCTATTCACATTAGGAGGTGTTAAATCAGAACTTGAAATTTATTCAGTCACGAGGGCTTCAATTTCGATTTTCGAATTCGGTATTTCCTTGTTCTCTAACTTTATCTTAACAACGTTAAATGTTTTTCTAATGGGTGTTTTATTTCCAAACGTAAATACTGAAAGAGTTTCTGTTCGAATGATAGAAAGCTTCAATTTATCCGCGATTTCTTTTCCCACGAAAGAACACATAATACCTGAATCCAGAAGAGCTCTTATTAAAACCGACTGCGTATTTGTTCGGAGTGTTACGTAACACGTTTGAAGCGAAATGGTTTTAATTTTGTTCCCAGAAAATGCTGAAAGAACATTCGAATCTTGTACACTATTATTTTTTTCTTTTAGTTCTTTCTCAGCCTGAAAGCATATAGAACGGTTATGCTTGCCCTTGCATCTGGAACAAACAACACCGCTTTTGCAGTCCTTCATTCGATGTTTCGATTTCAAGCATAAAAAACATTTTCCTTGCTTACGCAATAAATTTCTCCTCTCATCAACTGTCAATGGTGCACATTTTTCAGTAACATGTTTAGATGTATTACAAAACGGTAAGCAGAGGACGTTGTACTCTCCTCCCCTTCTTCTCTTTATAAACAGAGGAAGTGTTTTCTGACTTAGAGTAGAGAGCAAAAGATGGCTTCTTTCCCGACATTCTAATTCCGATCGAACAAATTACAGTAACTCATCAACATTAAAAAAGGATGATGAATCCGTTTTGCGATTAAACTCTTATCTCAGAAGCCAGTGTTTTCGTTATCGCCGGGATCAACATTAACAGTATTTATCTGGTGTGACTTCTAACGATCTCAAGCTGCGTATTTCAGTTTCTATAGTGTCACAAAGTTTCCAAAGTTTTAAAATGTCACTGGATTTAGTTACTGGGGTACGATTCAGGAGTTTTTGCATGTGTGAGTTTATGATATCTTTCCTGCCAAGCCTGTTTTTAACTATTTCAATAGCTTCATCGTAATTTGGTTCCGAAATACAGAAACCTTCTACCGCGTGTGCAACGTTGCCGCATAAATAACATTTTAAGTAATCAACTTGTTTTGAGGTGCGCTGGTTCGACTGTAAACTAAAGACAACTTTACAACAACAACAAACAATTTTATTTTTGGACTGTATATCTAAAATCGAAATCGAAATGAATTCCCGACCATACGGGATCAAAAGCATGTATGCTTCGCTAGGAGTCCAAATTGAAACTGACTGAAGTTGCGCAGAAACAGTGCGCAGTGCAACATAACTTTCATTGCCGCGTGAGAGGCAACACAACTTTTTCAATTTTTGTTAAAGATTCATTATTGTGGATTGCTACTTTGAAAGAGTTCCAAAAACTTGTCCACTGGGTTACACTCTCCGTAGAATTTAGAGATAGTTATTTTGGGAGCCGGGTAAATTGATTGCTTTCGTTTTGAGAATCTTCGGCGGTTTCGTTAAAAACGCTATTTTCAGTATCCAATTTTGTCACTTTAGTTAATTCTTTCAATTTTTTATTCGCTCTAAACTGCTATAATTGTACTTTCTCTTCGTATTCTATAGAAGATGTTATTTCAGTTTCGAATTATAATTATATTATAATGTTATTCAGTTTCGTCGGCTTCTAATTTAAAATCGCGCTGTATTTGAGCATCTAAATCGCTCAGAGATTTCGATTTCATAATTAATTGATCTAAAGTTTCTTCGATTATACTTGCACTAATGTCTTCTTTATTTAATTCCGTTTCGAGTTTCTTTAGAATCTTGGACACGCTGGTCCTTAGAACTTTTCTTTTCGATTTCAGTTTAAAAACAGAATCTTCTTCCATGGCTCTACTTTACAAAATAGAAAATTGAGCCTTACCTTTTGCTGTCTTCTCACACTTGCTATGTGCTAAATCCTTTTTTTTTGGTGGCCGCATGCACCAGATTTGCTTAAAAAAATTCAAAGAGTCATAGAATAAAAAGGCTGAATAATTTTAAAAACGTAAAGTTTAATATGGACATTATTTACAAGTAATCACTTAAATATTTGCGTTGATTATAAAAGATCGAAATACTTATGCCAATCCAAAAAAAAAACTGATCTTTTAATAGGAACTTGATTGTTCCTATTCGACCAGTGTGCGAAGTTACGCACGAATTTATCTATCTACCTATCCATAGAGCTCCCGGTCCAGAGTCTCCCAAAATTCAAAAAAGGCATGTCACGTTTCACATGAAACTCTAGCGCCATCTGTCAAATTAATCAAAATTATTTCCACAGCACGAGACCCGAAGAATCAAATCCAGCTGACGAAAGATTTACATCCACTACAACGTTAGCTCGGCTTTCACTGTAAAGTTTCATTAAGTTTTTCGAAACAGAAAACATAAAAGTCATTTACACCCCCCCCCGATGCTCGAACAGCGTTTCTTCGGCTTACTAGCTGTTATGTTTACGGACGTGTTACGTTTTGCTTGCTGGACTTACACCTTAATGCTATACACTGAAAAATATGATAATTCGTTTTACACTCATGCATAAATATTTCAATGCCGATTACATTTATGCCCAAATCTTTTTAATGCCGCAGTTTGGTTCGATCTAAATTAGGTTCAGTTCTGTTACTTCAGTAGCGAGTTACATATATAAATTAAATTTAATTATTTTTGAATCAACTATGATATTTGAAATGAATCGTAGTATAGTAAAACACAGGAGGGATAATTTTACTTCTAGAACTGTACTTTCGATCAATATACACGTTTCACAACGCACCAATGAATCTTATCTCATTAAAAGTATTCCCCTTGGACATTTACACACTCATTTAAAAGAATTTCTAGAAGAAGACTTAGAATTTACTCTCCCAACTTCTGTTGAATACCTGGTTCACATTCTGCTCGATATCAGGTATATTAAAATGTTTTTAAGTTTGTAAGGCTACTATTTAAATTAACCAGAGTTCATGATTTTGGTCTTTACTATAACATCTCCTTTGCGTATTCCTCACCGGAATGCATATAAGTTTGCCAATATTTAAAATAAGATTTCGGAATTTAAGAAATAGCGTGTTTCTGGCTTCGGCGTTCCCGCTATGTGTTAGTTTCCTGCCAGCTCTGATAGTTGTAGTTATTCTGCTTTCAGTTCTATCGCTGCCGAAACTTTGGATTTGAGGCTCCGGTAGAGTTACTGAACCAACTTATAGTAATATTTAATCGTATAGTCTTTGACTAGTGTTCCAGGTTTGACTTAAATTTATCTGTTCTATTTAGTTGCACCACCACGAGCTGTGGCTGATATTGCTGTAGCATAATCCGTATTTATGTTCGAAATTCTGTTTAAAGGAAATTACAGTTACTTCAGACATAGCGATAATTCGCTTTACGTCTGTCAAGGTAATTAGACTAATTAATTAACATTAACATATCAAGTAAAACCCTACAAATTCATCCCAGCTTTTGGTATTGAAATAGGCAGGAATCAAAGGAAATTTAGGTTAAGCAAATAAGCAGAGTAATCTAATTGGATAATTACTTTTGTTACCAGAAAATCTCCCCATAACGATGCGTATGTATCTTTGAAGCAGAAAGTTTTCAGAAATCGCTTTCATGCACGGTTCTTCAATAAAACACAACTTTAAGGTTTCTGCATTAAGTTGTAACACTTCAGTTATCAATTTAATAATTCTTTCTTTATTGGCTTCTGTTGATATAGAAGTCTCTTATTCTTATGCCTGCTCATTTTAAAAATCATTTAATACATTTTGTCACCTATTTTTATATTGTTTATGTTGAAGCGCGCTTTACTATCCATTCCCTCTTCCAGGTGCCTTTTACAACATTTCTAATGCTTCAATAGGTTGCTTTTTCTTTTGCAACTTTCATAGGAATTTTTTTGTTAATTTGCTGCTCTAATTTTTTATCTCCCTTTTCATGGCTTAAACCTTTAACGCAAACATTGTTACTTTCCTGATAACTAATATTCACCTCTATCTGTTTGAAATTTACGTGTATTTTATTATTATTACTTTTTTGTACACATTCAACCTCAAATACTCCACGAAAGAGACTGCGATACCAAACTTCAAATTAATTTATCCTTCTTTGTTTATATATTAAAATTTGGCTACCTCAGAATGAGATGGTTGTGAATTTCGAAAGGATTTTTGGGCCTGTAACTCTTAAAAATGTTACA
>KK120353.1:28895-45263 GCA_000611955.2 Stegodyphus mimosarum
AGAAACATACTCGAGCGCTTTGTGTATTTTTCATGATAACTAAAAAACTAGTGTTTATGTTTCCATGATAAGTAAAAAAATCTCCTGTGTATACCAATGACTTCCTTGCTCAGAATATTAAATTATGCACATTTTCCCCTGCATTTCAATTAAACTTATTTCATCAATTTTCATTAGAGATACACTTCTCATTCAATTAATTCAGTTCTCACTTCGCGACAAGGCAAAAATACATAAAACCTCAAAATGTACGCATTAAAAATTGAAAAATATAAAACATAAATAAAGTTAAAGCAATTTAAGAGAACAATTTTTACAATTAAAATTAGAGTTTCTACGCAAAAACAAGCAATTCGACCAGGGGGCAAGAAGGCAGTTTTTTCGGTGCACAAAACTGAAAGCTTACCTTTGGCCTCACTCGGCAAAAAGGCGTAGAAACTGATTTAATTTGCTGTGTACGTTATGCTGAGTTAATATATGGGATAATTTAATAAGTTAAAATTAAAATTCCAAAATGGCTTAAGCATGATTTAATTCGCAATAATAAAAGAAGTTGGTCTTTGTTGATGCGAAGCTTAATTTCTCTAGATTGAAAATTAATCCACTATTCTGCTAAGTTTCAAATGTAAACAAATATGGCTGCTATGATAAAAAATAGGCTTAGCCGCACTTAAACAACTTTTAAATTGTTGATAATTCTACGCCTATTGTGTGGAAATTAACTAAAGGCATAAAATCATTAATCAGAAGATAACAACAACACAATTCAATCATTTTTAAAGCAAAAAGTGCACAATTTACCAACATATCAGAATAAAAAAAAACTGAGCTCCATGAGCCAAGTAGCAGAGAGAGTATTTACATAATTTTAGCTCAGCCGATTAAAAGGGAGGTGCACAACTACATGCTAGAGCATTCCAATACACAAAATGTCAACGTTCTAAGGCTACTCATTTTTGAGTTATGCGAGATACATGCATGCATACGTGCCACGAAAAAATTTCTTCAGAATCCATTTTAAATTAGTTTCACAATTTTTGGGGGCAAAAAGAGTCCTTTATTCTCTCCTTACATTTAGATGTCACGCGAAAACAAAATTAAATTGCATTCGATAGCGGTGAAAATGGATATTTTCGTTGAAATATGGTACCCAGAATTTTTCGTAATTACAATACTCCCTTTACTTCGTACAAGGAAGCAATGCAAGGTGCAACAGTGAAATATTTTCTTTACTTAGTGGATAATCTTTAGCCCATATGAGCATTAGCCCAGAAGGGCTATTAGTCTCGAAACGGCATTTTGCGTTGAATGAGTAAAAGCGTTGCCTCACTTTTCAAATTGTTGCCACTAGATATTATCTTCTTGTATTATATTTAAAGAAACTCCATAATGAAGAATCTGCATGAATGTGTGTATGATTCTCGCATTGTGAAAAAACGAAGGTACCTAAAGCCATCAAATTTTGAATAACGTATTCCTGCACCCGAATATGAACACCTGGGAGTTCGAATTGAGAATTCGTTTTATTCTATTTCATATTCTATAAAATTTTAACAAATTTTTGGCTAACAAGCTCAAGGCTTCAAAGCGACCAATAGCAACACGGCACGGAAAAAACATTATTTTCAGCTCGCGACACTGTCTATCAAAAATTCTAAAGATACGCTGCTTTTAAATATTTTTAGCCAAAGGGACGTTAACCCAAATGCTCCCGAAATATGTATGTGAGAGTAAATGGAAAAAACCAACCCCTCTGGGCGTAATATAAAATCTGAAATTTTCAGATTTTTTCCGGCCAGTTTGTAGTTTGTGTTTGATATATGTTGAAAATTTTAATTTATTTCAAATTAGAGTTGTTGAAAACAGAATATTCTCGTGACGTAGCTGAAGGAAAAGCTTAATTTTAGAATGCTATCCATTTTCATATTATTTAAGCATTAATAAATCTCACCGTTAAGTTCTGAAATGAAGAAAAAATTAATTTCTTAATTTGAAATTTTACTTTTTTTTAGAATATCCTTACAGCGATGTGGTCATTTCTGTCATCGGCAAGTGTATTGCAGCTGGTACGTATGTGGTGAATTATCAGAGAAGTTCAGAACTTTGGCCAACTGTAGTCAGGTGTTTTGGAATGAGTGCGACTAGTACAATAGCCACAGCAATTTCCCTAGCTACACCTTATCTTGTATATCTTGTAAGTATTTCTCTAAAATACTAACTGACATTAGAAAGAATACTTGAAAAATATGTCTGAAATGTAAAACTAAGAAATTCAAAGATAAATCCTACTTTTCTGCTAATGATAGTCACGTCGAATGTGAAGCATGAAGCATTTATTATTGATATATTATTTATACATCTAAATTATTTTCATGCTGATGACTAATTAAGTTTAACAGCTTTAAAATGAAGGAGCATACTTCGCAGAAGCAGAAGTGGCTCCCTTCCAACGAAAAGGGAAACAACTGCGCATGCGTGAAATATCTGTCGCCAAAAATCGCCAAAGCTCGAAGCTGAATGTCGAAGTTGGTTTGGACAGGTTCGACCGTTACGTTTAGCAAGAGTTTAAACAAAGAATAGGTTCTTTGGTTTCAAGTAGCGATATGGACAATGGAAGTTCAACAGCCAGTGAAAGTGAAACTTCACCTAATATTTCATCATTTCCGAGTTTAAATTATCGCGACAAGTCAAAGAACGATTCATCTTAACCCGTGTTCCTCAATTTCCTATACACGTCGCGGAGGGGGAAAATGTCGGCTAGGTACTAAAGAACCGGCATATCACAGAGGGGAAATTCTCGCCAACAGATTCCGTCGCCAAATCCCTTGGCGAATGTTCCCTTTTCTTTGTAGCGGCGTTGCAGACAAAGTGGTTTACATTACGTCTATGGAGCCTTTCCTTCTTTACATAGAGGTTCTTTGCTATTGCTGCAGTCGTAGTTAACTGTGTTATCTCACTGATATATTCCCACTAGCGAAAGTACCCAATAGCAGTTAAGTTAGATTGAGAGTAATGCATCTAACAACAGAGAGAACGATACTGTTGTAATTCTTCTGTAATAACGATGCAAAAAATACGATTCATAGTCATACATTTTTCAGTCTGGCGCGATATGGAACCCACATAAAAAATTTCGATAGAAATATGAACTAATTCTCTCTCACTATATCAGCAACAATGGCATGAAGTTTGTAATGATTTTTGTCTTTCTAATCAAATGGTCGTAAAAGCTCAAGTTCCATCTAATATTTCGCTTATATTCAAATTTAGTCGATTAAATGTGGCAAAACATTTGTCCTAATTGATTCAGAAACCAATAACGCGAATAAACAAACAAACACACAAACAGGCATACTTCTTTATTTGTATAGATTTTGTAAATCTTACAAATTTTTTATTTACAAACTCTACCCTTTGGAAACGGGCAGTGGGAACACTTTTCGAAATAAAACATTTTTTTCATTTCTCGGAAAAATGAGTGCGAAAATTAGTGCTTTCAGAGTTTTTAATTAATATTTCGGCTGATTAAAGTCGTACGAAGATGGGAATGGTCGAAATAGCTTCCCACGAATTTTTGGAATCGGGAATAATGTATTTAATGTCTCACAATGCTTTTTTATTTCACCGATAAACTTAGAAATTTATTATTAACTAATTCTAGGATACGAAATCGAGCAGTGGCAACAAGTTTCGAAATAAAGCAGATTTTCATCTGCAGCTTACGAGACTCTTGCCACTCAAAAAAATCAGGGGAAAATTATCGTTTTTCCGAGTTTTTAATTAATATCTCTGATTTTAGCTTTTTTTTTTTTTTTTTATTTTTGAAAAACGTGGACGTCTACCTTTTCCAGGAAAGAATTGTAGAAAGTTTGATGACTGTAGCTACAGTAATGACTGAGTTATTAGAGGACTAATACACAGACTTTCTTTTTAATATTGTTACAAATTTTTTCCATTTATTTGGCTATTTATTTTGAATTTTAATTAAAATTCCTTTTTATTTCCCCGCGCAAAGCAGACGATTTTTTTGAAGAGAAAGCTACGTCAAAAAAATAAATAAATAAATAAAAGAGCGCGTGCATAATCTAGAAAAATCGTGATTGTTCTACTGATAATTAAAAAAGCTTATAAAAGCCGAGTTGAAACAGCTCATCTCAGTTGTAGTTGTTGTTGTTGTTGCTGTGGTAGTTGTAGCTGTAAAAAGCGAATTGCTGTTTGTTTACTTAATGCTGTAGCGATTTCGCTGTGAGATAGAATTATTTTATCTGTTTTGAACTGAGTTTTTGCTAAACGTTTGAGATATTGCGATATTGTGCGAATATACGTGAAGAAATATTTCAGTATTTTAATTTATTTCTTGTGGAAAGAATAAATTTTTGTTAACTTTTTACGACTTGTGCATTCAATATATAACGAACCCGTACGCACATAACAATATGCATATATAGATTATTATAAAAGTTAAACAAAACAGTCATTAGATTTAAAACTTGATTCTTAAAATATTCCGCTTTTCACAGTATTGCTTTCGCCCTCAACTGAACGTAGTGAGTTTCGTTTAGTTATTGAAACATGCCAAAGAATCTCGTCTTTCACATTTCATGCAGAACTGGCTTTCCCAAAAGGTTTAATTATTCAAGAAACTCCATAACTAGAAGTCATATGTGGTGAGATGATTTGAGAAAGACGCCCGAATTATCGCGAAATAACGGCTTGTCACTCATGTATGTGTAAAATTTTCTCCTAACATGTTAAATAGAAAGAGTGATGGGAAGCAGTGTGTCATCTTGGATTAAAAAATTTGCAAATAGTTTTATTCTTAAGTACTGAATTAGTATTTTTGCAAGTTTTGTTTTTGGACTCGATATACTCAAAATAAATTTTTAAATTTATATACACTCATGTCCATAAATTAAGGATAATGCAAAATCAGGCAAAGGAAGAGTTAATGTTAAATAGAAAGAGTGATGGGAAGCAGTGTGTCATCTTGGATTAAAAAATTTGCAAATAGTTTTATTCTTAAGTACTGAATTAGTATTTTTGCAAGTTTTGTTTTTGGACTCGATATACTCAAAATAAATTTTTAAATTTATATACACTCATGTCCATAAATTAAGGATAATGCAAAATCAGGCAAAGGAAGAGTTATTAGCAAAACAAATTTGACTTATTTGTAAAGCTTATTTATTAAACAAAAGGTATAGAGCAAAAAAAGATGCTATATGTTTGATATTATTAAAAAAATTAGCGATTTTTTCGCCCTGGAGCAAATTACAAAAAAAAAAAACTATTTAGAAAAAAACAGCATTACATAGTTGGTATGATTGTTATTACATTGTATGTCTCCCAGACGATGCAATACAGTCCGTACAACGCCTAGGCATGCTGAGTATCAAATTATCGATCTGATCTTGGGGGATATTACACCATTCAAAAAGCAATGCTCTCCGAAGTTCCGGTAGACATGCAGGAGGAGGTTGACGGGCTGCAACTCGTCGACCAAGCATGTCCCACACGTGCTCTAGTCCGGTGATTCAAGTCCGGTGAGAATGCTGGCCAGTCCATACGGGTGATATCTTCCGATTGAAAGCATTCGCTTACGATGTTTGCACAGTGAGAACGGGCGTTGTCATCCATAAACACAAATTGTGCGCCCATGGCCCCGAAACAAACGTACATGTTGTTTCAGAATGACGTTCCGATATATTTGGCTCGTCATGGTTCCAATTTGAACATGCAGGTCAGTTCTGGTACCCAGAACAATTCCACCCCAAACGAGCACTCCTGCACCACCGTAACGGTGTCGTTCAATGATGTTTTCTTGGTGGCAACGGGTACCTGGAGCTCTCCATATGAAAGCCCGGCGAGAATCAGACTGCAAGCAAAACCTGGACTCGTCGGAAAACATCACACAAGCCCACTGTTGCGGTGTCCACAATGCATGCTCTCTACACCAGGGTAACCGCAGGCGACAGTGAGTTGCAGTAAGTGGAACGCATCTGACAGGTCTACGAGCATACAGACCAATCTGCCCTAAGCGTCTTTACACGGTCTGCCTTGAAATTGTCGTACCAGTGGCTAAAGAGAGCTGACGAGACAGGTCTGAGGCTGTGCTCCGCCTGTTTCTTTTGGCAGTAACTGCCAAATACCGGTCCTCATTCGGCGTTGTAACTCTGGGGCGACTTGTGCTGTAACGTCTACTCACATTACCATCATCTTGGAATTGTTGCTAAAGCCTGGAGATGACACTCTGGGCAATTCCAAGTTCGTCTGATACTTCCAGTTGGGTACGCCGACATTCCAGACGGCCGATAATTTTACCACGTAAAAAATCATCCAAATGCGTGTTTTGTGTCAGAACTTTTCGGTTATTGCACTGAAATGCGTATAAAGCGCCTGCGAACAATTTTACTTCTTTGCCTGTATTCCTTATATATTACTCTCTTCCACTCTCGTCATTGTGACGTACCATCGGTGTCATCTGGTTACTTCCTGAAATTTGCATATGATTCTTGAAGATGTGTGTAGTGGTTTTACAGGTGATATATTTATTTTAGAGTTCGATTTCCTGGTGACTCCGAATTATCCTTAATTTATGGACATGAGTGTATTACTTAGCAATATTTTAAAATTCGTCCATGATTTTGCATTTTTTTGCACTGCCTGATTCGGCCTGTAGGAGTTGGACTGATAAAAACCCAGATTACGTTTATTGTTTTTTTAGCATTATTTTTAAACTTTAAATTTAATTTTTATTTTTGTCAGTTCAGAAATAGGCTGTTTTATTTATTTACTTCTTTCGTGCCGCCCAGACTATATAGTGGTTAAGAGAGCCTACTGCCATATCGAAGGGTTCGAATCCCGCAGAAGGTAAGGATGTTTGTAAATGTATAGTGTCTGTGCGACATAGGGGCACTTTTGCTAAAAAATCGGAAATTAGTCTAGAAGCCTCATGTAATTTAAAAATTTTTCCACTTATCCATTGGCACAAATAGAAGTTTGCTCATTAAGCTGAGGAATGCGTAACAAATCTTTTCAGTACTAAATTAAAAAATAATAAATCACATGAATTTCGGAAAGCATCGCTTCACCGCAGTATATTGTCAAATGAGTCAATGAGTATGCGTGCAAAATTTGTGCTCCATAGTTTATCAGCAAATAGTTTAAACATTGAAGCAAGTTTTACCACAGTGAGCGAGTAAATAAAAGCTTATAAAACGCGAGATGCATTTTGGGATATTACAAGAGAATCTCATAAAAATATTATTACATACCGTACTAATATTTTTTGTGAATTTTTTATTATTACGTACAGTAATAATAATTATATTACGTACCTTATAAATTTAAGAATCGATTTTTAAACTTAAATTCTGAGAAAACGTATATAAGCATTGGAAATGGAAAAAACTAATAATGAAAATTAATCAAACATTCAGCTGTAGTGGTTTTGAGAATAATAATATGAAAATGCAATTGTAAGTGCAAATTCTGTCTCTAAAAAAAGAGTGAAAAGAACATTTATGAAGTGGCAGGCAAAGTAATATTATAAAGTATTTTTTCCTCCTTCTTAGCCTGCCTTTGTGTTGTAGTGTTCAACATTCGTATTCGAGTGGTCCGTGGTTAGAGCCACGGCGAGGGCATCGCTCATTTTTCATGTCTTCTGCTTCAAAAAAAAATCCTAATATCTCTACAATATTTCATAAGACAAAACATTTATGACGATACACAAACGTTCGCTTTGATAAAATTTTAAGTAGTCTTTACAGAAAGTAAGCTCGAGCACCAGGTGACTTACTGAATAGTTTTACTAAAGCCTCTATAAACTCAAAAACGTGTCTGAAACTGAACCGTTGTTTTATTAAAAATTTAAGTTTATTAAAACTTTAAATTTAATGAAGTGCAAAACTCGTACTTAAAACTTAGTCTCCACCATTTACAAGACCTAAGCTAGCAGAAAACTGTTAAGATAAAGTTGAAGCACCTAACGATATAAATTAACAAAACAACATACTATTAAACTTTAGCCTAGACTTTCTAAATACGCGAGCAACACAGCTAGAGAAAGGTTAAAGCAAAAACATGTACTTCCAATGAGCTCGGCGAGACGTATCACTAGACAAGGTCGCTATCAGCAGCTCTTTACAGCTCAATTATTATTTTAAGTTATTTAATTTTTATCCTGGTGGGAGATGTTGAAAGTAGAAGTGATAATGCAAGTGAAATTATACGATAATGAATTAATTACCATAAAATCTTAAATGCTGATAATGTATCTGGACCTACAGCTTACGTTGCATAAAGAAAGGAAGTAACTTTGCAAAAACTGAAAAGAGGATGAAATTTTTTACTAAATTACATTTTCATCAAATAAATGTCCCATATGATGCCGCCGTATCTAAAATATAAATGATACGGGAAGTGAAAAATTATCAGAAATGTTCTAAGTAAAACTTCTGAAATTGCTGATACACTATATAAATATGCAAAATTAGTTACATACTATGCATACTTACAAATTAGGAAAAATCGGTTACGATCTCTGTCTATCAAATTCTCTTGTTTTCTGAAAATGTGTAAAAAACATCTAGTTAATTTATTATTATTGGAAAACTTGCATTCTCCCTTTGTATCTGCTCAGTGCTGAAGATGTGAAACGTTTAACGCTGTGTAATCCCGTGGCGGAAGCCAAGAAATGTTTAACGACTGTGCATCTTCCTTATGTGGCCATCCGGAGTATGTGCCGTCGGTTATCGAAGTTACCATTAGTCTTGATTCTCTCCAGCATGGTGCCGTTATTTGATACAGAAATCTTGGCATGGAATACAGTTGTCGAAGACTAGTTTAACCTTTAATTACTGTGACTTAAATTGTCGTGTAACTACTGTGAGCGGTCTCTCACCGCTTCTGCTAAAAACAAAATTAAATATTGTTTTATTTTTCTTATTCGAATAAATGTTATTTAATTTCATATAATTAACTTTTTTATGAAGATATAAAACAATTTTCATACTTAAATTAGTTCATTAAAATAAAATATATACTATGCATAATAATCCCTTCATTTAATTTTCTTTGCTTACGGAAGAAGTGAATTTTAAAATTCAACTTTTTCATTTTACATTAAAATTTGCGATAAGAATGCTTTAATAAGAATATAGAAAATTAATTTTTATTTTGAAAACTATAATTCGAGCTGCATTTCATACATACTTTTCTACTGCATTGTAGACATACTGGTTCTTTGCACGCTATACATTTGTAAGCTGTTTTCCTTTATTTGCTCGGTGGACAAATATAGCACGTCCTTTTTTTATTTAATTTATCATCTTCGATCGCAGTGTTTCCTTCATGATCATTTATTCCAAAAACTCTTCTTATTGTAAGTTTGAGTTCTTTAGGTAAAAATGATGAGGTTATCCTCCGTTTTATATGAGACTGCACCAACTGATTTGCTAATGAAATCATGAAATCTTTTCGCTTCATTTTCGGAGCTATTGGATAAGATTGAAATAATATGAATGCAGTTATTGCATGGATATCCAAGATTCTGAAGAATATTGCCATAGGCCAACGTCGGGTTCGACGAGCAGTTGAATAGATTGAACATTTCTTGTCAAATTCATCCACACCACCTTTGGTCAAGTTATACATGGCTATAATTTCAGGTTTTCCTGAAGATGCATCATTTTCACAAGAGTGATGCAGCGATGATATTAAAATAACAGCTTTTCTTTCTTTTGGGACATACGAAATAAGCGTCATGTCTTTCGTAAAACCATACAGAGAACTACCCATTTTTCTTGACTTATTGGCTTGAAATTCCTTAGGGATTTCCTTTCTATCTCTTTTCAGAGTTCCTACAAATGTAAGTCCTTTTTCTTTCAAGATATTTACAAGTTCAATGGATGAAAACCAATTATCCGCTGTAATGTTTCTATTAGTTTTTTTTATTGGTTCCAAGAGGCGAAGAACTGCCTGTGCCGGTTTCTTCATCTGCTTTTCATCTTCAGACAGCCTTTCTCCATCTGAATCTTTTCTGCAGTACATATATGCATTATACAGGTAGTTATTTCTTGCATCACAAAGACACATAAATTTTATTCCATATTTGGCGGGTTTTTTTGGCATGTACATTTTATATTTACATCTTTCTCTAAATTTCACTAACATCTCATCAATACAGGCGTATTCTCCAATGGAATAAGTTCTTTGACAATTCTTTATGACTGTATTGAATATTTCTGAAATGGCTGCTGTTTTATCATTTGCCATATGTTGCTTTCTTGTCTCAAGATTATCAAATCGTAAAGAATAGAGTAAAAATAAAAACCTTACTTTGGTAATAACGCAGCGAAATATTTCACGCCCTGTACCATCTGCTGCAAATAAACTATCAATATCTTCCCGGTTTGATTTGAATACTGCTGAATATAGTAAAAGTCCGAAAAATGCCTCAATTTCATCAGTATCGATTAATTCATGTCTTTTAGAATCAGAATATTTCATTCTGATTTCATTAATTTTGACATTAGTCCATTTTACAATAATTCTTAGAATACTTTCATCAAAAAGTAAATTCCAAGCTCCTTCGGGGTCGACTTTAGGACCTATTCTTGCAGCACTTTTTAGACCTGGTAATTGAAGAATAATATTGTGACTACGAGTTCGAACAGCCTTGTTGGGCTCTTGAATAGACCATTTGAATTCATTTTTGCCAATAAAAAAATTGCTTGTAGATGGAGAACATGGATCTTCATTCTCATTGGCAGATATTTCTGAATTTGTATCGTGCTCGCTCTCAATAGCTTCATCATTGGAACTTTCGTCAGAGAACTCTAAATCAGACCAATTTCTTCAATTTGGTCTTGGGTTAGCTATTTAGAGCGTTTCCTGCACGCATTTGAAGCCATTTCAAGAATATTTATAAAAAAGCGAAATATGTAACCACAACGAAAAGTGAACTTTATCGACCGAATTTTGAATCGCAACTGCTGTGATCGGTCCCACAGACCGCTGAGGGAGAAAAAATAAAATAAAAAAAAGAAGAAATAGAGCTAGCCAAATGACACTTGTAATGTGACCTTGGACAACTGGTTTAGGAAGGTACTAGGAAAGGGAATGCCCATTAATTATTCTAAGGGGTGGAAGCATTTAATGGAAAATGTCACGCAGTTTGAGAGTGCTATTTTTAACCTTTCATCATCACCTTCAGAAAGTCGGTCAGTACGTTGGTCATCTGCAAGCGAAAAATCTCTGAAATGAAATTTATTAAACTTATTTTGACACTTTTGTTCTTTTAAGAAATGAACACCATAAATTCCACATACCTTTTGGTGAGCCTCTGCCGCTTTAAAAAAGTAAAATATGTCGAACCATGTTAAAAGTGACTGTAAAACTTACAGTTGTAAACAAAAATATACGAATTTGTTTCTGTAGCAATCTAAAAGTACCAGCTGCCAAATCTCGAAAGAAAAAATATTATAAGATTGACGGAAGAATAAAAACGTGGACACAACGCTATCTATTTGTGCAAATCAAAATTAATTTCTAGCCAACCCAATAATTTACGCTTTGCATAATCTATAAAAAGGACATGAATCTTGTTACGATCCCAAATCCTCAGAACTCCACCCCCCACACACACTTTAATCGAGTCCCTCGGCGCCGTAAGGGTCCATTTTTAATTTTTTTCTAAATATAAGATGCAATATATCCTTTTGTTAAGGAAGAAAAGTTATTAAACAGTTTTATATCTGATACACCTCGAAACTCTTTTTTCCATTTTAAGCTCTTCAGGGGCCCCTTTTTAAATTTTCCATAAATAATAGAGACATTAGATATTTATGAAGCAGGAGGTGCGAAAAATGAGCAATGCCCTCGCTAGGGCTCGAACCACGAACCTCTCGAATACGCCTCGAGCGTGCTGACCACTACACCACGAAGGCATGCGAAGAAAGCGGGAGAAATACCTTATATAATCCCTCTTAAAGAGCGACTGAGGATTAGGGGCTCCGATCGCCAAATCGTGGTAGTGGAGAATCATCATCCACGACCTTTTTTAGTTCGGGCGCCAGTGTACAGTCATTAGGTTTACTTCGAAGCAGTAGTGATGAAAAATGTGCAATGCCCTCGCCGGGAGTCGAACCACGGGCCTCTCGAATACGCGTCGAGTATGCTGACCATTACATCACGAAAGCATGCAGAGAAGGTGAGAGAAATACCTTATAAAAGTTAGTATTGCGTGATTTATTAAGGTAGCTAAGGTACCTGTACTAAAGGTAAAGTCCTGACGCACCTCAAAGCCATTTTGTTTTTCATTATTGAGGCCCTGGTATCTGTAGAAGCCTCTTTCATAAATAACTGTATTATAAATAGGCAAGTGTAATATAAATAAATACTCTCACCCCACAAAGTAGAGAAGAAATACTAGTTCTGTGGCCAATAATGGTGAATAAAGGCGAGACTTAATGGGTTCCGGTATACCAGTCTTAAAAATCGTTAAATAATCTACTTTTTATAATCGATTTTGATTGAAATTCTGTAAATATATAAAATTCAGCCTGTGCTTATCGTACATTTGGAAATTTTGATTTATTTTTCTCTCCAGTGCAATTTATGAATCATGAAACATGCGATCTTTGAATGAGAAACATTAATTTAATAGCCGCAAAATAGCGAGCATTGTTAGAGTAGTGCTGTTAATTAAGATCGAAAGAAAACACCAGAAACTCAGGATTACAAGTTTTGCTGTAAAAACATTAGCATTTTTTAGATTATTTGAAAATTTACAAATTTCTGCTACGTTTAATATTCCAGTGCCCTTCAAAGGGAAAACGTGAAATAAATGCAATCTCTAATTTTGGCCAGTTTATATGGAACAAATTTAAAACTGGCAAGCCAAATTCAGAAGTCTTAGAAGTGGCTAATTAAGAGCTTTAACTATTAACAGGCCATATTTATTAGCCCCACATATCTATTAAACTTGATCCTCTCTTTCGCGTCTTCTCACTTTTGTGTGAATATCTCTTTTTCAAAAAGTCGATCATGTACGCACATACTGAAGTTGTCCACCACCGTGTTGTAAATTCGTCAATGAAATTGATACTACTATAAATTTCTGTAAATATTTAAATTTTATCAATGACTCTTACAAGGAATATAACTCTCAAACAGCGTTGTTCGAATATTTGCCTTTAGGACGATAATGTATATGGCTTACAACGCGTTTAACTTAACTTCGTTTTTGCTTTGAATCACTTTTGCCGTGTGTCACATTTAAAGTAACATATAACGCTTATAACTAATCATCACTTATGCCTCGAATCACTTTTTACGTTTTATAACTTTGCAAATGACTCATGGCCGCTTATTACACTAAAAACATCATGTTGCCATTTTTTCCCTTCGGACGATAATGTATATCGCTTATAACGTTTATATGTAATATATAGTATAGTTTAAAAACCCTCTAGTGAGACTTTAAATTCTAAATCCTTCGAGACATTTTTATTGTAAACTTTTACATTCTAATATTTTGTTCTTTTTTAGGCCATGTATAAAAAAGCCATTCCTTACCTAATAATTGGAAGTTTCTGCTTGTTAGCTGGTGTCTTATCCGCATTTCTTCCTGAAACACTGAATGAAAACTTGCCGCAGACTATAAATGACGCTACGGATTTCGGGAAGAAACAGAAATTTTTTTCATTCAACAGGTAATTGATGTTCTAGTTAAAAATTTAGATTTTTATATTTCAATTCATAAATTAAAAATACGATGTTTTTAAATAGTTGCAAATAATTAATTTCTTTATTTATTTTCCAAATAATTTGTAGATTTTTGTGCAATTGTAAGCAATTTTGTATCTCGTCTACTCCTCGTCTCCTAAATTTTAACAAATCTTTGTAAATACATACAATCTTAATCTCTTACAAAATCCTATTGCACTAATGTAGTGGGAAAATTAAAAACGTAATATTTACTTAGTCCATGTTTCCACACTGAAATTATCATTTTCGCTCTTACAAAAACTACTAGTTTTCTCGAAGTAGAAAGCATGCGAAATTGAAATTCGAACGACGGATCTTCCAGTTTCTAGTTGAAGATTAGGTAATGGGATAATTCCTCACTCAGACCTAATTTGTAAATTGGCCACAAATATCACATTTACCTTGCCCTTATTTCTAGATTTTTTAATCATTCATTTCTCTTTCTTTCTCTCTATATAAGACATTATTATGTAAAGAAAAATCATAATTTTAATTTGCAATAGTCTCTTATCCCTCTATTTAAATCTGGATATTTTCCCTCTCTATTCTTTATATTTTGCAAATTGGAAAGTCAACAAATTAGTATTGAAACTTTAAGTAACCAATCTATTTAAATCTGGATATTTTCCCTCTCTATTCTTTATGTATTGCAATCGGAAAGTCAACAAATTAGTATTGAAACTTTAAGTAACCAGTCAGAGGATTGCAAACCATAACCTTTTTACCTTTTCAGCTAAGTTTCCATCTTGGAAACGATATTTTTCGCTTTTGTTTTACTTGCTAGCTATATTCCTGCTCTCTTTGTTTTTAAATTTATACTTCAGAATTACATTCGTGTGCAAAATTAAGAGAATTTGTAAATTATGTATGAGTTTAAGAAATGTAATGAACCAGAAGCAGTAATTACGTCGCCAAAGAATTATGGGAATATTCAGGGTCGAATACGTGAGCGTATACATGCGTGGCTGCAAAGCTGTGATGGTGGAGGAGACATAAACGCACGAGGGCTTTTCAGCGATTTGCGTGCGTGTACTCACGACATTCGCCGTGCTTCTCGCAAGAATTAGTCAATTTTATAAGGTATGAGGCGATATGAGTAGCCATGAACGTATGGATGACGTAATGAAATGGAGAACTGTTGTAGATTGGAGGCAAGCCTAATGTAAGCAGAGGTAGGCTACAGAACTCAATGAGACGCCCAGTATCGTCTGCAATTTGCGAAAACAGTTTCCTTACACTAAATCTTCATTGATAAGGCCTGGACAAGATTAAACATGATCACAATAGCGTCTGAGGGTCGTTATTTGGCACTTTCGGCCCGGCGACAACAGGACTGCTACGTCTTCACAGCTCTCACGTGAGCTGCGTGCTGCCATTGGAACCCGCGTTGTGCTGTCTAAAATTGCCGTAAGCCTTCATAAGATAGGACTGTATGCCAGAAGACCGCTGTTTGAGCTCCGCTCACTGCAGCACAGAGGTTAGGCGTAGATACTAATTCTTGGCGTACCTGTATCTGGAGACATTCCGAAACACGAAATTATCCCTCTCTTTGCACGGAAAAGGATCATTACAATGGTGCAGTGTAATGGTTTGGGCAGGGATTATGTTGGACGGTTACTCCTGCATGTATCTCACAAAGGCTACCTGACCCCAAAGAGGCAGAGATTCTTAGAGCTCTATGTTCGACTCGTCAGGGGCGCAACTGGTCTTGGGGTCAGCTGGCCGACGATTACCTGGAAAGGGAGAATATTGGCTGCATTGATTAGCCAGCCAAATCTCCTGCCATAAAGCCTATAAAATATGTATAGAACGCTCTTGAGAGGGCAATTTAATCTTGCCATCTCCCTCCGAGGACCATCCTGGAGTCGAAAACTGCCTTGCTGCAGGTGTGAGATCGATTGCCACAGAGACCCCT
This sequence comes from Stegodyphus mimosarum, assembly GCA_000611955.2. NCBI lineage: Eukaryota > Metazoa > Arthropoda > Arachnida > Araneae > Eresidae > Stegodyphus > Stegodyphus mimosarum. Next base: position 44,581 of record KK120353.1, read on the forward strand.
GTTAGCTGTCCAGAATGCCGATGCACTTGTTACCTCACCTGGTACTTACCTCTGGTAGACGGCAGGTGTCCCCCGACATCCGTGACGCTGCACGATCTGTCTGGCTGTGAGAAGCGACCATACCCTACGCTAAATTCACTTTCAGTTCGATATCATAATATTGATTTTGGACATCTTGCAGTTATGGGCTTTACTGATGATCTGAGTATATAAAATGACTACTCAGTTTTATTAAAATCTGTCCATTAATTTATCAGAAATTCAACATAACCTGCAGATTCTCTGAATTGTGCACACGAGTGTATAATCGATACCAATGTATTTCTTCAAAAATATTCTTTTTAATCTAATCTTTATTTGATGTTTTAAAAATACTTTTTAAAGTAATGAATAAAGTTATATGTAAATACTTCGACTTAATATATTAAACAGAAGTAAGACATAATAAGAAGATAAGTCGCAGAATAATAAGTACAATTAAAATTTCATTACAGGTTCGCTGAGTTCAGCCTATGGCTAATGTGTTTTGAACTCCCTAAGATGTAGTATTACATATCTAGAAACAGAAACATTACTCAGACCATTCGTTCAAATGCAAGCTTTTATCATAAAATGCTTAATGTTGTTGTTTTGTAATAATCTTTCTTAATACTAAGTATTCTAATTATTATTATATTTATTAT
>KK120353.1:45280-62111 GCA_000611955.2 Stegodyphus mimosarum
ATTATTATTATTTTATTTATTATTATTATTATTATTTTATTTTATTTCGGAAGGAAGCCAGAAGTTTCACAAGAAGAAAAACGAATGCAAATTTTTACACTGCAAACTTAATTCTGGAAAATATTGCAATCGAAGAAACCGTGTCTACTTTTCTACAGTACGAATCAAAACATCATGGCTTTTTTAATGTATTTGATTCCATGGAAGAAACTCCAAAGCTCTGTGAGTTAAGGTGGAGCTCTTATGTGATGAAGAAAAAATAATAGACCACTGTAGTCTAAAAGCTAAAATATTTCATACTTCATGGATTTAAATTCTAACCTTATATTAAAACATTATAAATCTGGGACCAATGAAATCAAAATGACATATTTTGTTGGTCTTAAAATCTGAGAACTAACGAGTGGATACTGATCACTTTAATTTAACTCATCAACATTTAATCCACAGACCTTCCGCTTTGGTAAACATGCACATGTTACCCAAAATACGTGCATAGCCTGTTAGCGTAGCTGTTATTATAGACTCTTATTACAGCTGATAAATGTGAAGGAAATTCATGAAGTTGAACTCGATGAACAATTTTATTGTTTTAGCCGATGCTTAATATAAGACAGCTGAAAATTAATTAAATTTATTTTTTAATAATTGAAATTTTGTACAGCCGAAAATGAACAAAATGTTATTTATATTTTAACTAGTAAAACCGTGTTATGAATAAACTTTATACAAAAATTTGTTTGCTGTAAATTAGTTTTTCTGTAATTTAATGGAACGAATGGCTAAATAAGTGGTCGATTTCGAAACTTCTTTTGCGTTAGGAAAGTCAGTAAAAATGGAAGTCCTTTTCTCTAGAATTTATAATAGCAGGAAAAACATTTCATTCATTGTTTTTATATAGAAATTAGCGGGAGATGAAATAAAAAAAAATCTATATACGGACACCACATGATTTCCTTCTATGAAATAATAAATTATATACATTTTTTCTTGCATTTCATTTAAACTTATTTTCTCGAATTTCATTAGAGATATATTTCTCATTCAATTAATTCAGTTCTCACTTCACAGCAAGGCAAAAATACGTAAAACCTCAAAATAGCTTCATTAAAAATTGAAAGATGTAGAAAAACATAAAATACCAAATACGGTTAAAACAATAAAAAAAAATTTACAATTAAAATTAGAGTTTCTACGCAAAAACAGGCAATTCGATTAGCAGGCAAGAAGGCAGACTTTTCAGTGCACAGAACTAAAAGTTTCCTTTTGATTCCACTTGGCAAAAAGATACTGAAGATGCAGAAAGACGTAATTCACTATTCTGCTAAGTTTCAAATGTAAGCAAATATGGTTGCTTTGGTAAGAAAAATTAGGCTTAGCCGAAAGTAAACACTTTTAAATTATTGATAATTCTACAACTATTGCATGCAGATTAACTAAAGGCATGAAACCCTTAACCGGAGGATAACAACAACATAATTCAATCCTTTTTAAAGCAAAAAATTCGCAATTTACCAACATATAAGAATAAAAAAGTCTCAGCTCACGCAGCCAAATAACAAACTGGGTACATATATATTTATATATTTATAAAGTTTTGGTGCGGTCGATTGCAAACAAAACGGGATATACACAACTACATGATATAGCAGTCCTATATACAAAATTTCAACGTTCTGAGGCTACTCGTTTTTGAGTTATGCGAGATACATACTTACATACGTAAGACGCCACGAAATAATATCTTCTGAAGCCATTTCAAATCAGCTTTATAATTCGTTTGGGGAAAAAGAGTCCTTTATTCTGTCCATACGCACAGATTCCCGCAAAAAACGTCATTAAATTGTATTCGATTGTTGTCAAAATGGGTATTCTCGTTGAAATATGATACCCGGAATTTTTCGTGATTACATTACTTCCTTTACTTCGTACAAGAAAGTAAAAAAGGCATGCAAAATAACTACAGTTCTGAAAGAAATTTGGGTTTCCTTATTTTCGAAAAGTAATTTTTCTTGCTTCTTAGAAACATAAAAATCCTTCTTTATTCTGCAACTGTCCCCACAAAATTTAGTTTGTTTCACAGAATGTTTTTTCTGTTTACGTGAATTATATCACTATTCAAAACGGAAAGAGAACACTATAAATTATGAAAAAATCTATATCATTCGAATGTATTCGAAAAAGGAAGATGCTTTTTTTGTAAATAAGTATGACAGGATCCAGTATCATTATAGTATCACATGCATTTTCATTTCTTTTTTTTTTTTTTTTTTTTTTGCACCACAATGTACAAATTTAACTTTGTTTCAAACGTTATTTAGAAATAATATAATGTGTATGAATATATTTTAATCATATGAATAAACATATATAAGAAATTTCTATAATTAATGATTTTTTTCACTCTTCTTAAAATGTGTTTTATATTATTGATTAAAATAATGTAAAAGTCGCGACTGTTTGGCAGAACGTCAATTTCACTCTTTCAATATTAAGCTAAAACTCTTAAATATCTAACTTCCATTTTTTAATATTATTGTAGAAAATACAGTAATAATACAGCTTTTAAGAAAAGCAACTTTATGTTTAAATAGAGCTTTTTTCTAAAACTCTTACTCCTTTTCATAATAATATATTAAACACATAACAATCAATATTACAAAAAATATTTTTACAATGAAGCTTTATATTTCAAATAGTATAATAATGATATACGAACAATTAATCATGAAGGAGATTTCAGTATTTTAGGAAATAAATGGTATTTTCATCAGAAGAAAAACTGTTATTTTATAATTCAAATATTTTCTAAATTAAATTCTCAAAAACTGGAAACAATTAACATGGGATATGCAGTTGCATTTTACTCCTTGATGAATGATACCGTTTTGTGGTCAAACACATTTAAATTCTCGTAATAATTATGAAAGTAGTACTTTTGTTTTGTATAAAATCAAAGTAAAAATATATTTTGTGAAAGTAAATGTCGTGTATATGAATATAATTGGAGAATGTGTTACTTATCCTTTGCTTCTGAATCTCATTTTCATGTTAAAAAACTGATTCACAAAATATTATATTTCGTTGATAACAGAAATCTTTTTAAAACATTTTTGACTATTGAAGTTTTACATAAGACTCAACGTTGCTCTTTAGGAAAGGCATTTCATTTAGGAGTTTCTGTGTAACATTTCAGATTACCACTATCTCAAATTCTTATTTATTATATACTCAAACAGTAATTATTTGTAAATAAAAATGCGATTCATATGATTTATAATTCGTATCAAAGCAGCTACTGTGTGATAAATCATAACAAACGAAATGCAACTAACGTTCCATGCAAAAAACATATTCCCTCTTTTTCATCATTATTTTTACTTACTTATGTATCTTATCGAATATTTTGAATAATCTCATTTGAGCTTACTTTCGTTTCATTTTATCATATATTTTTAAATTAATGCATGACTCTTTTTCATTTTGTAAATTTGTGATTGCTTAAAAACTTAAACACTGTTTTCGTTTAATTCCAAGTAATAATTTACTCCTTTTATTTTAAATTAATATATTAAGGGAGAATTTTTCGTAGATAAAAATCATAATGCTAACTTATAAGTTTTACATGCCTACCCACATTAAAAGGTGCATTCATATTAATAAATAATTTTACTTTGTTTTAAATATGGATACTTTTTAATGTACAAAGCAACGTAATATAAATTGCAATTCAAAATATTTAACTCATCATTTACAGATTTCAGCAGAAGCTGTCATGCTCACATACTTATTTTAACAACTAAAAAAATAAAACCCAGGAAGTACTTGTTTTCTAGCATCAAAAAAAAGAAAGAATTGAAAATTTATAATTCAAAGTACATATATGATAACTTTAGTACATATAATCAAATGGAATATCAGCTGAAAAATTAATGCTCAGTATAAGTTTGGTTTATAAAATCAAAACTAATGAAAAATAGAGAATTTTATGATTCAAAATTCTAACATAATCAAATTCAAAAATAACTTGAATACGAATGTCTGCTCAAGCAACTTCATCTCTTTATCTCTCAGAGATTTTGATAATAATTTGCGTAAAACAAAATATTTTGTGCTGCATGATGATAAAATGTTTATAAAATAAGAACGTTATAAATGCAAATACGCCTAGACGGTATACTAACGTTCGTTATTCTTTATTTTGTAAATAAACCCAGATGTGTTTTGCTTAATGCTCATGTCCTGTTGTTTCATCTCTTCCCGTGATTCAGCTTTGGTAGTATGTCAAGTTATGTTTTCATTTTTGATATATCTGGATTGCTTTCAAGTGCGCTGGTAAGTGAAATGTTCTTCTGGTATTTATTGCGCTCGTTTTTTGTGGCAGGCATCTGCATTGTACAAAACAGTATTTATATAAACGAAGGTTTAATAGTTGTTGATGCATCTACACGAAGTTTGCTTCTTTCTTCGCTATCTCTTTCTTAATAGGAATGCTATCATTGTGTTCTCTGAGATTAATGTCGTTTTGATCTTTTCACTAGTCTCAGATATTGGAGTGTGGCCTGCGTCTGAGTTAGAATTGACGACAGGAGATTGTGTAATCCAGCTGAAAGATCTTTGGTTCCATATTGAGAATTTCTTCAGTTCCTCAAGCTATCTGATCTACCACTTAGAGCATTTTCTGCCTCTGCCATTGCAACAGAGCTGTCGTTGTTAAGAAATAAATCGCTGTTCTGAAGGACTCTTACCGCCTGATGAGCATTGTTTTCCTCACTCTTATGCACATCCTCCAATGTTTGGGATTTTATTGAAGATGCAGCCCGCTCTCGACTAATTGACATCCTACGCCTAAAATAGAAGAGCACAGATTATTTTAATTCAGGTTTAAATCAATGAGTTTTGTGGAAAGGCATTCATGTACTTAAGTACTGTTGATCCATTCAAAATAATTTATGGTTTGACGTAATATTTGAAATTTTTGCCTTTAGAAAAATACCTATAATAAAAATTCACAAGGAATGCTAAAGTAAACTTAAGTAATGTTTTAGTAAACTTTTTAACTTAAGTAGATTACGTGGAAACCATCCGTTGTTACCGTTGTTCTTAAAATTCTATTCACAAAGAACTTGCATAAATGAGTTATAACTTTAATGCATTTAAATATTTTACTTAAAGTTTCAAAAAAATGTAAAGAAAAAATGTTACCTAAAAAATAGTAAATGCATAAAAAAGATGGCTTTAGTTTGCAACGACATGCCCATGAGAATATCAAAATCAAATTAAGTTTTCTCTATTATAATGTAGCATCAACCAAACGAGATACTGACTCTATTATATATTATTATAAACATAAGTAGTCTAGTCTAGTCTGGACAACTATTGCTGGGATATTGCCAATTATGAGCAACTTATCCAGCTCACTGAGGAATTGCATAGAGCCCCTGACGTGCAATTTCCTTAAATAAAATAAAACCAAATATGCGGTATGAAAGGTAACATAAATTCGATAAAAAATATAAATTCGTTCAATTCTGCAGTGGTGGATATGAAAACGTATGGCAAAATAAAAAAAGTGCTTTTCTTATATCCAAATATGTGGAAAATGTTACTCAGTTTATTGATACTTTTCCCTACCTCATATCTTGTGGACTCAGGACTCGGTGCTGTTTATCACATTATGACCAAAGAAAGAAACCGCCTGAATATTTCCGAAAGGGGAGATTTTCGCTTGTTCCTCATAAAAATTGAGCCTGTATTCAATATTTAGTTTCCTAGCATTCCCCTCATGGATCCCATAATAATTATAAAATTTAATGTAATTTCTCTGTAGGCAAAGTATAAATAAAAAGATGTATTTAACTATAGTATGCTGTTTTATAAAGATTTATTCTGCCAAACATAGCGAAAATCTGCATAAACTACTTAGTAAGTAATTAATATTATGTGATTTAATTTGCTGTAACTCTGCTTATTTAAATTTTAAGAAGTAAAGTTATTTCCCTACTTGGTAAATCACCATTACTATGGAGTCGGTGGGTGGTTAAAATATTTTATCGCTAACAGAGATACAAAACTGGGCGGAAGTTATAAAAAGATTGACTACTCCTGGACTAGAATAATGCAAGATATTATCGATTAATGATCGACAATTTAGTTTACAAATTCTCGCTTTAATTTAGCCTACCAGAAGTGAGTAATTCATTTCTTGAATTGCAAATTTGTGCTTTTATAAGTTGAATGTAATTAATGTAATATCCTCCCTACTTAGAAAATAACTCCTCAGTAAATTATGATTAGGTAAACATACTTTCAAAAATAAAGTTGTAGAGCATCTTTAGAAAAGTGCATAGAATATTCAGTAAAGATTTTTAACTCTTTTTTTCCTAAATAAAGCATTAAATTTACTTTGCATGAATTTAGTTAGAATCTCAGCTAATAAATTATTCTTACCAGCGCTGTAACTTGTCGCATGTGTCATCATTAGCTTTTATAGTTTCTATTTTCTTTAAGATTTATTGTTCTGACAATGCATTTACACCTTTTATCCTTGCCTATCCCATTTATCTGAGATACTTCTATAACAGGTTTAATTCTTATGAATTTTTAAGCTTATTTTGCAAAGAAGTTTCTTTATTCGTAGAATAAACTACAACCGAATACATAATAAATTCTTTATATTCATCTAACAATCATTTTTACTCTAATGAAATAATTATCAACAATTAGCATTAATCATCGTAAATAATTATCATTTGTGGCAACTATCAATCATTATTACTGTTAAATATCATTATTAATATTTGATGAATTATTAATCATTTTGGTAATAATAAGCATTTTTTATCATTATTGTCATTATCATTATCATAATCAATAATTATTATTTTTACTCTAAAGAAGTAATTATCCTTAAAAAATTTACGCTTTATAGTTATTAACTAGTTCTTAACTATGATTGCATTTTGTCTCTTCTGGTTTCAAACACACAAGCATTCTAGAAGGTTATGAATCTTAAAAAGCCAGCTGGAAGTTATAATTTTACAAATATGTAACAAAAAATATTAAGTTTTTCGCAAATATATCCAAACCATACCTATTCCAAGATAAGAATTTCTGTCTCTTGCCAAATTCTTCTGCATCAGATATCGTCTGGGGCAAATTCTCATTGAGTGTCTCTGGTAAGAATGATGCCATGATTCCAGCAATGATGCAAGACATTCCAATTACCAGGAATGGGATCGCCTTTCCATACACGCTCTGAAAAATTCGATTATTCATGTTTATTTCCGATGAAATTTTGATTAATTTGAAAATTAATTAAGCTGGAAAGATGATGACTTACATCTTTTACTGTCAGTCATGCAAGTGCTACTCATTCTTGAATGGCAAAATATAAAAATGCATCAAATATATTACTTAGAACACTCTTATTTATTTATATTCTGCCAATAATAGCCCTCCAGACTGCCATCATTTTGCTCCCAATGCAAAAATTTCTAATAGGTCAATGAAAAATACAAATTTTCTTCAATCGAACATTCACCTTTGTAACTAGATGTTTTTGGTCTTTGTTGCATTATTTGTTTGGAGACGTTTCAAGTTCCACTTATATAAACGCGTTAATGGTAACGGATGATGTATTAATGAGTTTACATATGCTGTTCAACCGACCGGGAAGCATTTTAGGGGAATGAAAATACAATATTTTTGTTTTTAAAAATTTTGGACTTTTTTCTAAGTAAGCTTAAATTTCTATCAGCTGAACAATTCCACCAGTATTGTCGTATTACGTATCTCGTATTATTTTATTAACATAATTATAAATATCACATGCCTATATTACAACAATAGCGGAAAAAAGCAATATTCGCGGGATGATATTGCATCTGAATAAAGTTCTGGAGTTAGAAGTAAAACTGATTACCATATACATGTTTTCCTTCATGTCGTTGAATAACATTAACAAATGTATGTAATTTGGGAATAATGTGCATAAAGCACAGATCTCAAAACGCCGTGCTTTTCAGTTACCAAAATACATTGGAAGATAATTTATTACGCTATAAATTGCGTTTATAAGCGCAAATGGATTTTCTATTTATATCGGTTTCAAAATAAGAAGAAAATTATTTCTCATCAGAGTGAAAAGTTTTGATTTTAGAAATGACTGATAATATGCCCTTCTTTTAACAACAGTTACATTTTCCCCTATGTGGCAATTATTACAGTTAGTTCAAAGAAGATATAGGATTAAATTTACAAAATCTGAATTTATAATTTTGCATACGAAGAATAAAAACCAATATTAATCAGATTCTCTCTTCTATAAGCTCTACAACAGCAACGAATGATAACGAAAATACCTAATACCTTCAGTATGCACTATAAAATGAAATTTTGCATATTTTAGTACGTAACTGGCAATAATTATTTTTAACTTCTCAAAAAACTCTATCATTGGCAGATTCTTTTACTTATATGAAAGGAAGCATTCAATGATTTTTTAAATTAGACAAAATTCAGTTTAAAACTGACCAAAAAATTGCATACCATATTTAAAAAAATGTATACCAAGATTATTTGATGCTAATTAATATTGTTTAGAAAACAACATTCTTCGGCATTTCTGTTACGGTGAAAGCAAGTTCAATACCTTCTTTTAAAAAAGAAGAAAATAGATTAAATCATCTCTCAAAATGCACAAAACTTTTGTTTTCAAATCAGTGCTGTTTGTAGATTTAATTGCAATTTTTTTTTCCAAATCAGTGCTGTAGGTAAACATACAAATCAGTGTTTTCAACTTAAATGTAAGAGAAACGTTTACTTAATTTTACTTACATATTTTAAAATTAAAATTAACGAGCTTCTGTCGTATCTAAATCTACATTTTAGTAGCTTTGAATGTTAGGCAGTTAGTGAGGTATAGTCATCGTTCGGTTGAATTAGACCCCTTTCTGAATTACTAGTTAACAAACAATTTGTTAAAATTGAGTTGTAATATTTATTTGGGAAATTCATCTCAATTTAGTAGTTTTTTAAGTCTGCCTCAGATGTAAGGTAATATCATTTTGTTTAAAACATTAACTTCTGATTTTTTTAGGAAGGCATGAGTATATGTTTTTAATTTTATCGTTTATAATCTCAGAAAAAGTGTTCTTTTAGGTAACAAAAAGTGCTTAACAATGATTTAAAACTCTCATATTGCATTGAGAATAGTATGAAGAAAAACGAATACATCAGAATGAAATATATACAATAGATAAAAAGCTGTTTCTATGTAGCATCAGTTTTTATTTTAATTTCAGATGATAGTCACAGATACATTAAATAACAATTAGGTATGAGCGGCAACTCGGTACTCAGATTTGAAGGATGTTATAGTGGTAGCGGCGTCTACTGAAGATGGAAAAGCTGTAGTTTACGTTAGTGAATATCAAATTGCGGATTGCAGTTCAGCAACTGGATTAAATATTGAGTCGGTGCAAAAGTCTGTGATGGTTTTCACTAGTTTGGCAATACTGTATAGTGAAGCCTTCTTTTTTGTTATTCAATTATTTCCTGAGTTTGGAATTTGATTGTATTCAACAGGAGTTTGTATGTTGTTAACAGCTCGTTTTGTTCATTTTCAAGACTAATTAATCAATATGAATGTCAAGTAGAGAAAAATAAACACTTCCGACACATTTATGGCTCCTTCCGAATACCATCTTATCCGGTCTCCCTCTAACAATATTCAGGGAGAAGAGTTTCATGATGAAGCTTCTCTTAGCAATTGGCTAACACATTTCATCGACTCGAAACGACAACATTTCTGCAGGATAGCATTAAATTCCTGCCTGAAAGCTTGCAGGCGATCCTTCAGAATGATGGTGATTACATCACTGAATGAAGGACTGAGTGATTATTGATTTATGACGTACCGTATCAATGCCTTGTTATTGCGTATTGCATTGTTTTATAACGTATTGTAGTGCATTTAGTACTAATAAAATCATAGCATGGTTAAAACGGCAACCCAGTGAAGTACGACATTAGGTAAAATCAACAGCGTATAAAGTATTGTAGTGCATTTAATACTAATAAAATCGTAGCATTGTGAAAACGGCAACGCAGTGAAGTACGGCGGCATCGACCCAACACATTATCTAAGTACGCTATGCTTTGAGCAAGCAAGATACTACCTATGTGAACTGTATAAGATTATGTTTTCCTGATTAGATGCAAATGAACGTCATACAAATCTGCAAAAACTGAGACGAATGGTGAAAGAGATGTAATGATAGGGCTTCATAATTACATAACTACGACAAAGAAAGAGGCAATACCAATTACTTGGCAGTATTGTTAGCATTGCTCTGAGGCTAGCTTCTTTCTCCGAGGCTCTTTTGATACTTACTAATGGGAAGTTAAGTAGACTCCATAGCAACAAACCCTGGCAGAGTACAGAGCTTGGAAGTCTTTTAAAATAGCCAGCACTTCTGTTATAAGCACAGTAGCATTTTGATTTAAATTTACAAACCAGTAGAAAAATAATATAATTCCCAGTAAAAATATCATATTTTGCGTAAGATATAGAGATGACCAGTATCAAAACAGTATTATAAACTTTATATATCTCGACAGTATTAGCAAAGTAAATCCGCTATCACACAGTGATTATATAAAAATTAACATCGTTACAAATTAGAAATTTATTTATAGAAAATACAAACTCCCAAGAAATTTAAGCTGCTAAATGGAATGAAAATTTTTATTTAATTTAAGGCATGTTATGAAAAATGATACTATGAATGGTAATTCAAGAAAACAACTGCACAGCCTTTCAATCAAGTTTAGTATCATTGATACTGTCAATGAAGGGTTATCAGAAAATTAAAAGTGCTTGTTATCTGTAGATCAGACCATTTGAATTCACGTACCAGAATCCCTAACAGCCTACTTACAGCAATTTGTACTGCGAAAAATATACAATTCTTCCGATATTACATCACTAATCTAAATATATGTTAATTTTTGGTGGAAACTAAAAAGCGCTATTGTAGAAGTTCTTTCAGGGTAGCCCACAACAATACGTATTAGAATTCGAACTTTCAAAACTGATGTATTAAACTGCTTGGCTGATACATTTATACAAAGTCAATTCAGAATTAAATACCGTTTCTGTATTTAAAAACTTCAGTAATTTATTTTCATTTGTATTTTAGTATAGAAAAACTACACATCCGAAACTGCTTTTCGACATATTCACCATACAAATTAAGGCATATGCCCTATCTTGGCACTAATGCCTAATAATATTGTCATATCTTGGTACTATACTGGATTTGAAGAATTCGACAGCCTGCAACCTGAACCAGTTCTTGACGTTTATCTTGATTTTATCATCACTTGCAAAGAGCTAGCCGGCAAGAAATTTCTTGAGGTGAGAAAACAAATGAAAGTCGTATGGAGCTAGATCCGGACTATAAGGAAGGATACAGAATTGTCCCCAGCAAAATGAAACGAGCAGCGTCATCATACACGATCGCGCGTTATCATGCACAGACACAATGCTAAAAGTCCATAGTATGAGGTGGTTTTGCTTTCTTGCATTTCGGAGGACCAGTATGTTGCCATTCCATTGACTGCCGTTTTGTTTCAGGAGTCTCATAACGAATCCTTGTTTCATCACACATGTTTCATCATGCGTGGGTAATCCTTTTCAAAAAATCATTTCCTTCCGTCTCATAGCTCAGCAAAAAATCCAACGCTGCTCCCATGCGTTTCAGGTTTTGAACTTCCGTTAGTGATTTCAGTACCCATCTTGAAAACAGCGCTTTTAAAGTGCAAATGTTTAGTCACAATTTCGTGAGATAAAAATAGTGAAATATTCTAAAAATACATTGGTAAATCATAAATGGGGAATGACCTATTGAAACAATCCAATTCTTCGGTGATCAACGACGAGTGTCCACTACGCTTCTTTTTTTCGTGGACATTTTCCCTTTCTTCGTTAAATACCTTAACCCACTTTCGACCATACCTTCACTCATAGCATTCTCTCCGTAATTTTCACTTATCCGACGATAAATTTCACAAGATCGAACGTAATAATGGATCTTATTTCACACCTGGTGGGCCGATAGATTGTTTTAAACGTGATTACAGACAAACAATGACTTCAAACGTTAATGTAAACACTCAAAATGGCTAGGCTAATTCGTTCTTGAATTGAAGTATGCAATTACGCATGCGCGACTTTTATGCTATCTGGTTCGTGGGAGATATGCGCAAACGCTAGTTACTTTCTGGATCAACTTTGTATGAAATATACATAGCAGATATATTTGGTGTCATATAATATTTAAGCAAACAGTCTGAATATTTGATACAAATACTTACAAGGTAAACGAGATAAGGCACAATCAGAGTGGCACCGAAAGCAACAGTACTGCTCAGGCCCATGCCCAAAGATCGAACCACAGTAGGATAAAGTTCTGAACTCTGTTGATACGTCGCCATGAAAGTAGCTGCTGCGAAGTATTTACCAATCAAGGAGCATACAACATCTCCATATGGAAACTCTGGAGAAAAAAGAACGAAGAGCGTAAATTCCTAATCTCAACTTAATTAAACATTAATGGAAATGATACGAAGCTTAAACTGTCTTAAATCTGAAGCTAAACCTGAAATGGTTCTTGAATATCGAATAATGGAAAACACAGTTTTTAGAAAATGTTGTAATGTTTATTAAAAAGAGATTAATGAAATTTTATGAATGACGTGCATTTTAAAGCTCTTGAATCCTGAAGCTCGTTTTTAAGCGTAAGTTGCCAAAATAAATATTTAAATAGTAACTCAGATTCTCTACATTTTCCAAGATTATTTTAAAGCAAGGATAGAGGGAGGAAAATTGTTTCAAATATTAACACAGATAAAGCGTAAATATCATGTAATCTTAAGCCCACAGTTAAAATAGCAGCATTTCAGGCCGACACGAAATTGTCCATATTCATCGAAATAGCAGCTATCGTGCTCTTTTGTAATGAAAGTTTGTATCAAATATCAATATAAACAACTTTTCAAAGCTTTTTATTAAAATATTTAACGATTTTTTAAGTTAAACTTCGAAAAGCACGAATTGTTAAAATGCAGCGAAACATCGAGGCTTCGAATCTCGAGCCTTTCTCAATGATCTTTTAATTCGAGGATCCGAATGTTTCATTTTTAATTTTATGATACATGAGTATTAATCATAGTAAAAATTAAAGTGTAAAGGTAGAGATGTTTATTGTTCAAAAGTTTATTTCGGCAATCAAAAACAGGGCAATTCATACAGAATATTAAATGAATTATTTCAAAATTCAAATTAAGCTATAATTTGCACAGAATTAAAATTTGTAAGTAGGTACAGTGTAAGATTTATTTTAATAAATTTATTATTTTTACCTTAATTCTTTCTTGTAATTTTTATGTTTCCCACCACCTTCATCAGAATATAAATTAGAAGTGGAGTTAAATAAATAGCTAAAATGTAACTTAGAAACAAACGATTTGGTAATTCTCCACGAAATCGAATAATTCAGAATTCGAAATCATTCCCGTTTTTAGTAGAGCCATTTGGCTGGGAGCATAAAATGGCATTAGTCTTCATCCTTCCAAATGTCATATTAAGGTCATATTTTCTTTGTCAAAAGCGCTACTCTTTTTCATTAAGCAATTCATTCATTGAATGCCCGAAATTCTAAGACATGCTAGTATACATATATGCTTCAATATATTTGACGTTTTCTTATAAAACAGCCATTTTTAAGTGCAACTAAGTAGCTTTTCTTCCGAAAGGATTGATCAAAAGGTCTACAGATGTCAGCTTAAATTGATTCACCAGGTTTTCAAGCTTTCTTTCTTATGTGAAAGATAACCTGCGGCTTTAGCACATAAACCTCGTTCACAGAGTGTGCTGCTAAATGGCAGTTCTTTCTCAAGCATGTTAGTAGCATGGTGTTTATATTGATATCTCTATCTCTGATGATACATAACTGCAACAAAAGTTTATCTGCTTCTCCAATTTGTACATTTATTAGGTTCAGACATAAATGGTTCAATAGCTGCCCAATTCAAATTGCCATATAGACACCAAATTTCATACAGCAATGATTTATTTAACAAAACTCTGTAGATGAATTTAATATTCTAATTTCTATCTTGAGCTGCTAGTGAAGAAAATAAGTTTTTATTCATCTCAGGTATATATGAGATATTTTAGGTAGATTGTTTGGTTTAATTTACCGATAGTTCCCTTGATACAAACTGTGCCTTTCTTAAGTGCAACTAAAGTTACTTTCTCAGCAGTCTTGAGGCCCACCAGCGGCCGAGCGGTAAACACGCTAAACACTGGTAGTTCGGTCCGAGGTTCGAATCCCGCGAACGGGCTGGCTGCATGGGCGTTTTCGTGGTTTTCCCCATGTGTAACGTGTTTCCCTTAGAAAGTCCTCCCCGAAGGCATCCCTCCCTTTAGGCAGATAGCCCTCGTGTGCTTTGCCATAATTGAATAACCTAATAACCTAACCTCAGCAGTCTTGATGCTATAAGAATTGTGAAACTTCATAAAATGAATAAAATATGTGGGATAGTTCATGAAATATCTTGTATCTTCACTGTCAATCCAAAATGATGTTGTATCAGTCTGAACCGTACAGGCTTCTTTGCGAATGAACATTATTTGCTGCACTGGCAGAATTTCCTTGAATGGTTCTCGTTGACCTGTTTTCGATTAGTCTTCAATCAGTAATCCCCAGTTTAAAATCTTTTACTTAATGTCCTTTTTAGCTTGCACTAATTACAAATATCGTTTTCCCTTGATTTTTTTCTGAATTTTATTTTCTTATATTGCTTTCGTTTTTTCATATTTTAACATTAATAATGCCATTTGTTCACTTATATTGCCTTTATTATGGCTTTTAAGTCATCATACATGAGAGCAAAACTGTGTTGTTAATTTATCAACTTATATTCACTCAAAAATAATCGACTTGATTTAAATAAATGATAATCTAACATTTAAAATCTTACGTTAAACAGCAGATAACTTATTTAAATTTTTCTTTTCAAATCCCGAATTCACTTTATTCCATAATTTCTTTGCTCAACCTGTCGCGAAGTGGTTAAGATTGCTGAATATTGGTAACTCATCCTCATTGGCTTCATAGTCTTTTTTTTGTGGTTTTTCCCATTCATAATATCAATAGGAGCCAGTTTCTCTTATAACGTTATGCACAAAACGCATCACTCCGCTTAGGCAGATAGTCTGTGAATTACGATTAGTTTTCCCTAACCAGGTAATTTATTTTTTGGATCTTCACTGTCACCTACAAAAATGTAAATGAGGTGGTGTTTAAAGGAAGCTTTTGGGAGTTTAATTGACAGAGCGTTCTGCTTATTGAGACAACATTGCTAGGTTAGCTATCTCAGATTGTATTATTTGGCTTTGCATTATAGCTGCCGATAGCCGATATTTAAACTATTATACCGGTAAGAAGGTTTGAGTTAACATCGCGTTAAACCCTTTCTGTAGCACTTGGCTACTAGACTTAGTTTTAATTCGAAATTTGAATTTACTATTTCTTTAAGTTACATTGGCAGAAGTAGTTGGCTGATTTGTAAGCACGTACCGTGCATTTATATTCAAAATTCTGATTGAATAAAAAGGTTCGTTTAAACTTCCTAGGTCTCAGTCGTTGCTTTCAGACGCAGCGATAATTCTCTCCCCCATCTGTTAGGAATATGGACCTCTCTTATGTTACAAAAGTAAGTCAAATTTTATATTTAATAATATAATCCTGCAGGAGATAGGTAATCTAGTAACATGCTCTCGAGAGTCAGAACAAACTCCGGAAGCCTTCATTTACGTACTATCTCCTTCTACTTCATTGGCATTCTGGCAGAGAAACAGGAACGAAAAGTTACAGTAAAGATCCAAAATATAATTAAATTGATTAGTGGAAACTAATATTAACAACCCTCAGTTCCTCGTATGATTTGCCGTATTCAAATACCCAACTTAAAATTCTTTAGTTTGGAAAGATAAGCGGCCATTGTCAGTCTTCTTGAAGTGGAAAAACAGCATGCATATAATATGCAATTGATTTTAGAAGGATGTTTCAAATAATTTACGTAATTCCATTCACACTTCGGTAACAGTTTGAAATATAATAATATTTAAGTGTTTCTTCTGTCATAGATATCGTTAATATCATCATAATACTTATATTTAAATTATGAAACTTTTTAACAGCTTCATTATATTTCTGTTGGTGAGCAGTTAAAGCATCTATCGGGGCATCAAGACGATAATTTAGGACAAATATTTTTTCACTTTCGCCTATCGAAGGTTTTACTTGGACCTCATATATTTCCATCTTCTGATTTAAAATGTTTTTGTTTACTATGACGAAATTGGAATATTTATGAGATAGAGCTTAATTGCTTTCCTTCTATTCTTCTGAAAAACATCAAACATTAAACATTAAACTGCAGCGTGAGCAAATATGCTTGACTCATATCCTATTAAACGTTTTTAAAACAAAACGATAACAAAACAAGAAAATTAACTAGAATTACTAAAATATTTCCTCGTTAGCTTTTGTTATGGTCGAAAAATTAAACATTGCTTTTGCATTTCCTTATGGTGAATGCTTAGTTTCTCTTCTCTCCCTCTTCTCCAAAAACAAAAAATCACTTTTTTTTATCCATAGTAAAATAACTTTTATTTTCACCCTATTTAGCACAACAGCGATTGCTAATTTTTATTTTTGATGTCGCCGAGAAAAGTTAAAATACACCCCACCCGTAA
>KK120353.1:68689-83541 GCA_000611955.2 Stegodyphus mimosarum
ACATGCACATAAATGCGTAGTGCTTGAAAAAATGTAAAACATTTTCTAAGGGAAAATGATAACTTTAAAAGGTTTACCATAAATGTGAGCTTCGTTATATGTAGATAGCAATCACATGTTTTACCTTAATAAATTAACTAGTCACAGTTTCCTATCGATGTTTCCGATTTCGCATTTCATCATATCACAATAACTAATTAGAAATATTCCTTCTTAAAAAGCAATTAGACTTTTAAATTAGGAATTAATGCAAGTAGATGATTTCTTTAAATTAGCATTGGGAGGATTTTTTATCGTAAAACCGACTGAACATGCATAACAGATGCGCAGCATGAAGCTTTATGAAGATAATTTGTTACTTACTTGAGAATTTTTAAATCAAAAGAAATGATATTGTAAAATTATCTAAAATTTTTCATTCGTTGTAAACTAATAAAGATGTTCAACATAATAATTAGCAAAAATATTTCACTAACTGCACTTTCGTAGGAGCTCATTACATCGAAAAGCATTCTCGATTAAAAAAAGGTTATTTATTTTTATCACAAAGCATTTATTTAGGTCATTTAATTTCCTTTCACTTAAAACGTGTTTTAAATATCAAGCTCATTTGTACAAATGGAAATTATACGTTAACTTTTTCTTCACTCTGATTTCAGCGGCTCACGCTTCGTGAATACTGCTGTGGTAATCCCGAGGTACCCTAGTCCTCGATAAGATCATGTTCTTGGTGGCAGATCTGATACGATCCTCAAAGCCCCAGCAATCTTTGGTCTTTCTCTTCCCCTCTACCCTCTTCAATACTGCCTTCAGCTTCCTTTCCTATCTTGTGCTTTCCTCTTTAAAATTGGAGCTGGTCGTCAGATACTCCCTATCTCCGAAGATGCAAGTGGCAAAAAAAATACTCTCGTTCTATCTCAGCGTGGAACAAGACCTGCTTCAGTGTAAAAAACTTATTAGTAACTGGGCGGTAAGGTACTGTCCCTAATACTTGACTCTGGCTTCTGCTTCAGCAAAACAGGAGGGATCTACTTATCCTCATTGGTTCCAGTAGGCTGGGCACCAGACTTTAGAGACGAATTACTTCGAAATAAGTGTTTAAGTATTCCTTCGTTTAGGAAATCCATTCGTGCGACTTCTGCAATCGTATGATTCCAGTTAACCCTAACATAGGGATCTGAGCTCCCTTGTTCGGCTCTTTAATGGGCTGAGCAGTAGGACACGAATTGTGTTTCCTTAAGACATGGCCTTACTTCATCTTCCTAAATTAGGAAAATAATAAGGAACATTTACAAAAAAAGGCATGCTCCCCAACACATGAAAAGATACTTTGCCCTCGATTTGTGGTAATTACCTGTGCTATTGTTGAGCTTAAACAACGTTTCTATTCTGACCCTGTATAAATGTATGAGTCACATGCCAGAGAGAAGTTAAGAATATAAACTGTCTACAGATTAGACTGCATTATTACTGTCTACAGATTAGACTATC
The DNA here is from genome assembly GCA_000611955.2 of Stegodyphus mimosarum. NCBI lineage: Eukaryota > Metazoa > Arthropoda > Arachnida > Araneae > Eresidae > Stegodyphus > Stegodyphus mimosarum. Next base: position 70,181 of record KK120353.1, read on the forward strand.
CACAGACTAGGAGATCTACAGACTGAGATAAATTGCCTTAAGTTCTCAACTTCTTTGAAGAAAAAGAAAACAAAACTCGGAACTCATCTTGTAAACACAAAAAATTCATAATTACTCGAACACAATTATCTCTGTCTAATTTGTTATTTCTCTCAAAAAGATGAAATGGTTTCTGAACTCAGCGGCCAGAATGTCTGCCAAGCAAAATGCATTAAAATTCATAGAGACGAATAGTTCGTAAACAGAAGACATAGGATTTTTATGTTCATTTATCCGGATTTACTTAAAGCTGCTAATGCTGGGTATTTAAATTAATAATTTAATTGATTCATGAAACCCTACGTCCGAAATCCAATGTAATATTATCCGTATCAGCGATTAGAGCAGTCATGTTGAAAACCTCCCACTCGTATGTGTTGTTCAGGAGTGGTTCACGAAAGTGAGAATTGCTTTGCTACTGCTCTTTGTGTAAATTGTAAGGGGGTCGGGCTGTATTCTCGCGATCTTGAGAAACTTGGAAAAGAAATGAATATATTTAAAGTTGTCAAGCATATTAAATACGGAGAATTTAGATAACTTATACAACAGAACATCAGCCACGCAGTATTTGATTATGTTGTAAAAATCTGTTAAATTAGTAGCAACTCAAACCCAAATTAGCGTTTAGAAAAATCGCAGTATATCAACGGTACAAGAAACCTGCATCAAATGGAAAAACGCAGCTAAAAATAAATTGGTACCAGGAAAATTAAGTAAAAATCTGAAACAAATGGAATTTAGATAACTTCAAAAGAAATAAACAGATGAACAAGATACTAGTTCTTCGGAGTTTATTTGCCCTGAACCTTCAGAATAAGGTGAAATATTTGATGTTTTTAATGATTCATTTAAGAGCGACCATTTCCCAATCTTTATGGCATGTTAAGCAGTAAGAGAGTTATAGATATTTTGATGTCCAAGATTTCAATTTGAGAAGAGATTGAAATGCACTTTTTATTCCAAACTATGCTCACAGATGAAATGGTAATCAATATGTCAGGAGCAATGTCGTCCAAATTGTTACTAATGCAATAGTTCAGGGACCTTTTATATCTATGTTTCTTGTTTGAGTCGGAGAATCTAGCTAATAAATGTTAATTTTTACACAGTATCTTTGTATCTTAAGTTCATTATCAAGATTAAACAGTCACGTCATTATCAGCAAAGACAACGTTCTTAAATACACTGGCTTTCAATGGTTAAGTATGCAATAAAGTCAACAAAAAAAGATTTGTAGAGCTTTGATTAATACTAAATTCTACATAACAGTAGAAAATGAGATTATGCATGAAAGAAAACAAGCAGTATGTACAAAGATGAAAATAACGTTTAATTTTCTTAAATTATGTACATTTGGATCATTAAAAGTTTGATGTTTAAAGCCAAACAAAACAAAAACAAAATTTATGTTAATAAGGTATATAACTATTCCTGATCTTCACACAAATTTTACAGCGATTGCTTATGCTTTCGTTAAAGTCATGTATCATTGCAGATACACACAATGTCTGTTCCTTATTAGGACTATTCGCAACTCGCTGGAGGACTTAAACATGCAGAAAGAGGACACCTGAGGGCACTCTAAAGATTTTAATGGGATTAAGGTTAGAAGAATTTGTCGACCACTCTATATAATAAATGCTCTCTCACCTCTCTACGCGTTAGCAGTGTTGGCGCGATAGTCAACTGCTTAGCGTAGAATCTCACAATGGAATATAGGACTTCATCTTGATACGGTGGAAGCATCACAGAACCCTCTTAAAGATGTGCAGCTAAGTGCGATATCCCATTGGAATTTCGGCCTACAGCATGATACTGCCACTTCTGAATGCAAGATGTTTAGGGTCTGATTCGGCGTGCTTATTTCTTTTCAGACCTCTACACGTTTACACCTGATTCCAGATAAATATGGACTTATCCATGAAGAGAACTTTGTGCCAATCTGAGACAATCCAGTTGAGATATTGATGACACCTCCTTAATTTTGACCCCTGGATTAGTGGAACATAAACACTTAGTATTTGGGTCTCTTCATGTAAAGCATTCAGCGCCCAAAACAAGCAGATATTATTTTGCTAAGTGAAGCTACAGCTATGGCTGTAACAGATGCGGAGGTCGCTCATCAATTCCGCTTGGCTGCTATAACTGTATACCAATCTTCAAAAGGGGGTAACCCTTGGTCAACCGGGTACAGGTCTGAGGATAGCTGTTTGATTTGTTAAGCCTTGCTTTCACATTCGAGAAATTACGGAATGAATCAACGCCAAAGAAAAGAACAACATAGCGTCTGACCGCATAACAGTGCTCACTATCTGCCATTCATCTTCTTTCAGCCTTAGAAACACGAATATCATCAAAGGTTACCCTACAAAAGTTATAAACATTTTCGTATCAGCATTTAAATAAATCTCCTTAAATCCTAACGAATGCTGGCGGCTTCAACGACACCTAATTTGCATATGTTCAGATAGTCAATCATTATTGGCTACAACATACGATATTAGCGTACTGTCATCTGCATCCTTGGCGATTTTTAGCCACTCAACGTGAGCTGCGCTTTCAAAAATTGCTAATTTGTATTGCATGCTTAACTTCTGGGAAGAAGTTAAGTATACATTTGATGGTTTAAATGCTAATACGAGGTTTCATTCCGCAATTTTCTAACTCCAAAGAAGAATTTTTCTCTGTTATAAGATTATTTGTCATTTTCCTTTTAAATGTTTTTATGCATTGTGTTTACGTTTTGTATATATATTCAAATATGACTATGTGTATGAGTATATCCTTGAATGATATCTTTTTTAAATTAGTTTAAACGAGCAGTATTAGTCAGTTTGGATTCGCGCCACAACTACAGTCCAAAAACAAAAAACTTTCTTCACTTTAAAACAACTTGCAGCTGGCAAGTTGATGACGCTAGCTTATATTCTGCCCATGGTGTGTATTATTTTCATATTTTCGTAAAGAAAGCAATAACATATTTTACCAGCAAAACGTTATGATAATAAATTTCTTCCGAAGTTGAGGATACTTCAAGAGATCATACGCAGAATTTTTCATTCCGTCATCTTCCTCTTCTTTCTTGATCTTTTCTCCCAGTTTCTAAAGAAAATTTTAGTGTCGTTATAAACGTAATATGTCATGGTAAGATATCTGAATAAACAATTACGAATTATCAATAGCAAGTGGTAAGTTAAATCTATATTCCAAGAAATCGCTTTCATTAAGTAATATAATTCAGTAAGTAATATGATATGGCTTAGCGTATTAAGGTAAACAATTAACAAGGTAAACAAGATATGCTTAATTTAAAATTATTTTGCGACATTGCTCTTGAACTGAATTCTATGGTTTAAGTGCGAAGAACTTGATATTTAATAAATAAAGGTATAGTTCGACCGTCTCAAACGCAACCTTGGCTGGTATTCTGCCAAAACACATAGACTCGTCCAAAAGGGGGTTATTACTTGCTGCGACCTGATGGCCACGTGAAGACATCCGGAAAGAGAGAATTTATATGCTCCAGGGAAAGAAAGTCCCCATCCTTCCACCCTATTTTAAGAATAATTCGGCCCGAATGGCCCATGCATGTTTGCGCTCATGGTCGTGGATAAGTCTGTCGAACTATAACGCACAAAATGTTAAAAAAAAGCCCGTTTGGATGTAATTTAGAACCTGAAACCTTTCAGATTTTTTTTATTAGTCCAAAGGGGCTTTGTCCCTGAAGGACTATTGTTTTCGTTTTGCTATTTACCGGTGAATCACTCTGAATGTCCGTTTCACTTTTCAAATTGTTGCCACCAAATTTTATCGCCCTGTATTATATTTGAAGAAATTAAATAATGAGGAATCTGCATAAATGTATATATGGTTTTCGCATTGTGATGAAACAACGGTACCTAGAGCCATCCAATTTTGAATAACGAACGTTTCCACCCGAATATGGGCATCTGGAACCCCAAATTTGAAGTTTAGAATTTGTTTTATTATCGATTTCTTATTTTTTAAAACTTTAACCAATTTTTAATTAACAAACTCAAGGATTTCATAGCGAGCAATGGCAACCTTGTACAGAAGAAACATTTTTATCTCCAGGGCGTGAGACTGTGTATCGGAAAGATATGCTTAATTTAAAATTATTTAGTGACATTACTTCTGAACTCAATTTTATGGTCTAAGTGCGAAGAGCATATTTAATAAATAAAGGTAATACACAAAATGTTAAAAAAAAAGTCCCTTTGGGAGTAATTTAAAATCTGAAACCTTTCAGATTTTGTTTATTTTTTTAATTTTATTTTTATTTATTTACTTATTTGTAATTGCTGCCCGTCAGCTACTTTCAAACTCTACAATTGGTCCGCGTGCAATGTAAGTTTGAAACCACTGTTGTAAAGTCTCCTTTATGTAATATAGCTTCTTGTGTTGCAGCAACGTGCCATAAAACTCATTAAAATGAGAAAGACAGTGATACTTTATTTCATATTTCTCAAAGGAAAATTTGCTTTTGGTGAAACAAATGGACAGTCATCTGTGTGGAAGACAGGATTCTATTAATATGAAGAACGCAAGAATTTGCAGCGAACATTTTCTATGCAGTGATTGTGAAGAAAACATGAAAAATTGCTTGCTTGGATTGCCGCGAAAGAAACTCTTAAAATCCAATACTGTGCTAAGAAAAGAAGAATAATGCAGAGTGCTTTGAAAGAGTACACACACTAAATTTGAAGAAAATTCATTGTGAATTACGAAAATTACAATAGAAATAGTAAATCAAATACGAATGATTTTAAAATAGAACTCACACATGACGATGTAAATATTCCTGAATGCCCTAACTGTAATAATAAACAAGAGTGCACTGATAATTCGTCAGAAACAAAGCTAGCTCAGCAGTTTAGGTAATTTATAATCGTATGAAACATCAACGCAATTTCGTATCAAAAACGTTTTCCCCCTTTTACCTGTTTAAGTAGTGCTCTTTAGATACTATGAGCAAAGTTATTTTCTCAAACTCAAAAACGCTCTTATATTTATTTAAATGTAATGCATGTGTATAAATGTGAGTACAAGTTAGACAATTATTCTTAAATTATCTATTATTATATCAAATCGGAACCGAAACGCTCAAACGTAACATTTACATATAATTGGGTCAAAAAAGCAGTCTTAGATTGGATTAAATTTTGAAGAAAACTATCGATTTCAAGGGCAGTCAAACGTAAATTCCTCTTCTTTAGCTGCAGAAAAAAATTCACATATATATTCAAAGCTACACTAAACTAAGGTGTTAGTTTTGGCCTAACACTTTTTATTTTCCAATTGCGGGTCTAAGTCAGCCTCACACAGACTTTGGCCGCTGCTGAGGCCCGAAACGGTGGTCACCTTATTATAGAAGCAACTAATAGGTGACCGGCTTTGTCTCCTATGAATGGACTGTCAGTTACAACCGTCTCTTCTACAAGATTCGGACACGGGCACTTTCGCGTCGCAGTCGGTTTCGTAACCAATATACTCTCTGGGTGGCTTTGCCTTAACTTTAAAAAGCTGTTACTACAGTTATCTTAGAAAGCGTGACAGAATTATCTCGCTTAATATGCAGATGAAGAAAAGATAATTAATGCCATAATTGTTACTTCCTTGTACCGAATAAAGGAAGCATTGTAATCACGAAAATTTCCGGGTACCATATTTTAACGAAAATATCCATTTTGGCCGCTATCGAATGCAATTTAACGATGTTGTTGCGTATCATCTGTATTTAAGGACATAATAAAAGACTCTATTTCCATAGTAGACCATTTTTCATAGGGTCTGTACGTACATAGGTATGTGTGTATGTATCTTGCAGTACTCAAAAACGAGTAGCCTCAGAACGTTGAAATTTTATATATAGGACTGCTATAACATGTAGATGTGCACCTCCTATTTTGGTTGCAATCGGCCGCAACAAAAGTATATATATATATCCACTCTGTTACTTGGTTCAATGAGCTCAGTTTCTTTATTCTTATATGTTTGTAAGTTGTGCATTTTTTGCTTACAAAATGATTGAATTATGTTGTTCTTATCTTCTGGTTAAGGTTTTTATACCTTTAGTAAGCCTGCATGCAATATTTGTAGAATTATCAATAATTTAAAAGTTGTTTAAGTGCGGCTAAGGCTAATTATTTTTACCTTAGCAGCCATATTTTTTTACGTTTAAAACTTAGCAGAATAATGGATTTATTGCCAATCTAAAGAAATTGAGCTTCGCAACAACAGAAATAACGCCTTCTTTTACAATTGCGAGTTAAACCATGTTTAATTTTTCTGGAATTTATTCGAGGGAATAAGTGTTTATTATTTACTTCGTAATTTTTAATATAGATATTTTGAGTTTTTATGTACTTTTGCTTTGTCGTGAAGTGAGAACTGAATTAATTGAATGAGAAATACTGAAAATCGTCTGCGAAAAACTTTCTTTTTTTTTTCTCTTTTTGTTTGTTTGTTTCCTTTCTTTTATACATCTTTTGAGATTTATTATAATATTTGAATAGAACATGTGGCAACGATTAGATAATTCTTCAAAGGATATAATTTTTGTGCATTCTGAGTTATAAAATGAATGAGAGGTTGTCAGGACTGAGTGTTGTATGCATACTCTTGGCGAACATATTCGTGAGGTAGTTGAAGTCCTGATCTTGAACAGGGAGCTGAATGCAGCTATATTCTGTGGTAGAATACTGTGGTTAAGTGGGAGAATAACTGCACGTAAGAAGGATTGAAAATCATCTTTTATTAAACCACTATATTTACAGCCACTTCCCAACTCAGGAGGGATAACAGAAAATAATGACCGCACTTGGGTCTAAACTGAACAATCAAATAGTTTAAACTAAAGTTTAAATAGAAACTAAGTAATCGTTGCATACAGAGCTGTAAACGCGAGGTTGGCCTCTATGCTAAATGACCAATGGTGCGTAGCAAGATTTAGCTAATACTAACGCACTTAGCTTATTTCAATAAGTAATAGCGTAACAGCGCTAAGGCTTAGAATTTAATTACTAGCTAGTCTGGCGAGCGTCGAACACAGCAGCAGTGATCTGAGACTAAAAGCTCTCTCACACCGAGAAGTTTCTTGCTAACGTTTAAATACAAACTTGGCTCCACTTCAAATGAGCATAAAGCTGAAACGCGCGCTCATTCTAGCGGGAAGTTGAAATAAGACCACATAGGAAAGGGAAATTAAAATAAAACTTTGTTAGTTTAAACTAAAACCTTACAAGGTAACCCTGTTAAGTGAACCTAGCGCCAGAGTGTCGCTATGGTAAACAAATATAGAGAATTTTAAAGAGTACATTTATTGTATTGTGGTTTATGTGCTATCGAGGAAGTAGATTTAATTCAATCCAATAAGGTTAAATGAAATTCAAGAAAAAATACGTATAATTTGATATTCCGTACAAGGAAGTACTCTGGTGTACACACCAGATGTTTTTCTTCATGATTTAATAATAAAAGCACCGGCGAAAAACCTGAAACTTTTAAGACAATGTATAAGGTATATCTCCCACATTCTTAGTGTGCCTTCGTGGTGTAATGGTCAGCACACTGAGCCGGTACTTCAGAGGTCCGTGGTTCGATCCCCGGCGAAGGCATTGCATATTTTTCATCTATCTTGTTCCAACAAAATACCTAATGTCTCTACAAGTGGCGCCCGAACTAAAAGGGCTGTGGATGATGACTCTCCACACCCAGGATTTGGCGACTAGGTCCCCTAAAACCCTAGTCGCCCTTTAAAAACGGGAGTATATAAGGTATATCTCCCACATTCTTAGCGTGCACAGAGGTCCGTGGTTCGATCCCCGGCGAAGGCATTGCATATTTTTCCTCTCTCTTGTTCCGAAAAAAAAAACCTAATGTCTCTACACTGGCGCCCGAACTAAAAAGGTGGTGGATGATGATTCTCCCCCACCGCGATTTGACGACCCGGTCCCCAAAACCCCAGTCGCCCTTTAAAAGGGGGGAGTATATAAGGTATTTCTCCCGCTTTCTTCGCATGCCTTCGTGGTGCAGTGGTCTGCATGCTCGACGCGTAACCGAGAGGTCCGTGGTTTGATTCCCGGCGAAGGCGTTGCTCATTTTTCACGTCTCCTGCTTCGTAATAACCTAATGTCACCCGAACTAAAAGGGACACTTAATTAGTCCCTTAAAGGGATTAATTAAGTGTTTAAATGTTACAAATACTTACAGTAATAATACCTTCTTTTCTAAATTAAAGCTGTTGTTTCACGCACAGTTTTATTAAGATTTTATTAAGGCGCTTATTTCTTTCCTGAGAACTGCAATTGATGACCATATGACTACATCATCGGTCCTCGTTTCCTGTTTCAGGGGGGAAAGCTTTATAAACTAGCCCTTCTCTTGGAAGTCCTGGTAAGAGCTGGTTCCAGAAAGGTTTTCATCAAATTATACTTGGAACTTTAGATGACAGAAAAAATAGATCAAGATTGCGTAAAATTTCTGGTTTTCCATCTCATTTTATTGTGGCGGAAACGAAACAAAGATTATTTCGGACTGGCACTGCAAGGGATTTTATTCTGCGTATAACTTGTTACATCTTAATTATGAGTTAAATGCTGATAAAAGTGTGATTTAATGTTCAGGAGTCTTTGTGATTTTAAGCTTTTCCAAAACTAATGATGATGATCTGTCATCCGAAAAGGAGAGTGCTCACGATTCTGATAATGATGATGATATTAATTAAGGCAGAAACACCTCCCGTATAATTATATATATCAAAACATTATGACGCCTAGTTATATTTCATTACATTTTAGAAAATGTCGTAGAATTTAATGGAACTGATACATTTTCCGTCAAATCATTCATTCGCGATCTAGAAGAATCTTTTAAATTATTTAGGCTGTCTGAGTTAGATTATCGAGTTATCAAATTCTCTGTAGTGTTTGAACACAACTGCATACGATTTCAAAATTGGGGGCCTTTCGCATACTTACCTTAAAATAATACCGTAGAGATAAATTGCCTATACTCTTCTTTTAGTAAATTACTGTCATACCAACAAATTATTATGAATTTTACGTCGTTTTCAGAACTTTGAATCAATAGATGATTCGAACTTGTGTGCCTCTATGAGGAGTGGCAACGTTTCAAAAAATAATCTTGTTTAAATTCAGTTGCTTTCAAAAGCACTGTTAGTTTTAAATTATTTCCCTTTACATTCTAAGTAGAGCTGTAAGGTTTTAGTTTAAACTAACAAAGTTTTATTTTAATTTGCCTTTTTCTATCTGTTCTTATTTCAACTTCCCGTTAGAATAAGCGCACGTTTCAGCTTTATGCTAATTTGAAGTGGAGTCAAGTTGCTGTTTAAACGGTAGGTAGGAACCTCTCAGAGTGAGACAGCTTTTAGTCTCAGACCACTGTTACTCTGTTCGGCGTTCACCTGACCAGCTAGTATTTAAATTCTAAGCCGTAGCGCTGTTACGCTATTACTTATTGAAGTAAATCTAAGTGCGTCAGTATTAGTTAAATCTTGCTACGCACCATTTAGCATAGAGGCCAACCTCGCGTTTATAGCTCTGTGAGCAACGGTTACTTAATTTCTATTTAATTTTAGTTTAAATAATTTGATTGTTAGTTCAGTTTAGACCCAAGTGCGGTCATTATTTTCTGTATCCCTCCCGAGTTGGGAAGTGGCTATACAGAACTATTGTTTAATAAAAGAGGATTTTAAATCCTTTTCAAGTGCAGTTCTTCTACCACTTAACCACAGTTTTCTACCACAGAACATAGCTGCATTCAGCTCCCTGTGCAAGATCAGTACTTAAAGTTTGCACGAATATGTTCGCCAAGAATATGCCCCGAATACTCAGTCCTGACAGAGCTCTAAAGTTTCCTACATTTTATACTTTGTCCCATAGACAAAGGTATTATAGTGTAAAACTAAGTAAGCATCCATTTAATTCTGAAAATTTCCATTCCAGATTAGAACAAAATTCATTTATAAACAATACTGTCCTTCGAAAATTTAAAGATTTTTATATATCTGTTGAGCTCAAATTGATCTTAGCAGGTTGAAGACTTTTCTGCAGCATGCTTGAAGAAGTCCGCCCCTCGGCTTGATATAAAATTTGCTTACAACTGGTTACGACGTGTACGCTCTTCAGTTATAAACTGTAAAATCTAGGGCGCTGACCAATGAATCATACATTTTTATTACTTCGTTATTTTGATATACGCATATACGTATTTAGAATATTTCTATTATTATAAGTTAAAAGTCTATGCAGTAGGTGCAGGTTAATTAAGAGTAATTTTATGTCATATAATAAAAAATCGTTTTCTAAAATTAGTAACATGGTGTGACTTTGCAGATAGAATTGATATTAATGCATAGAGGAAATGTTCTGCAATCATAGGATTAATAGGATTATGCCACATATAAATAGGTACCTGTAATTTTTGCAAAAGAACGTTCTTATCTTGAGCATTTCCATTTTTAACTGCAATTCTATGCATGATAACCAGTGCTTCTTCGTACCTTTCTTGAGAAACGAGCCATCGAGGAGATTCTGGAAGACATCTGAAAACAACAATTATTTCTGTATCAGCAAATAATTACACAAGTTTACTTTGCTATAGCAAAAATGCTTCGATAGGACAGATTTTTCAGGGAAGGAGACGCATTATTATTATTATTATTCATGCAATGCTTGTGCAGCTTGTGCTTTCTTAAACACTAATAATTTGTGACTTTTGTTAACCTTGTCACCATTAAATTCTAAAGGATTTTCATTCGCAACGTTCAGTCGAGCTAATTTTCTATATTCAGAAATTGACTTGAATTTTAGTGAAGTTTACCACGCAGTTTAACTGAAAAATTAATTGTGAAGTTAGTGAAAATCTCTCTGTAAGAAAAGTAAGGTTCCAAGGTCTGTTTAAAAGGTTTGGGTTAGTTCAGCTAAAGTTTTTAAAGATCTGTCTGCAAAGTCTCCTGATTTCCTTAGATATCATTATCTAATAACCTGTTACTTCATATACCAATGCCGGAATCAAAAGTCTCACTGAAGTTTCATACAAAAATGTTTTTGAACTTTACATGCTTAGTATTTATGCTTTTATAACCTTTATCATTATTGACGTCTATTATTTCTTTGTATTCAATAATAAAAAACTTTAAAAATCAGTGCAACTATTTATATAACCCAAGAAGATATTCATACTGGTCGCTGCATTTCCAGATTTCCAACAATCGAAATACCATACTGAAAGGACGTTTTTTTTTCTCTACAATATCCCTAGAAGATTAACTATCACATACACTGGTTATCACAAATTAAGGAAAAACCACAAAAATAGTGATAACTCCCTCAAAAATAAGTCAAACCGTGTAAAATTTGAATACGTTGCCAGGTAAGGGTAGCTGAGTAAAACTGCATTATGCAAATAAGTGGCGCTGCACTGGGAATACGTCATCTGCGAGGAGCATAAGAGTCCATGTTTGAGAGCAAGCCCACATATTTTACTGTGATAGTGACATAAAAAATCGAGATAGCCAATTCGTAACAATGACCTCCAGGCATCATTTGCCTGCAGAACTATGATGGAGAGCCATTGGGAGACAAGAGGCAGGACAAAGTCAAACAGAAGTGGCCAGATGGCTAAATGGGTGTCCTTCTGCGGTTCATAGACTTCGGAAGCAATTTCAAACCACAGATTCCTCATCTAGGAGATTCAGCGAAGGACGGCCAACTGCTACGACGAGCGCCGATGACGATATTTGACATTATGTGCTCTCAGGAACAGAACCGCTACTCGGACTCTTCTTAGATCCTCCCTTGCTGCAGCCTCCGGAAGGCTGGTATCAACCTGTACTACTGTGAGTAGAAGGCTTCACGAAGGTAGTCTGTATGCGAGACGACCAGCCATTTCCGTGCCGCTCACGTCACGCCATAGAAGGAACCGCTTGCTGTGGGTACGACATGATGTCCACTGGGCGCCTGATCAATGGAGGGCTGTTCTCTTTACGGATGAGTCCAGGTTTAGTCTAGAAAGCGATAGTAGGCATTATTTGATATGGAGAGAACCTGGAACCCGTTATCTTCAGTCAAACATCCGTGAAAGAGATGCATACGGAAGAGGCAATGTCTGTGTTTTGGGTTCGCATCTCTTTGCATGGACTCGCAGACCTTCATATCTTTCCAAGAAGAACCGTGAATGCTCAGGTTTATGGAGATGACATTCTTGATTCTTATGTGCGCCTATATGCGGGGACAATAGGTGACAGAACGAGAACGCAAGACCACATAGGACTCGCATCGTAGATGATTATCTTCAACAGGAAACAATTATGCGCATGGAGTATCCAGCTCGATCCCCGGATTTAATCCTATCCAGCACGTTTGGGATGCTTTAGGGAGACTTCTAGCTGCTCTCAGTCCGCCCCTCACGCTTGCAACTGCTTTGCAAGAGCAATGGTTCTCGCTTTCTATAGAACTGATAGACAGCGTAATTGAAAGCATCATACATCGCTGTATGTGCTGTATTGCTTCTAGACGCGATCATATTCCATATTGAAGGTACTTTTCCTATAGCAAACTGACACCTTCGATTTGTTCATTTTATACATGTTCTAATTTCTGTACTACGATAATTGTCTGATAATTTCTTTTTATGTTAATTGATACCTTACTTTGTGATGTATATTGTGGGTAAGTTTCATAAAATTCTACACGTAACTACTCTCCTTAATTTATGATAATCAGTTTAGATTATAATGTTCGAATAATTTTCATCGGTTTTCCCCAACGGGAAGAATCTCCGCTGTACCACTCATCTTGCATAGACCGTTTCAGATGTAAAAAAACAGTTTAAATGTAAAAATTCGTACTTTGTAAATGCAAAAATATGAGGGATGTCTTTCAAGGTTTTGTCACAGACTAAAATGTTCAAATATCACATATCATCTCAATACAAATAAATAAGAGACAGATTTTAGATACATTACTTTTAGAGCTTGCTTTTGTAATTAGATAATTTTAAGCAATAACTGTTAAGTCTAAATTTTTCTAACAATCTTGAGAGCGTATGGCTTTTAACTACTCCCACTTTAAGACTAAAGGCGAAGTTTGAGATCAATGGAAAATTTTAAGATTTATGGCCAAATCGGTATAGCATATTGGATTGTCTTTCTGATCAGTATGCTGGTTAGTACTGATGATATGGCTTCCGTACCGATGGGCCCGGGCTCGAATTCCGTAAAAAGTATGCATGCGTGTAAGTGGGTATGGGGCTGGAGAACCGAAAGTCCTTTCGAACAG
>KK120353.1:83582-107023 GCA_000611955.2 Stegodyphus mimosarum
GGGGGATGAGGAGAGAGCCTTCGCATAGTCTGATCAGGTGAAGAAGTCATATTGCAGGTTCCTGGGCATCGCCCTATCCTGTGTGTAGCAATGTGAAAATAATGAACATATCGTTTATAAGCGTAACATATTCCTAAATTAATCATGAACGCGAAGCATTCATTGATAAGCCCTAGCATAGTCTCCTGGGGAATACACTATCAAAATTGGAGCGGAATCTTCGCCCCAGTTAATACGGCGGAATTATACCTTTACGTCCAAAGGTAAAATTTTGATGTCCTGCCCACATATACCTTACTTGAACATATAGTATACTGGACCTTTTTCTTTCCAGTGCCATGCTGAATGATACATTCTTACACATTTCAGTATCATGATGAATTCGTACCTTATAAAAACTGCAATACCAAACCGAAGAAATTTGCTAGATGAATCGAAAGGAAAATTTGTTATAAGTAATTCTGAAAATTTTCTTTATGCTAAACAATATTTCTTAAACAACCCACTCAGCATAAAAATTTTGCATTTTTTGAGGTGATGCTATTAATGAAAATTTTTAAATGAATGTCGATTTTACAAAGAAAATCTCTCATGAAGTCTTGTTAACATATTTCTGAAACCTTTGTTTAAATTTTCGAAACCGGAAGCATTCGAAAAATTTTCAGACGAAAGAAATTCATAAAACAATATATTTTTTTTTCAAAAAGAAGAAGTTGATTGTAAAAATAGCATGTTTACTATTTTATTACAAAATGCACACTCTCACTTACGTTTTATTTTCCCTCACATAATGAAAGCTAATTTTTTTAAATATCTCAAATTTAAAGTAATAAATAAAACTTACTTCCAATAAAGCAAATATATTAAGGTCACTGATGAGGTGACCCACCCCAGAATGGTCCAACTGCGGGACAAATAGGCGAGTAATGGCACGAAGCATAAACCGAATGTCCAAGCACTGTTTATGATACCATTCATGCGAGTTCTCATTTCCGGAGATACTATCTCCAAGACTGAAATATAAAAGTGCCTTTTGATTTTTAAAATGTATTTAAATTTATATACAGGGTGTATCAGTAGAGAGGCGACAAACTTTCAGGAGAGATATAGTACACCTAGACGATGGGAAATCACATGGAATGCATGGTCGGAAACGCTGTCTTGGCGCGGTAGTGACGACACAAAAGTCAAGAAAGGAAGGATACGATCAGGGTGAGAAAACATGTTTATTACTTGGAGTACAGCAAAAACAAAGAAAAAGCAACATATAGAGACAGCGATCATCATCAAAGAAGGCGTTCGAAATTACGACCCAGACCGTGATTCAGGAACCGTGAGTCAAGCATCTTCCATGCGATCTTCCATTCGTGATGCAGATCTTAGAGAAGTGAGGCCTGCATCATGGTTCGGGGTCGCAATTTCGAACACCTTCTTTAATGACGATCGTTGTTTGTTTTAATTCTTATTTGTAGGTTTCTGCTGTACTAAACATAATAAAACATGTTTTGTATTACTATTTGTGTGCTTCCTTTTTTACGTTTTGTGTACGCCAGGAGAGCGTTTCCGACCATGCATTGTTATGTGATTTCTCATGGTCTAGATGTACTCTATCTCTCCTGAACGTTTATCACCGCTGTACTTATACACCCTGCATTTATTATAGCTGTTTTTAATATTTCACGAAATATTTATACAAAAAGCTGGCATTATTGGCTGATTTGAAAATATGTCATTGCTACATGCTAAAAATCAGTTAAAATTTATTACCGAAAATACATAATTACATAAAATTGAAAAAGATGGCGAAAATCCACAAACAAGAAAATATAAAAAGTATTGAAAAACTGTAATAAAGTGAAAACAATTATAAAAATATGGAAACACGTAAAACAGATCAGCACTTCTTATCCTGAAAATATTATAACTCAGTAAATGTTTTTGCATTTTGTACTTGAATGTTCAATTTTACCCAGCGACCTTTATTTTAAATAGGAAAAATTACAGGTTCAAATTATTATTTAAGCGTACTTTAAACGGAGAAATTATAGTGCTCTGCCATTTTTAAGCAATTTTTTGACCCTAAAATAATTTATCGAAAAGCATGCCACACGCAATTTCTGCTAGCTGATTTTCAAAATGGGTAATCATTAATTTCTGAAAAATGCAAGAAATGGGTATTTTTATTTATGTAAGAATATGATTAAAAATAATAGTGTATCCATTAATCGCGCAGTACAGTATTGTTATAGTAATTATGCTAGTATTAGTCTTATAAAAGCTCAAATTATGGAGAGATAAAGAAGCAACTGCTTGGGAAACAAAGGATACGGGGGGAGATGTCACACTCTTCTTATTGTACATACCCAATACAGCTTGGATTGTAATGTGCAGGTTACATAAATTAAAAAATCCAATAAAATAAATCAAAATATATGTCATAATCGGTAAACATCTGCTGTCTACTAATTCCTACACCTAAAACTATTGTTCGAACTCTAATAAGTTTAATAATCCTTCGTTAAGTTCCCTCTGTTAATGTATTACTTCTATCAAATCCGAAAACATGAACTTGTAATAGAAGCAGGAAGAACTTCTAATAGAGGTAGGATGAGGAATAGTGGCATCATTTTGTGTATATGCTAATGGTGTAAGCGTATACAGGTATACATATAGTAAGTAGAAAAATCGTGGGGAAACTAAAAGCAAAATGCGGCAAGCCTGTAAACTCATTTTTTATGGTTCCTCTCATAATAGCTTAACAAATTTTACAGTAGGGTCTAAAAGGCAGTGGGTGATATCTCATCTCCACCCAGATTTGACCAAGTGGATCTCGTGCCTCTACCTAATCACTGTCTGTCTAAGGGAGGAAGAATGCAAAGAATCTTCACATTCGAGCTCTAAGCATTCTTTTGTTGTAAATGGCAAACAAATGCCTCTAGGATTTGGTAGATGAAGTGGTTCAAATATCAATGTCACGGATGTCACTCCACAATGTCACAGATGATTTTTTGAGTTTCCTTTTCTGAAATTAGTAAATAATAATAACCAAATCTCCAAACTTGAAAAATTTCTTATAGATAATGTTAAGGTATGCTCTAATGCTTTTGGCTGTTTTTAAGGCTTTCATTACATGTTATATCTTTTCTCTCTTTCTGCTTAAAAAGTTGGAAAAATTTTTAAGGAAGTATTACTACATCTATTTTAAGTAGAACGCATAGTCAAAGCAAATGTAATTCTCACCTATGATATAAGGAAGTTGGAATACAGAAGGCATCAGGCTGCCATTTATGGTTTTAATAACCACAAATGCAGTGAAATTGGTCGTCAGTATAGAAGCTATAGCTGTCACAGCTGTGACGAGAATAGCGATGAAAAAGGTTATTTTTCGACCAATCCTGAAAAATAAAATTAACATGAGATTACATTATAAATTTCAGACATCTTAGTGTTTAACTATATGTAACAGAACCGTGTCTAAACTTTCATTCATAAGGTAAGTTTTTGAATGATATATTGCTTCTTTTGTTTTGAACTGAGCTTAGAAAACATTTCGTTTGAAATTAAAAGAAAAATTGCTTAAACAACTATTTTGCAAGGAATGTAAGAGCCGAAACTTTTGAACTTCAGCATAAAATCTTGAAATCTGTGTATGTATTATTTTCCTTAAATAAAATTGATTTTTTAAATGGGAAAGAAACATAAAAATGTTTTAATTTTATTTAATAATTGATAAATTTAGATATTTATTATAAAACTTTAGAAGATTAGAAAATATAAATCGTTTTCTATGCTATTTATATCTGTAGCAGAGTAAAACTATTTTCGCTATTGAAATTTTGAGTAATGAATATGTATATTAACATACTTTAAACTGAATTACATTTTCTTTAATATTTAAGTACAATATATGTGAACTTTTGTCTCATATAATGATCTTGGTAATTCGAAATCTTGAATACAAATAATCCTGTCACTATTCGAAAGCAGGAATTACGTATACATGCAAATTCACTGTTGATAGCGTGCATTAAGCTATTAATGAATGAATCAAAATACCTTTCAAATCGATTCTTCATTATGTTATAGCAATTCAATAGACCTGCAATATTCATGCCATTGTTAACATATTCCATTTTAATATTTCTACAAATTCAAAGAGAAAAATGTTATCTAAACACAATTCAATTTAACATTTTAAAGATATTTGGCATAAAAATATTCTATTAAAAATTTCTTATTATGCAGAAACAGTTTCAGTAAAATCACGGATATCAATCTTTTGAATGCTTGATCCTCGATCTCATTTCTTGAATTTAAATATCGCTTTTGGCTTTTGAAGCTGAGCATCATCATAAGCAGTTATTAATATTATTAATAAGATTACTGCACTGTTTTTATTCAGATTTTTGTGTGATAGATTTGATAAATTAAAAAATTTAGACAAGAATCGCTATAATAAAGATACATCATTTATCTTACATCTAAACTCAATTCATTATTATAACTAGATGGATATAACAGAAATTGACACCTATTCTTGTCATATATAACGATGGAAAGTAACTTTCAATTGTTCATTTATTTTCCTCACTTATATTAAAGGACCTGGTTCAGTTCACGAAAGGAACTGAAACGGTTGTTTTCCTTCTTAGAATCAACCGTTATCGTCATTAAAACTCCTTTTTTTCTGAATTTTAAATGTATTTTATAATTGTATTAGATATAAGTAAAAAAAACCCTATTCTTCCTGAAGTTTACAAATATGAGGAATTCAGAAGCAAGTTGATCTACATTTGAATTAACCCGTTGAAGAGATAAGATGTAAGATATTTTCTCCTTCCTTATAGCATTGAAAAGTACGTCAGGTTAGCATTAAATGATTCGGAGCTCGAGTCCCGGCGAGGGTACTGCACATTAAAATTTTAAATAACATGTCACTAATAACTTTAAAATGCCATTAATTTCCTTTCGATAAAAAACAATTTTTTGGACTGAAAGGGAGAAAAAAATTCTGCCTTTCAATACTCTGCAGAGCAGGTGCATAGAGATTGCAAAATAACTGAGAATTTGAAAAAAATGAGACTATTTAATAATAAAATAAATCCATAGGCTTTGGTACAATGTTACTTTGCTGACTTACAGTCGCTGGCTGATAAATACTTGTTGTGTGACTTTGGAACTCAGTGAACCACGATCCAACAGAGGTTGTTCAGTACACATATTGAACAATCCATCAGAAGTTTGTTCAGTATACAACAGTTTATTCCTCATACATAACTCGGGAACCGGGGGCGATGAAACACTGTAGAGTCGAACATGCGGCTTCAAACACATATTTAGTTGCTGGCTGATAAAAACTCGATTAAAAACACTTGTTCTTACTCGCAAAAACTCAGGCGACCACGGTCCAGCAGTTCCGGTCGTCCCATCTCAAATTCGTGCGCCATTCGTTCCCCGGACGCGTAAGGCAAACCACACACTGAGTTGATCAATGCTAACGAATTTCGCTTACTACGCATGCTCAATAGTGTACCGCTGGCGTAGGAGAAAACACTGGCAAATAAAAATAAACAACTCTACACAAGCCTGTTCGTCATGTAGGCCTTAGCGACTCTTTACGATTGCAATACTATGGGAAATTTTTTTGTGCTTATTGCACTTGCTTCTTTTTCATTTCATTTTGGTTTATTTTGTTCATAAACATTACATTTAATATCAGTTATTTGTAATAATTTCTTTGGCTTTAATTCAGTAATTTAAACTAGATATATTCCTTATTTTGTTAAAGCATTTATGAATGGAACACATGGTAAATAATAGATTGCTTTTATTCCTCAGAAGCACAATCAATAAACAACATCGCGTAATATTTCTTATCTTGTAATCCTTCTTAAAGGAAAATTTGGGGAGTTTACAATTGATATTTGCACCTAAGTAACGAAGCAACGTACAACCTAACAAGTTTTAAAACACCGAAATGTTTACGCCAGATAACATCAACCATATACCACATTTATCTTCTTTTAAAATTACGCCATAATTGCACCAAATTCTCTTCTAGGCATGCTCAGTGTGCGTAATTCGTTTAACATTGTTCAATTGAATATGCGGTCTACCATTACGGTCCCCCGACTTGCGCTTCATGCTTACTTTTATAAATTGATGTTACTTACAACTTTGCGGGAAATAAAAACAAGGAATTCCAAACAAATACAAAACTAAGAAACCACTCTGCATCTGGTCATTTGGCTTCAGTGCAATACTGTAAATACTGGTCATTTGGCTTCAGTGCAGCATATCTGGCACGCTTTTCCTTTTTTAAATTATATTTCAATTGATTTTACTGAAATGTGGGCTTTTATATAGCAGATTCCTTATAGATTACCTATATAATTTTTAAATTAAATAAAAAAAATTTCAATTTTTAAACGAATTTCACCTTTTTGATAAATTTCGGTTATTACATTTGCTAACTGCCTGCTCCATAGTTTTGATAGGAAATTACTAAAAACATTAGCGATTGCTTGAATTTAATCAGGCTATATGATTCAGCTCTTAGTTTCTCACGTAGCTAAGACTGCTAATACACCGACCTAGCTTATTCAATTAATCACTGACGTACCAGCAAAGTAACTCACGTTTACCACGTGTATCTTTGCCTAACGCCACCTAGCCGGCCATAGTAGTCAGTGACTCTGACTGCCGTACCGATGAGCCCACGTTCGAATCCCGAAGCAGGCGGGTTCTAAAACGTATAGTAACTGTGCCTGAAGGGAACATTTAAAATAGATGACAAGCCGAAAGTCTTCTTAAGTGGCTGGTAAAGGAAGATTGCTGGGAGAGCCTCGGACCAAACCCAGGGTGTTCTCCTGTGTCGGAAGCTGGAGGGGAAGTTTGGGAAAAATTGGGGCGGAAGCGCTTAACAGTTAGTTAGTTTCAGCAGTACCTCAATCGCTTTAAATACTACAAACGTAGTAGATTAGCTTCTGACTGTAACTTTCATAAAAGGTTACTAAAGCATCGGTGGCTAAAATAATAACAGATTGGAAACCTGCAGAGTGAGAAAAAAACCCTAATTATTTTCTTTCATCGGTGGAAATCAATAATTAATTTAAATATAAAGCATGGTCAAACTTTTATCTCTTTGCATGCTATATATATATATGTAATAATAATAAAAAAAAAGTCTGTAGTAAATGGCGAGCAGGAAATTTGAACGTCGTAGAAGTGTTGATCTATAACGAATAGGAAATTGGAGGCGAAGGCAGATTAAATCTTCATTTTTTATTTCAGCTTGTTGTGGCCACAATCAACTTGGCACATGAAATGTGATAATAATAAATAACTCACATTTTAGATTAATTTCAGTAAGAAAGAAGAAAGCAGCAGACAGCAGTCCAACAAGACAGAAGGGTAAAGAGCAAGTGCGTTACGTTCAAGGTGAAATCCCAATTCAGACTGAGTGAGTTCTGGTTTACAATGCATTTTGATTGGACAGTTAATACTTCTGTAAAATTATTATTGGTTACTTTATAAGGTATATCTCCCACATTCTTGGCGTGCCTTCGTGGTGTAATGGTCAGCACACTGAGCCGGTATTTCAGAGGTAATATATATATATATAAACTTAAAATGAGTTCAAAAAAACCAAACTCAAATTACATGCTTGGTGTAGTAAAATGGTACGAATAATTAAATTCAAACCAAATTCAAATATCAAACTCAATTTTGTAAAACTGGAAAAAGACTGGAGTCAGTTTTCCTTTCCAGCTTACTAGGATTGGGTTGGGAGATACGCTGTTTATTTTTTGTTTAATTTATATATTAAGTTTTCATCTATTGGTTCAGAAACGGGCTCTCTCTTTTTCCTTTCTCGCTTTAGTCTGTTTATTCTTCCAACTACTCATCCCGTTTCCCAAATATTTTTCTACTTTAGACAATAGTACTTTACTTCTTTGGACACATCTTTGCTCCCTATGAAAACAGAAGTGATGCTGTTCACACTTATACCTTCTTATTATTTTAGTATTAAAAATGTTTTGTCCCAATTTTGCTAACTGATAAATTTTTGCTAATGTCCATTTATTAATTTTGATTGTAAATTGCAATAATAATTTTTTTCTTGATTCATTGTCTCTAAATTTAATGCGATGTTTCCAAAAGTTATTTTTTAATTTAAAATTTAAAACATTTTCATTTCTTGTTTGTTTATTAATTTTGAGCTTAATATTGAATTTCGTGATTTTGTAAATTTGCACATTTATCATTACGAGACGTAGGTTTATATTTCTGGATTCTAAAATTGAAATTTTCTTTATTCAAAAAGCAGTTTTTCAATTACATTTTCCAGTACACTTCAAAAATATTTCTAAAAAATATTTTTTAAGTTAATTACAAATACTTTACTTATTTTTGCTTCTGTTTGCACTGTTTTCAACGAATTTCATTTGTCTCTACTTTGCTGTATCTGAATATGAGATGTTTGAATTTGCTTTCAATTTTAATTTAAAATTTTTACCACTAAATAACAGCAGATTTCAAAGCAGGGTTTAGCTTCTCTTTTATTGCAGCTTATTTTTTATTAATTTTATTTTTTACTTATATTTTAATTTTAACATAGATGTATATGCATGTACGTACGTGAATGTGGAAGTAATACAGCATTTAATTAATTGCTTGCCAATAAAAGGCATCAGGAAAACTGACGGCAGTACCAAAGGGCTCGAGTTCGAATCCTGGAGAAGGCAGGAATGTAAATTCTCTATCCCTTCAAAGGAGGTAACGGTGGTTGCCTATTAGGTGTCTCCATGATAAAATAACCACCGCTTCTGGCCTTAGGAGTAGCCAAAGTCTAAAATGCCTAGTGCCTATCATACAAAAGGAAAAAAAAAGAAAAGAAGGGGAAAAAAGTTTAGATAGTTTAATCTCTCATACCAAAAGTGAAGAGTTACGTTTTTGAAGGGGGTTCTTCCATTATGTTTTTCGAATTTATTATCACGGAAATTTAACCCTTTGGTAAACAATAACGAATACATATAAAAGTTCTCCTTAGTCTCTTCAAGTTGTCGCATAAATTTTTATTTCCCTATGGGCGAACTCGTGTCCAGGTGGGCTGAAATTCTTACAATTCTTACATATCTCCCTAACATGACTAAGAGAAGACTGATAATGATATCCAAAATGCAAATTTTGATAAAAAGTAACGGTTATTAACAAGAATTTTTATATTGGCAGGAAAAAGTAAAGCATTAAAGCAGATGTTTTAAAAGGAATATGAAATTTACCGTTAAAATTTAATGTTGTATTAAATTACATCGCTAAGAGATGTTAATATAGGAAAAATGAAAACGTAGGATTTAAGTAAAAATAAAAATTAAAACCCTAAGCCATAAACTGTCACAGAAAGAATCGGAATGGCCTGATTAATTTATTTAATCAATGTAGCAGAAACTAAACATACGCAGTCAAAGACGTGTTTTCAGACTCATCGCGAAGTGCTTTCTGACGTGTTTTCTGATTAATTATTTACTAAATTAAGAATACTAATAGGATAAATTAACGATAATTAAATCTTAGAAACTGAATAATTTAATATGGCTGCATGACTAACAATGCTGCTAGCCACACCCTAAAATAATATAATAATTCTAAGTTATTTTTTAATGTGATTTCGTGAAACATTTTACATAATATTATACTTGTCGTTGATGTGCATTTTATTGTATTTGCGACATACGAATGTAATATAGTAAAGTAATATAATAAATAATAAAATAATGGAAACTTATCATTTCCGCAAGTTCTGGTTGTAAGGCTTTAGTTTAAAGTAACAAAGTTTTATTTTAATTTACCTTTTTCTACCTGTTCTTATTTCAACTTCCCGTTAGAATAAGCGCGCGTTTCAGCTTTATGCTAATTTGAAGGGGAGCCAAGTTGCTATTTAAACGATAGGTAGGAACCTCTCAGTGTGAGAGAGCTTTTAGTCTCAGACCACCGTTACTCTGTTCGACGTTTGCCTGACTAGCTAGTATTTAAATTCTAAGCCGTAGCGCTGTTACGCTATTACTTATTGAAGTAAATCTAAGTGCGTCAGTATTAGTTAAGTCTTGCTACGCACCATTTAGTTTAGAAGCCAACCTCGCGTTCATAGCTCTGTGAGCAACGGTTATTTACTTTCTATTTAATTTTAGTTTAAATTACCTTATTGTTCAGTTTAGACCCAAGTGCGGTCATTATTTTCTGTATCCCTCCCGAGTTGGGAAGTGGCTGTAAATAATTGTGGTTTAATAAAAGAGGATTTTAAATCCTTCTGAAGTGCAGTTCTTCTACCACTTAATCTAAGTTTTCTACCACAGAACATAGCTGCATTCAGCTCCCTGTTCAAGATCAGGACTTTACGTTTCACGAAGATGTTCGCCAAGAATATGCACCGAACACTCAGTCTTGACGTGGTTTTACGCAGCATGTAATATCAAGTAACTTGAGAATTACATCTTCATGAAGGTACTTTTGTCTAAAAAGAAAGATCAAAATATTTCCTAAAAGAGCTTTTATTTGTCTTAAAGTAATTTTTCCTGATATTTTTTTCGTTTTCTCATAAAAGTAATCGAATGAATGCACATTTTTCTGAATTACGCTAAGGTTAACGATGTAATTTTTCATTTCGTAAATTGATTTTGTAGATTAAAATAGTAATATTACAGCATTACTGAAAATATCTTATAAAATTCATTACAGAAGGCACTATGAAAGACTGATTTCTCTTTGATAAACATAATTTAAAAACTTAGTTTTAATTTGTAATTTTTTTTAAAATACAAATTACTAATATGTTTCTTTACACAGATATAGATTAATGGTTAAATTATTACTTTAACAACCAATACAATTTAATTCTCTTACCTGTCTGACAGTGCTCCATATATTGGGGTCCCAATTATGCTTCCAACACTGAACATAGTAAGAATGAAGCTTTTGTAATGATCGTCGTTGCAAACCAAGTCCCACTATTCGAAAAATAAAAAATAAATGTTTGAAGGAAAATATTTAGGTTCATTTACAATCATCTGAAAAAAAGCCCTAACATTTCCAGTAATAAATATAATTTTTTAGTGTATCATTTAACCATAATGCTCCACTAATGGTTTGCAAAGGCACATACAATTATATTTGCGCTTCTCAGAAAATATGTTAATGCAATGTAAGTAGTCACCGGAATTAAACCCAAACAGATTTTGCTCAATGGTACTAATCTGCAGAAACTTACGATATGCCATTGCATATTATAAAAAAAAACTGATGTAGACACCACGCGACTTCCTTTACGGCCTATTAAATTATACAGGGTGATACCAAATTCATGGTACAAACTTGGAAAGTAGGTACAGAACATAAATATGAATAATATTCACATTGGAAACCCAGGTCGCGATCCATTTATTTAGTCATAAATACAACTTAAAATGCATTTACAATAAGAAAAATTTTAAATGAGATTGAGATCACATAACATCTCACATGAATTGCTTCATACGAAGACGAGAACCCACAGAACCTTTTATTACACATTTAAAAAAGGTCTTGCTCCAAACTACGTCACGAAACACATTAGCATATTAGTAAAAGTTTGGATAAAAATCGCCATTGCCGGTAGAAAGCAGTAAGTGTGTATCTCAACAGGAGAAGACTCCATTCGCGATTGTGCTATCGTCAGTGACAGGAGAATTTACGTATGTCGAAAAAGCAGACATGCATTACATGTATGGCCGTGGAAACGGTAACACCAGAACTACGAATTTATCAGGCGCCGTTCTTGGATAGACGAATGGCTGGTCACAAAATGTTTCAGCGGTTACATAATCAACTTTGTGAAACAGGTTCTTTACACGTAACTACAGAGTATGCTGGTAGACGACGAAATGTACGCAGTTGATGATTTGAAGAAAGCATCTTGAACATTGTGGCTGATAAACCCGAGCAATAGAGCTGGTTTACAAAACTTAGGTGTGAGTCAACATACCATTTGGAGAGTGGTAAACGAAAATCGCTTATACCCTTTCCATTTTCAGCGAGAACAAGCTTTGAATCCGCAAGACTATCTTCTCCGCGTGAGATTCTGCGAGTGGCTGTTGCAGCAATCTGCATTGCAGCCTGATCTCACAGCTCAGGAGCTATTTAAAGATTCGACGTTTAGGAGGAGGTATTTAAAGCGCACAGTTCCCATGTGTGGCCAACTGAGAATACAAAAGCAACGGGATCACATCGGTCTCAACAATGAATCAGTGTGAATGTGTGGGCGGGTATCGTCAACGACTTTTTAATTGACCCAAACCTACTGCCGCAGCGACTCACTGGCCAACGTTATCTAATTTTTCTGGAACATGTGTTACGAGAACTGCTGCAAAATATTCCAATTTCCAATCGCAACCGAATGTGGTTACAGCATGATGGTGCACAGTCCACTTCAGCACTGATATTCGCAATTACATGAATGCCTTTTTTTGAGAAGTGATAGATTGGCCATGGTGAAGCAGTTCCTCGGCCACCCCCATCTCCCGATTTTTCGAGCCTCAATTAGCTTTTCTAGGGAAATCTGAACAGTCTTGTTTATACGCCTTCAGTTGACTCAGCTGAGGATTTCGCTGATCGAATATCAGCAGCTGCTGCATGTATGCGTGAAATACCTAGCATCTTGGCCAGTGTACTCCACTCGCTCCACCGTTGCTGTCACGCATGTATCACTATTGGTGAACGGAATTTTGAATTTTGTAAACATCTTTTTCGTTGAAGTGAGACACCTGTATTTATGACGAAATAAATGGATTGCGAATTGGGTTTCCTCTGTGAATATTATTCGTATCTTTGCTCCGTACCTCTCTTCCACGTTTGTACCATGAATTTGGAATCATCCTGTATACATTTTTGCTGCACTTCATTTCAAGTTATTTCCTCGAATTAAACTAATTTAATTAACCGATCCCACAGAAATGACATGAAAAATTACTAATTTTGAAATATAGTATTCCGCTTAATTTTTGCCGTGCGGGAGCAAATTTATTTTTCGCATAATGAGTATAAAACACTTCCAGATGTAAGTACAGGTACCAGGAGACCGCATTAAAAGTTAAATTCGTTATTTGTGTTGTATAATTTTTTTGTCGTTTTTTTGCGTTCCTGCCTTAACCAGTCGCTTTAGACACTACATTCCAATAAAAAAATGCATGTTTTAGTACGCTCCACCCCCTTCAAGTTTGTCCCATGATCTCTGAAACACCCTGTATATATATATATATATGTTGGCACTTCTGACTGCAATAAAAAAGGGAGGTGCGCAGCTAGATGTTATAGCTGTACAGTATACAAAAATTTAAATGTTCTACTATTAAATAGTTTTGAGTTATGAAAGATACGTACGCACGTACGTAGAGATGTCATGAAAAAAATCCATTTTGAATCCATTTTTAAATCAGTTTTACAATACGCTTCAGAAAAAATTTTCATTTGTGCAGTCCATATGTACATACGTCAAGCAACAAAATAGTCAAAATGAATTTTAGAACTGTCAAAATTGATATATCCGTTGAAATATAATACCCGAAAATGTTCGCGTTTACAATACT
The DNA here is from genome assembly GCA_000611955.2 of Stegodyphus mimosarum. Taxonomy (NCBI): domain Eukaryota; kingdom Metazoa; phylum Arthropoda; class Arachnida; order Araneae; family Eresidae; genus Stegodyphus; species Stegodyphus mimosarum. The sequence continues at coordinate 97,202 of KK120353.1, forward strand.
TCCTTTACTTCACACAAGGATGTAAAAATAAGAGTACATCAGAAAGAAATTATAGATTAGCGCTTTTTAAAGGATTTCTCAAGGTGGAAATGTTTTAATTTTTAAATGAAGGCTGTTTGAATGATTTAAAAAGGTAAAATTTCTGCCCAATAGCATCTAAACTTGCATGAAGATTTGAAAATACTTTTGCACAGTTAGTCATTAAATGATAGCTTTACTTTCACGAGAAATGTTATCCAGAAATGCCATTTAAAACGCTTCATATTTGCAAATTCATTTTCAAGTATTCACAATAATAATAATAATAATAGATTTATTTTACAGTTCGGCACGGGTTCGTAATGAACGGAATGCACAAGTCGATAAAAAAGTTAATAAAATTTATTCTTTTCACATGAAATAAAACAAAATGGTGAAATATTTCCTTTGAGATATTAGTACAATACATAATATCTCAAACTTTAAACAAAACTCAAACGGATAAACTAATTCACAGCGAAATCGCTACAATCACCAACAATATTAAGTAAACAAACAGTTCGCTTAAAACAGCTACAACTACAACTGAGATGATGCGTTTTAATTCGGCTTTTATAAGTTTTTTAATTATTTACTAGAATATTCTGGTAAAACCTCGATTTTTCTCGATATCTGTGGATGGCAAAGGTAATTACGAGATATTTATTTATTAAATATTAAATGCATGCGCTCTTGTATTTTTACTTTTCCGACGTAGCTAAATCGTCTGCGTTGCACGGGAAAATAAAACAATTTTAATTACAATTCTAAATAAATACGAAATCCGTAAAAACACATATATTTGATGTTGAACTACGAAAGCTAATGATGTTAAAATTGCATCAATTTAATTGCGTAAAATCTTAAACTTTTGTGTGTAATAAATTCTGTTGTGGAGACAAGAATCATTTGTTTGTTTAAAATGATAGTTAAATTTATATTTCTTAAGTTCCAAACCAGATAAATGCGCAATCTTAACAACTCAAGGTCAAGTTGAGAAAAACACTTTGAATCTCCAGCATCTTAGTCATAAGAGAGATAAAGAATTCAAGGCTTATGCATTTCAAAATAAATAGTATTAGTATTTCTTCTAGATTTTCACAAACCATTTTAAAAACTTAATACGGCATTTTCCGGCATATACAAATTGATAATACTGAGAGAGAGTTTACCCCTCGCCTTGCTAAAATTGCAGCAAAACTTTTATGGGTACCCTTAAGATTCTGAAAGTTTCTACTGACTTTTACTGGTTACTGGTTCGTACTAGTTTTGCTTACAGGTAACAAAATGCCCCACAAAAGCAGTAAATTTTTCTACTGGAATTATACTGATTTCATACTACTGGAATTATACTGATCCATAGAATTATACTGATTTCTACTGACTAGGTTCTATCAATACAATTTGATAACACTGAGAGTGAATTTACCCCTCGCCTTGCTAAAATTGCAGCAAAACTTTAAACCCTTAAGATTCTGAATGTTTCTACTGACTTTTACTGGTTACTGGTTCGTACTAGTTTTGCTTACAGGTAACAAAATGCCCCACAAAAGCAGTAAATTTTTCTACTAGTATCCATCCATAGAATTATACTGATTTCTACTGACTAGGTTCTATCAATCTCTATGGCCTTCCATCGATACCCATAGAACCAACACTAATATCAACAGAATTCTCTACTGGTCCGGAGAGGTTTATATTGCCTTTTACTTTATTGATACCAGTACAACCGAAATGAATGTCACTATAACTTCTATTGATATATGTTAATTTTCTAACTGACATCAATAAACTTTTTTTAAGTAATGAAAGCTAGGGAAAACTAATGCTGGTATCAGTAAACCAAACTGCATTGGTATTCACTCATGTTGTCTACAGATTATTAGTCGAAAGGGGCTTTATCTTTGAGGGACTATTGTTTTCGTTTTACGATTTGCGTAGAATCACTCTGAATGTCCGTTTCACTTTTCAAATTTTCGCCACCAAACATTATCGGCCTATATTATATTTGAACACATTAAATAATGATGAATCTCTATAAATTTATGTATGTTTCTTGCATTGTGATAAAACAACGGTACCTAGAGCCATCGAGTTTTGAATGACGTCATCCTACTGCGAATATGGGAATCTGGGAGCCCAAATTTGAAATTTGGAATTTGTTTTATTATCGATTTCATATTTTGTAAAACTTTAATGAATTTTTTATTAATACACTCAAGGATTTCAAAGCGACCAATGGCATCGTTGTACAGAAAAAAAAAACGTTTTTATTTCCGGCGCGTGAAACTGTGTATCGGAAATTCTAAAGATATGCTCAATTTAAAATTATTTTGCGATATTGCTCTTGAACTGAATTTTATGGTTTAAGTGCGAACAACATGGTGTTTAATAAATAGAGGTAACGCACAAAATGTTTAAAAACGCCCCTTTGAATCTGAAACCTTTCAGATTTTCATTTTTAAAATTATTTATTTATTTATTATTTTATTTCTTTTCATTTATTTATTTTATTATTTGCTGCTCTTAAGATTAAGGTTATTTAGTTTTCTAAAATGTAGGAATGTTTAAATATGTTTAAATATAAAAAACATGCAATGAACCCTCTCGTCCCATGACATTACTTGGCTATTATTACTTTATTACTTATTATTGTTTTACAAGACAATTACAGTCAAAGAATTTTCAAATCATGTGCTTTCTATGGGTACTGTTTTAGCATTACTTTTATATATAGCTCAAGTAATATTTAAACATTATTTTCTTACAATAGTTGAAAATTAATTATATTGCAGGAATAGCAGTTACAATTTTCTATACTAAATTTATCGCTTTGTATAGATACTATTAAAGAAGATAAAACTGCTTGTAAGCAAATGTGACTATATGTGCTATATTCGCTTAATTGAAATAAGAATAATTTTAACATAAGGCTGAGAGAAAATATCCATTCAGAGTACTAAATTCTGCATTATATAAATCTCATTTCGTGGTGTAAGTACAGGATACACTCAACCCTTTTTGAATGGTATTTATATACATACAGGGTGATTCGCTACCAGATGCAAACAAACTTGCAGGGTGCGTAGGGGGGTAAAGAGACTACTCGGAATCACATAAAAATGCAAGGTCACAAGTGCCGTAGTTGCGAGCTATGGTGCAAAGAAGCAGAGAAAAAGAACGGGAACAGAGTCACATTTTAATGGGATAGATAACATTTTATTGAATTGTTGTAGTACAATAGGTGTTCGAAATTAGGATCAGAAGTCGTCAGCCAGGCATGACAGCGGCGCTGCATGGAATTCTACGTTCTGGAAGATTCCGCCCGGCAGTCTTGCGGTACGGAATATTGGTCGTGGCGGCCCAGTTCATTGGCCTGCCAGATCACCGGAACTATCATGTATGGACTTCTTCTTCTGGGGTTGCATGAAGATTTTGGTCTACGAGACGCCCTTCAGTTAAAGACCTTGTCGCTCGAATATCTGCAGCTGTCGGGAGGCTACGTGACAAACCAGTAACCTTCTAGAAAGTAAAAAATTCCATGCCAGACGACATCTGGTCGTAATTTCGAACACCTGTTGTAGTACGACATTTCAATAAAATGTTTTCCGCATCATTAATGAGTTGCTGTTTCTGCTCTTTTTCTCTGCTTCTTTGCACCATAGCTCGCAACTAAGGTATTTCCGACCCTGCATTCCTATGTGATTCGGAGTCGTCTTTGTACCCTTTACACATCCTGCAAGTTTGTTGATCTGGTAGCGAAACACTCTGTATACAAAACACTTTTTTTAAATAAAAGACAATCACGCCTAGACTTTTTCACGCATTAAGCTGCTGAAAATTATCAGTAAAGACATAAAGTAAGAAATTTAGAACTAATTTTTCACAAACACCAAAAATTGAAGTTCATAAGTAATAAATTTCAGATAATCCTATAAATGCAATAAAGAATTCAATAAATGTCAAAATCAAAACTTTTCAAACAATCAATACGCCAATTCAAAATATAAAGTAAATTTAAAAAAATCGAACAGAATAAAAGAGGAATTTAATCAACTTCAGTGCCACTTCGTCAGGAGGAGGAACATCGAAATCAGTTAAAATCTCTCTTCCACAAAAATTTTTGCTTTTTTGTATCCATGATTAGCGGATGAACCATTTCAGTGTATTTTAATTATAATAGTTCACCCGAAAATTCTGACCCTCCCCAAAGCAAGGAAAAAATAAAGTAAATTTTAATTAGAATCTTGTACTTTAAATGAAGAGAATTCTAGAATTCTTTTAAAATAAGGTAAAAATAAAATAAATAAAGAGAATTCTAGAATTAAATAAAAAGAATTCTAGAGCTCTCTTTATTTGAGATTCTAATTATAATTTACTTTGTTTTTTCCTTGCTTTGGGGAGGGTCAGAACTTTCGGGTGAACTATTATAATTAAAATACATTGAAATGATTCATAGGCTAATTCCGGATACAGAAAATCAAGGACTTTTTTAGAAGAGAGATTTTAATTGATGATGATGATCCTCCTTCTGACGGAGTGTCATTGAAGTTAATTAAATTCCTCTTTTATTATGTTCCTTTTTCTTTAGATTTCACTGATGTTTTGAATTGGGTTATTGCTTGTTTGAACAGTTTTGACTTTGACATTTATTGAATTCTTTATAGCATTTATAGGATTATTTGAAATTTATTACTTATGAATTTCAGTTTTTGTTCTTTGTGAAAAATTAGTTCTAAATTTCTTACTTTATGTCTTTACTTATACATATGTATATATATATATATTCCCATAGAGATTTAGTTTTGTTAACTTAGTTATTTAATAGATACTTATAATTACGTGTGTAAGAGTGTGACTGCATTCATATATATTCACATAGATGGTAATTTTACAGTATAAAAATTAATGATTAAGATTTTTTCATTGAGAAATATATACTGTATAAATATATATTACGTTAAAAGTTTGATTTATGAAAAATTGTTATATAAAGTCTTTAGAAGATTATATAGTACTAAAAGTGAAATACAGAATCGCATAATATATATGCTATGAAATTGTGAGATTTATCTATTAATTTTAAACTAGTATTTCATTTTAAGTTGAAAGACTTTCGTATCTAGCCATTGGGCTTTGTCTCGCCAGTTTACTACAAAGCAGAGCTTTTCTTGCGTTTTAAAGTATTCTGTGAACCATTAGGCTAATCCACTAGATATTGAAATTATTATTTGTTACGTATTTCTGTTAAGCCAGAAGTGCTTGGCTTATTGTAACGCAAGTTGAGCCATTTGTTAATTTTATCTTTGAATAAAAGGAAACAACCAATACAACCTACTTCTGATTTCTAATTTCACCGGCTAGAAGATAATTCTTCAATAGTCCTTTTAAAATTCTATGTTCCCAAAGCGACATAGACTTTACGAGATATTTCTGTAATTCCCAAACTGTGGGCTGATAATCAGAGTTTGTTGACTAGCGTAAATCTTTGAAAGTTTGTTTCTTTACAATATTATTACATTTTGTGCAGTATCATTCAATTTATTACATTTTTGTATTGATATTTGTTTATATTCTGTAAGACGAGTATAAGTACGAGAAACGTTCGAGTTCTAAATACGAGTAACATTCAGAGATAGTTATTGTATACAGATATCGTCACAGATAATTAACTGCAGTACGTAGGTATGTTGCTGTCGGGAGTAAGATTTGCGGCCTTGAAACTTAGTTAAATTTCAAATTTACGAGCCCCTTGTTATTTTCCAATTCCCTAAGACGGCCATCAATGAAAGCCATCAGTATTTTTAAGATTATAAATAAATATGAGTATTAAATTTGATCTATTTAAAATGATCAGAGCAACCTGGAAACATAAGTGGTCGTCTTAGAGAGGGTTCACTATATATTCTCATTCGCTTTTTATTTTTATAAATTTTTGTTAAAAACAATAAACAATAATTGATACTTATTGTAACTGGATGTATATACACAGTCCAATCACATTAATGTGACCACCACGTACTTTCCATGTCAGAGTTAAATAACCAATCACAGAAAGCAGGTGGCAGCACAGTGCAGTTGAGCGTATATAAAGGGTGTGTGAGGGCTTCGGAAAACATTTCAATCGTTGGCGTAATGCAGAAATGAAGCGATTTATCCGACTTCCAAAAGGGCATGATCATTGGCTTTCGGGCCAAGGGTGGAAGCATTTCCGAAACGGCTGAGTTTGTGAACTGTTCGCGTGCCGCCGTGGTAAAAGTGTACCGTGCATGGCAAAATGGGACTGTCCAAAATCAGCGACGTGGCAAATGTGGTGCACCACGGGCCATAGATGACAGAGGCGAACGACGGTTGCGGAGATGCGTTCGGGCAGATAGACGGGCTACCGTTGAGCAACTGACCACCAAAATGAACCAAGGGGCTACCAAAAGTGTCTCCCAAAGTACTATTCAGCGAACATTGCTGCGTCTGGGCCTCCGAAGCAGACGCCTGGTTCGTGCACCTATGCTGACTGCTGTTCATCGACGGCGAAGGCTAGAATTTGCACGCCAGTACAGCAGCTGGACGTCCACTGAGTGGCGACAGGTTGCGTTTTCGGATGAATCGCGTTTTATGCTCCATCGGACAGATGGACGTTGGCGTATAAGGCGTGAAACCTCTGAAAGGAACCACCCTGCAACCATTGCCGGAACGGTCCAAGCTGGAGGCGGGAGCATTATGGTCTGGGGAATGTTTTCCTGGCATTCTCTAGGTTCACTGATCATTGTGGAAGGCACAATGGATCAATACAAGTACGCATCTGTCCTTGCGGACCATGTTCACCCCTACATGCGCATTGTTTTTCCTCAGGATGATGGCATCTTCCAGCAGGACAATGCGAGGTGCCATACAGCTGCCAGTGTACGTGCGTGGTTCGAAGAGCACCAGGATGAGTTTACCGTCCTCCCCTGGCCAGCAAACTCACCTGACTTAAACCCAATCGAGCATCTGTGGGACCATCTCGATCGAGTTGTTCGCGCCATGGATCCTCAACCGCGTAATCTAGCGCAGCTGGCCACGGCATTAGAGTCGGCATGGCTCAACATCCCAGATAACACCTTCAGGGACCTATGTGACTCTCTTCCTGCACGTCTCGCAGCAGTCCGCTCTGCGAAAGGTGGTTATTCTGGCTTTTGACAGATGGTCACATTAATGTGACTGGACTGTGTATATATATATATATATATATATACATCCACTTACAATGATGTTTCTCTAAGGCGACCATCCACTGATCAAGAGTTTTTGCGAGTAGTTGCCTTAGACAGGTAAAGTTTAGTACCATTGTACACTTATATTCTCAGAAACAGCGGTTTTTAGAAATACTCCACAAACTGAGTCTCCCTGGAGTGCCCAAAGACAGATCCAGGATTTTCTCTGCGGTGTTCGACTTAGAGAGGTAACATTCAATGCTAATTCTATACTTGTGTTCTCAAAAATCCTGATCTCTCTTAGGGGAGGTCTTCTATATGTATGTATGTTTTAGAGGCGATCATCCATATTTATGTGCATTAAGGATTGTGTATGTGTGTTAATGACTATAATGCATTATGGTCTTGAAGGTTGGTACAATGCAAGAAGTAATACTTTTTATATGCTTTGCTATTTAAAATGCTTATAATGCAGAATCAATACCAGTCTTCAAACAAGACGAGAAAGTCAAAGCGAACCATAAAAATAGGAAAGCAACAACCTTAAGATAAGACTGAAAGCGGAAGAACGGCCGTATTTATAACCTACGGTAGTAAAGCTAACGAGTCATCTGTCGGGCAAAAGTATCAACGAAATTGAAAAATTAATTTAATGGAATTTTAAAAGCATTAGGAAGGACTGGATTGGACCTAAAATCATTAGCTAAACAACATCATTCTTTTTGAGTATCAAAAGCAAGAAAATTAAAAATTCACCAAATGAAGATGCAATGTTTGCGGATCCAAAGTCAAAATTGTGATTAAATTTCCAACTATGATTAGACACTGAAGACTTGTCTGAAAAGGCGGAATTAACAAGTAAAATACAAGTTTTAAATATCCAGCAAATGCTACAGATGCCGAAAGATGTCACTACCTTCTCGCTTTCTTTACTCCTCTTGAGTATAAATGCAAACGATTCTTTCCCTTCGTTACATATTACTTTGACCCTGAAGAAGAAGATCCTATACCTGTTTGCCCTCAAAATCGCTGAGTCTTGACTAAAATTTACTCAAAACATAAGGTTTAATTAACTACAGACTATTTTTATAGATGCTTCTGAATGGCTAATATAAATCCAGTTTAATCCTCCTGATTGTTTCTTGTGGGGCTACATTTAGATAGATCCCCTAAATTTACTTTATAAGCTAAAATCAAGTATATAAACCAAAACTGTAAATTCTGAAATGATAAACTGTAAAATTACTGAGTTTAGAATGCTATTTTATGCTATTATAACTTCAAAAAAACTGTTTAAAACTTCATATATTAAGTGTACAAAGATTTGCTAACTCACAAATAATTAATTATAGTTAGTTGGGTGAAATTACTGATTGCATTTGTTAAACTGTAGGCTTTTCTTTATTCTTGTTAATTTTTGTTTAATGGTTATATTAAAAAAGGGCTAAAAATGCAAGTTCATTCGCTTCTGATTTATTAGTCCAAAGGGGCAATTTGCCCTGAAGGACCATTAATTTCGTTTTGGCACTTTGGGTTGGTTCACTATAAATGCCAGTTCACTTTTCAAATTGTTGCCACCAAATATTAGAGCTCTGTATTATAGTTAAAGAAATTAAATAATGAAGAATCTGCATAAATGTATATATGTTTCTCGCAATGTGATAAAACGACGGTACTTATAACCATCAAGGCTTGAATGATGTACGTTTCCCCCCGAATGTGGGCATCTGGAAGCCTAAATTTGGAATTTGAAATTTGTTTTATTATCGATTTCATATTTTGTAAAACTTAACGAATTTTTTATTAACAAATTCAAATATTTCAAACCGAGCAATGTCAACACTGTACGAAAAAAAAAAATTTTGTCTCCATCGCGGGAGTCTGTGTATCGGAAATTCTAAAGATACGCCATTTTAAATTATTTTGCGATATTTCTGTTAAACTTAATTTTCTAGTTTAAGTGCGGAGAACATGATATTTAATAATAATGGTAATCCTTAAAATATTTATTATTAAAATTTTAAAAAAACGCCCCGGGATTTTTGGAAGATATTCATGCTGTGCATTTCTCTAAAACTTTCTCAAGTGATAACAAAGATATTTTTTATTAAAAATAAGCACTAGTAATCTAGCTTAGATTTAATTTTTTGAATTGGAAGAATATACTTTTAATTTGATTAAGTTGGAATTAAAGAATAAGTCACCTTTATTGAAATACATTTTAGCACTACTGTATTTAAGATTGGCCTAAAAATTTTATCAGAATTTTTTTTTTTATGCAAAAGAAATAACTGATTTCTTTCACATTTCTCACGCTCTGTACCATTATTTTTAATTTTTTTCAATTTAATTAACTTCCTCTCTAGTTTTATTTAATTAAAACGCAAAGCAGAAGTTTATTGTTACCACAAGAAAAGAATACTGTAAAAATATGGTCTCATCTCTTAGCTTGAATATGACTAACAGATGCACTGGGTCAATATAAAAAAATTAATATACAGCTTTCATAACTGAAATAATGAATCAGTTCATAAAAATAATCTCAAATTCTGATCACAGAAAGAAAAGAACTGCAAAATTGAGGAATAAATAAAAAATTCAAGAAACCTGAACT
>KK120353.1:107094-136560 GCA_000611955.2 Stegodyphus mimosarum
TCCAGCATAGGAAAAAATAATAATTAACGTAGTTTATTCTTGTATTGTTTTAAAAAATAACAAGATATTAGTGTACTTTCTGTTAATCATGGGCAGAATTCATTACTTGATAAGCTATGCACAATTGTGCACATTCACATTTTGAATTTTTTTTCAATCAATGAAAATAATATAAAGCAAGTAGCGTAGTTTTATTAACTTTTATGTTATACGGGTTTTTAAACACATCAACGCAAATGTTTTTGTATTTACAAATTGCTGTCCAGAGGGGAAAATGGTTAGTGACTCTCATTGCCGTACCCGAAGGGGCCGGGTTCGACTCCCGGCGAAGGCACGGATGCAGTTTGCTGGACAGCTCGTAGGAGGCAACGGTGGCTCACCTATTTGGTGTCTCCCTAATAAAGAGAACACTGCTTCCGGCCTTAGTTGTGCCAGCGCCTATAATAGGTAGTTTTGCTGTTTGAAAATAAAAAGTGTATAGACTCAAAATCGACTCGAATTAAGGCTTTCGACTATATATTTTTTGAATTAGCATTATCTTTCATCTTTTTACGTGGCGTATTTTTCCTTCTGTTGGTAAACATTAGGAAAAAACTTACAAAAGGCATTTATGCGGAAACAGTAAAACGTGCGAATCCATATTCTTGGCATAATATCGGTAATAATTACAAACTTTCACAAGCTTTTCCAGTACTGAAAGCTGACATCTTATAAAGCAAGAAATGGCACTTACCTGAGTGACAGCTGTTGAATCAAAGTAGGTTTTATCGTACTGCCATCCTTGACTACAAGGTATTGTTGTTGTATCATTGGGCACTTTGTAGATACCAGCAGTTAAATATTCTGTATAATTAATGTCATGCATATGACAAGATGGGCTTTCTGGTGGGCTAATCAGGGATCTTTGAAGAGAAATGTTTAAATTCGATGCATCTACTTCAGGGACATAACACCAGTGGTCGGGAGCAGACACCATAAACATAATATTCATGGAAAACCATGGAAGCAAGGATGCTGCTGGTACAAGGAAGATCAAAATCAAGTTCTTTTGATATTTTCCATAGTCACCAACTTCTAAAAGTATATCCTCAAAATCCATTCTTTATGTTTGGTTAAATCTTCTGAAGTATTCCACTTTAAATATGATGATTGGAAGACCTTCAAATTTGGCAGAAAAGCAGGTCTTCAACTCCGGAGGAAGAGAGATATTTATAGTAAACATGTAGCAATACCCTCCTCTAAAATTAATAAAATGATATATTTTTCTGAAATGTTCGTTTTCATCATAATTAAGGAAAAGACACTAATCATTTTATAGTAATATTTTTAAGTTAGCTCCAGTTAAGGTAAAGAAACTCTATTTTTGTCGTTGTATCCGCAGCAATGGTCCCGACCAAACTTTCTTAATAAAAGGCAACGTTTGAGCTTTTAATGCATAGTCAAATATTACTAAACAAAAAGTTTTTTCTTCCGTATAGATGGCGTCCTCTTTTAAAAATTCACTCTTCACTCTTCTTATCAGAAGATGAATATCAAATGTGCTCTGAAATTTGCTCCCAGTTGAAGAAAGGTTGCAAAACAAAAATGTGTGGATAAAAGGAAATAAATGATAGGTCAGTAGCATAGTATGGAGTATTATGGTTTTTGAGTAGCCATAAAAGTTATGTGGAAAAAGGAAATATGGAAATTGGTTAGAATTGGATAAACTGCCTAGTCTGAAAATTGCTGGCAAAGGATGTTTAATTTCTTTTACGCCGTGTCGGGTATTATAATCTGTGAAATAAAAATATGCTTCCTTTCATTTATTGCTTTAATCATATCTTTTATGTGTTACAAAACAATTTCGATGAAAAACGCACGCATATGATTTCCGGTTTTATCTATTTAATATTTTAACGCGTAACAACCTGATTAGAACTGAATGAATGTTGAAAAGTGGTTTTTCCTTTTTTAAGTAGTTTAATAAAAGCTTTGTTTTCATTTACATTCTCCAACCTCTGCTAAATAAACTTAAAATTCCTTCAAAACGAATAAAGTTATTTAATCGAAAACTTGCTTCAAAGAAATCTATTTACGTAACATTCAATTAACTCAATTAATGATCATTACTTAAAAAATAAAGTTGCTTTAAAATATTACAAAATGTATTACAGTAGAATAAATTTTCATTAAATATCATGGTGTATATCTTTCGTGCTTTTCAGATAAATATTTTAAAACTAACCGTCATATCTTAGTAACAAATTAAATGATAACTACGTTAACTGAAACTGGGAAAAGAATTACTACATCGATAGTTTAAAATTGAGCAAGATGAAGAAATCTTTCAGATAAAATTAAGCTATTTTTAAATATTTAAATCTTGAAATAAGGGAGGGAAATAAATTTCTACCTTGAAAAGATATTATCTAAGTATGCAAAAATGTATAAAAAGCAAATAACATTTTTCAGAAAGCGGCATTTCTCGAGAAAAAAATGCGTATAGTTCTATACAAATTGTTCGCTTTGATGAAATTCGATAATTTCAAATCGCTTTCAATATAACTAAAACATTGAATTTATATACATGTATATACACATAACATAATTTGAAATGCTTCTGATGCAAGAATTACAGCTTGCATTCCGTAATGAAATAAAATATTTTTGCAAAAACTGAAACGAAATTACTTCTTTAACAAAGAATTATGCTTTTTAATAAACTTGCGTTCCCTAGTTAACATTAATATGCCTAATCGTTGGCAAAAATAAAGCGTGATAAACGAACCTAAATATTTTTAAAAACATTTCTGAAATTTCTGAGGAATTCAGGTGTAAGCAAAATCAGAGAGACATTATCCAGACATCAAAATAGAAAACAAAATTTTTTCCCATGTTCTTCCATGTTCTTCAGTCTCTTTATTTCTTTTCATGTTTTCTGATATGGCAAAAAATCCGGAGCTAATATAATTTACTACATTCTTCCTTCTTTCCTACTATTATTTAAATTTCACAGAAATATCTGTCTTAAGCTGTACCTGATTGTCATGTAGTATCACAAAGCTCAAGCCTAGTGGTCCAAAATCTTCTCATAATGCTTCATTACGTTGTTTTTCTCTTACAGAAATAAGCATAGAAGCATGAAAACTGAGAACTTTTGACCTTTGAAATAGCATTGTACTTAGGACTCCAACCTGTCTAAATTGCAGTTTTGGTAATAGAATTTTAGTAGTTGTGAATCAGCCATTACATTTTAATGTTTATTACATGAGACTTCATTAGATTCAATTTATGGAAAGATTATTTAAAATTTATCCCACATTGTGGGAAGACAGTTTTCTTAATAGGGATCTCTAGGTAAGAAGTAGTATAAGTGATCTTTTCCTACCAACGATTATAATGAGTGAGTCTCAGTCACACTGAGTGAGTTTAGGCGTTTTAGAAAGAGTTTTAAATAACCTATGTTATTTACTTTATTTTATAATATTACATATTTGTGTGGTAGTAAGTAAATCTTCATAACAGTTTTTTTTATTTTGAATTCCTATTAAATTCTTCTATATTATTCATAATTTAGCGGAAGTACCTGGTGCCAGTTACATTAGATTGAAAGTAATATCTAGCAACAGAGCGAGCGATACCGCTGTAATCCTTCTTTGATAACGATGCAAAAAATACTTTTCATAGTCATACAATTTTCAGTCTGATGTGATATGGAACCCACATAAAAATGTCGATAGAAAAATAAACTAATTCTCTCTCATTATCAGCAACAATCCCACGCAGTTTTTAATGAATTTCGTCTATCTAATGAAATAAATGGTCGAAAAAGCTCAAGTTCCATCCAATATTTCACCTATACTTAATTTTAGACGATTAAATGTGGCAACAGTTTGACCATAATTGATCAAAAATCAATATCGTGAGCAAATAAACAAACACGCAAACAGTCTAGTCTAGTCTGGAAATCTATCGCCGGGATACCACATAAGATGCGGTGTATCCGGCTCACTGAAGTTTGCAACAAAGTGCTCCTAATGTATTTTTCCTGACAAGTAAGCAGGATAACTGAAGCAAGAGAGAAGAAAGATGAGAGTAGAGAAAAGAACAGGGGTGCCAGACACCGCAGTGCAAGGAATCAAGACCAACGATGGAGAGGATATCCTGACAAGTCATAATTCATGAGCAAGTGCTATGAGTACATAGCAAAATACAATAAATTAAAATATAAGGAATACATAAACAATAATAATGAATAACAAATAAGAGTACATGAAACACAGCAAATTCAATAAATTTAAGAACATACAGTAATAGATGAAGTTAATATTTACATATATACACTGCAGCAATAACTGCAAAGTTCAATTATTATGTCGGGAAGTTTAGGTCTCTAGTCAAATGTGCCGCAAGAGGTCTTAGGTTGTAGTCTTCTTCAAGGGCTACGTAGTCAAAAACTGAGAATTTATTTAAGTGTTCACATCTTAGTGCCTTTTTAAAGAAATTTCTATTTAGTCTGTGTAAATATTCATTCAGGTATTCAATCCTGAGATCCTTATGCAAAGTTTCATTCTTGACATAGAAATGAGCGTTCGTAATAAGTCGCAAGGCCTTGTTTTGCAGTATTTGTAATTTTTCTATATCCTTCCTAATATAGGTGGCCCAAGCTGGAGAGGCATAAGTCAGGATTGGTCTAATGATTGCGATATAAATGTGCCTTTTCTTGGCAAGTTCTAAATTTGATTTAGAGCCGATTAGTGGTACCAGACTAGTTAAGGCAGCGATTGCTTTCCCTTTCACACTGTTAACATGTTGTTTCCATGTGAGTTTCTCATTTATGATAACTCCTAAGTAGGTTGCATGCTTCACGACGGGTACCACTGTACCAAAAAGAATCAATCTCTCCGTGATTGGCTTCCTAGTTCGTGTTCGTCTAACGATGAGAAGCTTGGACTTTGCCGCGTTAATGGATATTCTCCATTTTTCACACCATTTTTCTATTGCAGGCATGAGTAGCTGTAATTTTTTCACTGCATAGTCAGGACTTATAGATCTAGTTGCTATAGCGGTGTCATCCGCATAACATCCGAGGTAATGGTTCGTAGTAATTCCGTCTTTTGGGAAATCAGCCACATATATGATATAGAGAAGCGGGCCTAAGATAGAACCCTGGGGGACCCCAGCGCCCAGCCTTTGATGTCCTGAAGTGTCGCTGCCTACGGAAACATAGAAGGTTCTTTCTCTGATAAATGAGTAGATGAGATGCACCAACTCTCTACTGAAGTTGAAATTTATTAGTTTATAAATAAGCCCCTCATGCCAGACGCGGTCGAATGCTTTCGCCACGTCCAGCATGAGTAAGGCGACAATCTGTTTGATGTGCAGCGCCTCACCTAGATATTCTGTGAGACGGACTAACTGCTTAGTTGTAGACAGTCCTGCTCTAAAACCGAATTGTTCCGATGGCAAGATATCCAAATATGGTTGCATTCTTTTTAATATTATCCGTTCGAGAATTTTTCCAAGGCCTGGAAGTAAGCTAATCGGCCTAAAACCTTCTGCCCGCGTACAGTCCTTTCCCGGTTTCGGGAGCAGAATCACCTTTGCTTTTTTCCAAATATATGGGAAATATGACAAGTCCAGACATCTATTTAAAATTTTTACATATCTGAGAAGTATACAGTCCGGTAGATATTTGATTGTGAGATTTGTGATCTCATCAAAGCCAGGTGCCTTGCGCATGCGCAGACGTTTTACGATATCCTTAATTTCCTGTAAATTAGTATGCTCTATCCTGTTAGGAGCAGGTTGTTCTATCATCCAGTTTTGTAGATAGTGTCGGACTTCATATACAAAATTTATGTCGCAAGGATCTTCGTGGGGTGTAAATTGATGAGATAAATGTTCCGCTAAGACTTCTGCCTTATCCTTGTCCGTAAGTGCTATGACTTGATTCGAATAAATTGGTTTGTTTACCGTCCGTTTTGACTTAAGTCTTCTTGCAAAGGACCAGAAGCCGTCTCTAGTATTATTAAAGGAAAGTATTTTATCCTCCCATAATTCTTGTTTGTAATTTATAATGTCTGTTTTAATTTCCCTATTGAGTTTATTTAAATTGATTTTCAGCCTGGGATCCCAGGTTCGATTCCACCGTTTTCTCATCCGGTTTCTTTCTTTGATCTTTTCCCTTATGAATTTTGGGAGTAAGCCTGCATATTGCTGCGCTGGAACTTGTTTAGTTGCATTTTTATATGCATCTTTAATATCATTAGTTAACTTATGGACTTCCATTTCGATGGCATTCGTGTCATGTAAGTTTATTTCTGATGGTTCAGATTCCGATAGAAGATAATCAAAAATTTCCCAGTCCGTCTGTTTCTTCATTTTATTATTTAATATTTGTGACGTGCCCAAAGTAATTACTACAGGTACATGGTCTGATGTCAGATCTTGCAGAACTTCTAAACACATTGGGATGTCTGTGGTTGATAGGACTATATCTAAAATGTCACCCCTGCCTGGGTTACTAGGGAGAAATGTATAGTCCGTCGGAGCATAAAAATATACAGGATGATTTAATATGTATTTTAAAAGAGCTGCTCCATTTCTATTAGAAAATCTACACCCCCACTCTCTGCTTTTAGCATTTAAGTCGCCTGCAAGAATGGTGGGTTTGTCCAGAGGTAGAAGTTCTTCCATGATTTTCTCTTTGATGTATCTGTGTGGCGGATTATACAAGGCCGTAAAGTACGTAATTCCATAATCTGGTAATAGAACTGAGACTGTAACGGCTTCATGACCATTCTGCCGATCTTCTTTAATTAAGCACGATTGAAGTGAGCTCTTTACTAAAATGGCCACTCCTCCGCCTCTGTGTGTGAGCCTGTCACAGCGGTAACTTTTATAGTTTGATACATTAATTCTATTACTTGGAGTGGCATGCGTCTCCGTCAGGAGTGCTATATCAATAGCCTGTGCATGTAGAAAATATTCAAGTTCATTAATTTTATTAAAAATGCTATGGGCATTCCATGTCACTAACTTTATTGAAGCTCTCGTATTAATTCGAGGGCCCATTATTTGATGTAGTGTTTGTCTTGGTTTCCTGACTAATTTTTGTTATTTCTCTCATTTGTTGGGAAATTTGGAATCCAGCTGTTTTTATAACAGCGACCAACTCTGCCAGATCAGAAAAGACCTTTTTCGCTTCAGTAAGAGTGTCAGAGTATAAGCCCGATGATAAGGCCTGCGCATAACTCTTATTTTCAATTACTCGATTCGAGTAATTTTTATTGCGCTCAGTTTTCTTCTTTGGATACTTCTCGCATCCTTTAAAACTACTAGTGTGTTCCAGCCCACAGTTTGCGCAGCAAAGTGGAACATTATCATTGTTTTTATTTGGGCAATCTCTGGACTCGTGTTCCTCACCACATCTGACACAGCGTGGTCTATAGTTACAACCCGATTGGGTATGGTTGAACCCCTGGCAGCGAAAACACTGCAGGGGTCCTTGGCGTCCTAAATATTCCCTTATAGAGATTTTCATTCCACACAGAAATCGTTCTAAATATATGCTCTTTGATTTTTCAGACTTAGGCAGTGTCACTAAGAAAAGTGGGAGCTGAGTCACCTCACCTTGTCTGCGTCTAGTCATTTGTTTTATGTCTTCTATCTCGTATTCTAAATTTAATAATTCCTCTTTGATGTATTCTAATTCTGTATCTTCGGTTAATCCCCTAATAACAACCTTCAATTTTCGGTCTTGAGGGAGGGAGTAAGAATGGTGCTCAATATCAAGCTCTTTTAGTAATTTGACTATGCCTCTATAACTTTCTGCAGAATCTGCAAAAATCTTTACTTTATTTTCATAAAACTGTCCATAGTTTCCTAATTTTCGTTCCTTCATAAACTTTTGGATATCACTCCATTTAATTTTGTTACGAAGTATTGTAATTGGCGGTATTTTGTTAGATTTATTATCCTGATTTGCGTTTTCTGATTTTTCAACATGTTGTGATACATTATTTTCAACCTCATTTGTATCCATATTAATGTTGTTTTCATCCTGTACAGTGGGATTTACCCCAGATGTACTTGCATTTAAAGTATCAGTTTGTTGCATATTGGCAACAGGAGAAATCTGCGTTTGATTGCTAAGTTTAATTTTCTTAGCAAAATTTCGATAATTTTTGTGCCTAACTGTTTGATCGCCTCGCCTACGCGGCAAGTCACCTTCTGAACTATGATCCTGATCAAGTGTAAATTCATTCTGCGAGTCGGATTGTAAATTTATAGGGCTTCTTGCCCGTTCATTATCACTAACCTCATTACGAGACTTACTAACATTTTTCTTGTCCTTACTATTTTCATCAGCCTGCGCTGTAATTTCAGTATTAACCGCAGTTAACATATCAATCATGCTTCGCAAAAAATACAAAAGCTTTTCCTCAGTATTAGTAAGCGATCCATTTTTCTCCTGCAAAACCTCCAACTCACTAATTTGCAGATTAACAGCTTCAATAATCCTTTCCATCGCGCAACAGAAAAATCAGAAAATCCAGTCCGACGCAAAAAGCAACCGGCGCCCTGGAACCAGACACGAACGAAGCCAGTCTGGCAGACAGATGAGCCGGCGGAAGCTCACGAGGTCCCTGACAAGCACCTAACAGCGCAAGTTCACTAAAGTATGCGCAAAAAGCTTTAAAGATTATAAATAATACAGCTAAATTAATCCAGCAATCAGACATAAATGGTTCCAATCATGCAATTGATTTACAATGTCCGTAAAATTTACTTAAGTATATATATAAATACAAAAAATTAAGCGACTGCTACAAGGCAATTAATAATTACTTTACCTGAGCATGCGTTAAAAAATGCAGTACAACCAAGAAATAAGCATTAAAAAATGCTGTTGTCAATAATCATCAAACGTAGAGACAGGAATTCCACACACTTTATACACAAAAGAATTCGACTCGACTGGGAATTTTGACGCAAACAGACATTCTTCTTTATATATATATAGAGAGAGAGATTTTGTAAAACTTACAAATTTTTGATTAAGAAACTCTACGATTTGAAAGCGAGCAGTAGCAACACTTTTCGAAACAAAACATTTTTATCTCCAACGCACAAAACTGTTTCCACTCTGAAAAATGAGCGCGGAAATTAGTGTTTTTAAAGTTTTTAATTAATATCTCGGTTGATTAAAGTCGTACGAAGATGAAAACAGTCGAAATGGTTTCCTACGAGTTTTTGGAATCGTCAATACTGTATTTAATGTTTGGTAATTCTATTTGTATTTCATTATAAAACTTAGAAATGTTTTATTTACGAACTCTACGATTTGAAAGCGAACACTTCTCAAAATAAAGGCAGATTTTATCTCCAGCGCGCAAGACTGTTGCCACTGCGAAAAACGAATACGAAAATTAGCGTTTCCAAAGTTTTTAATTAATGTCTCTGATTTAAGTGGTTTTTTTTTTTTGAAGAAAAAGGTGGATCGACCTTTTCCAGGACACAGAAAAGAATTGTAGAAAGTTTGGTGATGATAGTGTAGTAGTGACTGAGTTAATCGCGGAAAAACACACAGACGTTTTTATTTATATATATAGATATTGCATTGAGATTTTTAATTATCTGCATTTATAATGATATAAACAATAAAATACAGTTTTCTATAATTACGGTATTAAATAGTAGATGTTTTTTTATCCGCTGGAAACATCAGTTTCATGAAATATCTTGAAATAAATTTAATCTTTTACTTTCGCCAGTCTATCCGATCTGAATTTTGACATTACGGGAAAGCATATTAAGCAACAAGTTTTGATACTCAGATATAAAATTTTAAAAGTGTTTAGTGTGTTGGTAAAATTCTATTTTGAATTTAAAATTCAACATTCTGCTTTAAACAATTATATAGAGAAGAATTTAACGTATATTAAATTTCACAATCATATTCAATTATGCAAAACTCTGTTTTCCCTCTAATGTAATTTTTACATCTTACAGATCTCGAGACATTTATTAATTTTGGTTTTCTTGAAAACAAAATACACTTTAATGATGGACGTGGAAATGAATTTAACTTTGAACAAAGAACAAATTTAACTTTGAATAAAACGTACTTTTAAGTAATAAAGGGTAAATTTTCAGTAAGCAAAATCTGATAGTGTCTGGCACCTTGTCTGCCGTAGCGTGTTTAAGCTATTAGTTATTTGTCTGTATCGCGAATCTTACTCTAAAAGTAATGTGAAAAAACATCGTGAAAGGAAGCAGCAGAATTTCTCCGACAACGAAGTTACTCTTTCTTCACATTGAGATTTAGCCAGGATATTATTTATGAACTAAACCACAGCCTACTCTGTATGAAAAAAGGTTTATTCCACGAAATGAATAAAGTATTATCTCGCACTTTAAAACTACAGATAAAACACTAGTGATGATTCTTGATGACACCTTGAACTCATCGTTAATCAATGGGCTAGATTCACGCATTTCTTATCAACATCACTCGATGAAAGATAGCCAGTTTCTTATTTTGCATTAGCCTTCTAGAATCATTCTGGATTTTAAAATGCTTATTATTAG
The DNA here is from genome assembly GCA_000611955.2 of Stegodyphus mimosarum. NCBI lineage: Eukaryota > Metazoa > Arthropoda > Arachnida > Araneae > Eresidae > Stegodyphus > Stegodyphus mimosarum. Next base: position 117,670 of record KK120353.1, read on the forward strand.
GTGCTCAAAAAATTAAATTAATATCTTCTAGGTTCATTAATTTACATCATGCAGGAATGTGAAAAATGTACAATGTCCTCACTAGGATTCTAACTAAGGATCTCTTAAATACGGGTCGAACGCGTTTCCAATTACACCACGAAGGTATGCAGAAAGTAGAGAGAAATTAAATTATATACTCTAGTTAAAGGGCATAGGGTTATATATAGTTAAAGGGCAACTGAGGATTAGGGGACCCAATCGTCAAATTCGAGTGAAGACGAATTATCGACCATCAGCGTTTTAGTTCAAGCGCCACTGCAGAGTCATTCAGTAACTTTTTGTTGCTGTTTTTGTCTGAAGCAAGGAAATCGAAGAAATCCGCAATGCTGTCGCCGGAAGTCGAACTCCGATCCCCCGTACCATATGACCTTTTGCAAGCAGCTCATCCTTGCTAAAAACCTACTTTCATTCTAAAAATATTTAGATACTTATGCTTCAAAAGTTCCAAACTAAGTGTTATAAATTTAAATTATAATTATATTCATAGAATTAGCGGAAATTACGTGTACAAATGCGTAGTTCAGAGACGAACTGAGATTTTAAACAAAAATATTGTCGTAGAGTTATTTAATGATGACATCTCTGACATACTTTCAAGAAGTAATATTTAAAAAGACTGGTGATATTTGTAGCGAAATGAAACTATTTTTACAGAAGCATAGTTCAGTGATGAATCGAGATATTAAACTAACCATTCTTATAGAATTACTTTCGTGATGATATCTTTGATTTACTTTCAAGGAATAACATTTAAAACGACTGGTGGGACTTAACAGCGAAAAGGAATTGGGTTTGTCAGAAATGTCTATTAAAAAGGGGTCTAAATGGAACATTTTCTCAGTATCAGAAAATACATTTAGCTACTAAAATGCTTCCTGACTTAGGAACGAAGCCATAGATTTAATTACTACTGCAATCAGCTTGATATTTTAATTTTCGAACGATTACATTACAAACAAAAGTGATATGGAATTTTTGTATGTTTGCGATTTTAATCTATATTGTGACATTTTGAGATAAGTCATTTACTGTATTTCATTTATTTTTTCGGTAATACCTAAATTAAATAATGAAAATAATGTAAAAGATAGTAAGATAAGAGAATATGTTTATTCCTTAAATTCTTATGAAGGACATCGTAAAGACTATTTTTTAGTTGGTTACGAATTTGTTATTGTTGGTTACGAATATGTTACTATTTTTTAGTTGGTTACTATTTTTTAGTTGAATATGGTAACAAATTAGTTATGTTTTCGACAGTTGATATTTAAACATGCTTATATATTTTGCTGCCCAGATTTCCATTATCAAGTATGAATTTCTCTATTAGATTCATTTTTCTAGAATAGGATGTTCCACTGCAGCTACTCTTATTTTCCAAGAGATAATTTTTGGTGTCATTATAATTCCCGATCCCCACTGTCTTTAATCCCTTCAGCTTAAATGACATTTATAATCTGATTAATAAAATGCAAGCAGAGGTACCAGCATCAGTGGTAGAATTCCTTCAGAAAATGCTGCATATTTACTACGAACTGTACTACGAACGCTACTATAACTTATGTAAAAAACAATAGCTATGCAAGATTTTGTGCTTAAAATATATAAACTCCTTGGGCGGCCCGCTTATTGTCCCTGAGAGCTGTTGCTGTGGCTAAGATAGGGCATGGGACATACATTTGTTATCTAAGTTAGACATCAGGTGTTCCCCTCTTCGCCATCAGTCACCACCACCACCAGTAAATGGGGTTATGATTATGATTATGGTTATTGGAATGTAACAAAACACACAAGGGCTACCGGTTTAAGGAAACAGGTGCCTTCATAGATGATAACCTAAGGATAAGTAGCTCGCATTCACCTTATAACGTGAATGCGAGCTACACTATACAAGGAGAAAACCACGAAAACTAACCATGCCCCGAGCTCGTTCGCATGGAATTGGACCAGACTAGTTGCCTGTATTCAACGGCTTTCACCACTCTACCACGGTTGACGGCAGCAAATAGGGCAATACATTAAAATATTCTGCCGTAAGATGTAGAAATTATCTCCAGGATTCAAAGTACAGGTTTCATTATGCTTAGTATGCTCTCAAAAAATATGTTTGTGACATCTTTTCGCCAAACTAGATTTAATGCAAAACTTTGTAAGGCAATAAGTATAGAAAGAGAAACGAAGAAGATGTTCCATTTTCACAAAACAAAATTACCCAGAATTAGGAAAATGTTATTTATTGATTTTTCAAATTTGATAATTAATGAGCGTGTCGTAATTATTGAGTTCTTTAGGGAAGGAAATATGAAAAATCAAATGTGTTCTCACTGGCATTTGAAGCACGGATGTTCCACTTTGATATTTTAAACATGCTATCCATTTTCAATACAAGAACACGTGCGTAGTCCATTATTACAGCTGCGTATCTAATAAATGCGAATGAAATTCACGCAATTGAACTCGGTGAGAAATTTCCTGCAGTAATTGACGCTCAAAAAACAGATAAAGAGAGGGCATAATTTTATTTTTCTAGTAGTAACTGTAATCTCCAGTTAAAAAAAGGAATAAAACTTTTAAGTTATATTTTAATGAGCGAATTATAACACTGTGTTATCGTCATCTTCGATGAGCCATATTATTTGCTGTAAATTAAATTATCTGGGGTGTTACGTATGAAGAACAAAGACGAGGTCGAATACTTATTTTGTGTAAGAAAATAAGTGAAACATTTTTTATTCAAAATCTTTTGCACAGGGAGAGAAAAATTATTTCATAAATCGCTTTTAAATAGAGCTTTGAGGAGGTAAAACGTAAAGAACGGAAAAATAGGCCTCGGAATTTCATTCGGATTTTCTTATAACAGGAAATTGATTTTTCTCACTTTCATATTTCTTCTAAATATGTTTTAAGATTATGCCAACAAAATTTTATTTTAATTTAATGAAAATTTCTTACATTTCAGTTTCTTATAACGGACACTGATAATTATTCACACGGTTTTAATTTACGTAAGATGTAAGAAATTTCCCTATAAAAAGTGCTAAAGAATTAACTTAAAGAATTAAAGATTTATTTGAAATTTTACCTAGCAGAATATCCCGCTTAACTAGAAGAAAACAACGTTAAACACGGAAAAAGAAAAAAGGAGTAAAACAAAATAAATGGACTGTGCCTTTCCTCTTTCAAATTCGATTTAATTTCGATTTGGGTATATTCTGCTGTTTTGAATGTATAGTCAGAAGTATTTTGGACAAAGAAATATTTTTCAGAAAGAGTACAGCATTACGAGTTTCGTGCATTAGCTGATACATCGAAAAGCACACTGTATTAGCTGATACATCGACAAATACACTTAGATTGATAAATCGACAAATACACTGTAAAGTCATTGTTAAATCGACCCTGGAACGTGAAAAATGGGCAGTAACTTCGCCGGGATACCAACTTGGACCTCTCAAATACGCGTAGAGTCTGCTATCATTACAGCACAAAAGAATGCTGGAAGGACAGAGAAAATACCCTATGCACTCCTCCTTTTAAAAGACAACTGGGCATTAGAGGAGCCAGTCGTCAAATCCTGATGATGACGAGTTATTGTCCACCACCTTTTAGTTGGGGCTCCATTTGTTGAATCATTAGATTATATAGATCCTGGAACATGAAAAATGTGCACTGCCTTCTCCGGGACACGAACCTGAACCTCTCGAATACGCGTCAAGTGTGCTACTGTTACATCACGAAGGCATGCTGGAAAGAGGGAGAAAATGTCTTCTAACACCACCCTTGGTTTTGACTCCTTAGAAGCTTTTCTGGATTCGTCTAAAAATATGTTCTTTTTTTTTCAAATTTTTCTTTCTTTTGTGTGCATGTGTGTGTGTGTAATCTTTCTCTTGCGAAAACTTTTCCAAACAGCATTTGCTCGTCTACTGTTAGTTTCTGCTGCATTTTGCATCATGCTTTACTAGAGTTTTCCAAGAAACGAAGCAGAAGCAATATATTATTTCCATATATTTAAAAAAAAGGAAAGCCGCAAGGTTATACTTCTTAGACAGTGAAACTGTACATAATGTCAGATTCACAACAGAAATGTAATACGAACAATTGTTAAAGTGAAAAATGGGACACTGTCTCAGAAAAGCCATCGATTTCTTATTTAGTATTCATACGAAGACGAAGAAAAGCTATGAATAAAAATAATTTGCTGTTTAATTTTTGAACAGGATTACCGATAATACCCAACGAAAATTTTAAAAAAATGGCTTTTAGGAATCTGCTGAAGCTGAAAATATATTTGATTGTCAAAAAGCGCCAACTAATCATTGAGAGTACAGAAACGGATGCCACTGGATCGGAATACATCTATGGATACATGGCTCCTCTACTTGAGTATACTTTCCTAACAAGAATGAATGAAAGAAAATTGTATTAAATAAATTTTTTGGTACTTGCGTATTATCCTGTCTATCGTGAAACTATCCCCAAGCAGCGCGATTTAGGGCCAGTTATGGATAAGCGTGACGTCGCAACACCCTCAAAATATTTGCTTTTTTTTATGTAACACCGATTAATTCTCGATAAACTAGTTTCTTTTTTTTATGAACATGGCTATAAATTAACTGTTATTGCTCTATTTTGTTTGCATTTTACAAAAATTGAATTCGAGGACTGTAGAACCACATTTGTGACTGCACACCATCATTTATACCTGGTTACTCTCACTTACAATTGGTTCAGAGAATTAACACCTGTTAAATGAGAAAAATGCAACTCTGGAAATGGCCGTCAAAACAACAATAGACTGAAACTGTCACCTGCGGGAAGTTCGTACTCATAGTGTTCTAAATAGCGATTCTGGTTCGGAAAGCCTAACAAAATAATATGAATCAATGACAGTCTTTTCACAAAACGAAAAATGAAGTGGGTCGAATAATTTCACAAGAGTGGGTATTTGGTGAATTATGTAGAGAGGCTGATGAAGGTTTTATTTAAGAGTTGCAGACAGAAGTGCGGCTCAGAAGTCGGATGAATGATTGGAGCAAATTTGGCGGAATTACCACTAACCTTTACGTCAGCGGGATAATACGTAAGTATCATCTTCTGTCCTGTTCTTCTTAGATGTATTCTTGCATTATTATTGCGATTCTCGAAACTATTCGATAAAAATACATTTTATAATCACTTTATATAAATTAAAGCTTTTATATACCTAAATTTGCACTTTTGATATTAAAAAACTGAAGTTAAAATTAGTATTTAAAACAAAATGCAACAACAGTGAGACGTTTAACAAAGTAACTTTATTATAAAAATATATGAAACACAAAACAATCACAAATTATAAAAAATATTTTTACAATAAATCTTCGCACTTCAAATGATATAACAATGGTATCTAAATAATTAATATGAGAAAGAATTTAAACATTTAAAAAAATCTAATGATATTTTCTTTAAAAAGAAAGTTTTTATTTCATAGCGTAAGTATTTACTACCGTAAGTTTTCAAATATTTTCAGACCTTAAAACCAGAATTACAGTAACCAGACAGATGATTGCATTTTACAGGACAAAACATAATTGAATACTTTTAATAACTACGTAAATTAGTGATTTTTTGCAAAATAATTAAAATGAAAGTATATTTTGTGAAATTAAATATTGAACTAATGATTGTAACTCTACAACAGGTTTCCATTATTTAAATTTCAAGTCTCTTTTTCTTATAAAAAATAGGAACTTCGTGCGTCAAATTTTAAATTTCAATGATAAACTATCCAAGAATTTTTTTCGAGGTTTTATGATCATTGAAAGAATATTTTTGGGAAAATGCATTCTTAGTCATTGACATCTTACATATATCTCATTTTACTCTTTCGAAAAAACGTCTGTATTTCCGCCTTTTAGCATTTCAGATTACTTCTGCACTGTTTCCTGTTATGTTACGTTTTGTATGCAAAGATTAATAATTTGTCGTGGTTCAAAATTACTCTTAATTCTTCGGTTTCTAAGTCTTCATATAACATCACCTTTGACAATGGTAAGTCATACTGTATGAAATAAGACCACAATTCATATGTATTCTATGATCATTCATATGTAGTTTCGAAATTCTGAATTGGGAAGGATAATTCGTTTTATTCTTAATTTACTTTCTCTACCTGTTACTTTATACTTCCAAAGCGTTTATCAGTTTCAAATTTTAATTTATTAAATTTAGAAAAGAATTTTTCCTCTAATTTTAAATAATTTTCTGCGTGTTTTTAACTTCCTTGTACGAAGTAAAAAGGAAGTATTGTAATCGCGAAACATTTCGGGTATCATATTTCAACGAAAATATCTACAACGATGCTTTTGAGTGTCATATGTATGTAAGGACAGAATAAAGGACTCTTCCCCCCCCAAAATAATTATAAAATTGATTTAAAATGGATTCTGAAGAGAGTTTTTTGTGGCGTCTGTGCGTGCGTACGTACGTACGTACGTATGCATGTATGTATCTCGCATAACTCAAAACCGAGTAGACTCAGAAGGTGGAAATTTTGTATGTAGGGCTGCTATAACATGTAGATGTGGACCTCGCATTTTGGTTGCAATTGGTCTCCCCAAAAGTATATAAATATTATGTATATATATATATACTCACTATATTACTCGGCTCAATGAGCTCAGTTTCTTTATTCTTATAAGTTTGTAAATTGTGCATTTTTTTCTTTAAAAATGATTGAATTATGTTGTTCTTATCTTTCGGTTGAGAGTTTTATGCCCTTAATTAATCTGCATGCAATAATTGTGGAATTATCATTATCAACAAAAAAGTTTTTTAAGTGCGGCTAAGCCTAACTTTTGGTTATGATAGCGGCCATATTCGTTTACATTTGAAGCTTAGCAGAATAGTGGATTTGTTGCCAATTTAGAGAAACTAAGCTTCGCAACAACAAAGTAACGTCTTCTTTTATTATTGCGAATTAAATTATGCTTGATTCATTCTGGAATTATCATTTAAGTTAGTAGCTTGTTTTTGCGTACTAATTGTAATTTTAATAGTAAAAATTCTTTTTTTAATTGTTTTTACCATACTTAGTGTTTTATGTTTTTGTATATCTTATAATATTTAATAAAAGTATTTTGAATTTTTATTTTTACCTTACCACGAAATGAGAACTGAATTAATTAGTAACACATGCGCTTTAGGTAAGCGGCGCTGAATCGTCTGGGAAAAACTGTTTCTTTTTTATTTGTTTAATTTCTTTTATATTTCGTTTTAGATTTATTATAGTATTTGAATAGAACTTGTGGTAATTCTTCAGATGCTATAATTTTTGCTGACTCTCAGTTTTAAAATGAATGATATGTAACGTTGTTAATTGAACCTAGCGCCGAAGTGTGGCTATGGTAAATAAATATAGTGAACTTTAAAGAGTGCATTTATTTTACTGTGGTTTATGCGCTATCGACGAAACAGATTTAGTTCAAAATTCGTTAACTGTTAATTCAATATGTTTAAATTAGATGCAGGAAAATTGCGTATAATTTAATATTGCGTACAAGGAAGTCATGTGGTGTACACATCAGATTTTTTTTTAATTTAACAAACTGTAAAAAAACGATTCGCAAATGGAAAGGATTTTGCAAATATAAAACTTCCAAATGCATGCTCGTTCTAAAGGATGTATTTAAATAAATAAATTGTTATACTTGCACTTTGAACACATGAAATTAAAATCATTCAATATTTTCAGTAAATGTTCTACTTGTAATATCATTTAAAAATAATTTCAGGATATATTGGGAGTTATAAAATCAAAGTGAAATACAGATTGAAAATTCAATCAGTTCAAAATTCTAATAAATTCAAATTTGAAAATAAACTGAATTTGAACTCCTACGCAAGTAAATTAACCTCTTTTCTCTCGCTTTAAAATGTGACTTAATGATAAGACTAAGATAAATAAAGAGGCTTTAATTGCTAATATCTCTAGACATTACATAAACGTTTAATGCAATATGAATTTTTTGCATACTTTTCATTACTTCTATACATGTTTTAACAAACTCTAAATGTTCTGTTTAATATGATTTAGCTGCTGTGATTGTTAATGTGATTCCGTCTGTGATTCAGCTGGTAGTATTTGCATCTTTGTATCTGTCTCCGGTGCACTTACATCCCTTTTCTTTTCAAGTGTACCAGTAGGTGAACTATTCTGTTTACATTCACTTTGCTCCTTTTTATGATGGGAGTCTTCATCATTGTTATAGAAAACAGCATTTACGTAAGCAAAAGGTTTATTATCTGTTGATGCATCTACAGGAAATTTGCTTCTTTCTTCCGAATCATCATTCTCAGGAGGAAGGGTTTCTTTGAGTGCTTCTCTTACATTAGCATCATACTGATCTTTTTGGCTAGGCTCAGAAGTATGAGTGTGGCCTTCATTTGAGTCAGAACTGCTGACTGGAAGTTGTGCAGCTCCAGTTGAAAGGTCTTTGGTTATGTATTGAGAATTTTTCCGGTTCCTCAAGCTATCTGACCTGTCGTTTAATATTTTTTCTGGTTCTGTCATTGCAACATAATTGTCCCCATTAGGAATTAAATCGCTGTTTTGGAGGACCGTTACTGCCTGATGGAGGTTAGCGTCTTTTTCATCACAAGTAAGAACATTCTCCAACGCTTTGACTTTGATTAAAGATGCAGCACGCTCTCGGCTAACTGAACGCCTGCGCCTAAAATGAAAAAAAAAATTAATGAATTCTTTAATTGATGAATATCATGAAAAAGTGTATTCAGTCAATCTAATGTCGGTGATTTATTAGTAAACTTTATCATTTGACTTTTAACCCTATCAAGAAATTCATTGGGAGTGTAAAACGTTTAAATGAAATCTATTTCGTGCAGCTCATCTATGATGAAGGTTCTTACATGCTATTCACCAAGAGATTTTATAAAGGAATTACATAATTCCAAGATGTTTAAATATTTAAATTAAAATTTAGAGCTAGCTTAAAAGAAAGTATTATACAAAGAAGAGTTAATTATAATTCTGAATTTGAATTTGACTCTAATTTGAAACAAACTGATAACGCCAACAAACATTAAAATAAAAGAGAGCCCCTTTTTTGAGATTTTATTGTCATTTTGTCCCTAATATCTCAAATAGAATATGCAATATCTATCATAGTTTTAATTAAATTATCATGGTACTTAAATATTTTGAATTCATACAATTGTTGCTTATTATGCATTTAACTATATTTACATATGAATTACCTAGAAACTTGCAAACGTTGAGAAATTAAAGGAGACGAAACCAACTAACGAGTTGTGCGTAGTACATCTCATCAAGTAGGTTTACCCAAACTCTTATGCTAAATATCCTTTCGCGTAAAGAGTTTAAAATTTTGCCCAATTTTATTCCGACATTGTATTTTAAACTGAATTTTCAGCTGAACGCAAACTGAGCGTGTCAGGAGAAACATGAACTATTTGTTTGCATTAGCAATCATCTGCTTTTGAAACAATTTAAGGCTGAACGCAAACTGAGCGTGTCAGGCGGAAGGTGAACCTTTGTTTGCATTGGCAATCATCTGTTTTACATAAAAACTACGTCTTAACGTAATTTCTTTTAAGAATGCCTCCTAGAAAATACAGCACTGAAGAGGAGAGAAAAGGAGCTAAAGCTGCACAAAAGCGGCTTTGGCAAAAAGAAACCACTGAGCAAAGAAAGAAATGTACCGCCAGTGGTTTCCTTCATTGCACTCTACTTTAAGCAATTAAGCAAGTAGAAGGGGGAAATCCCGTGGGGCAGCATGCGAAGGGGCGTCTTCGCCGCCTGCCCTGGGTAATTCAGTTTGAATTAGTAGACACCTTTGCACAAATCATTTTAATTACAATTTATAATATCTAGAACAACGGTCATTTCGTATGACCACCGGTTTTCTAGTATATATATCATTATTTAGAAATTAATATTTTAACAATTTATATAACATTATATGTATATATATATTTGTCCTATAGGTCACTTGTTCATCTACTACTTCCATTTTCCTATATATGTGTGAATTCGTGTATGTGTGTGTGTTTGTGTAAGGTTAAAAAAAGTAAAGTAAATATAAATAAAAATTTTAATTTACAATTGCCCCTTAATGCTTAGTTATAATTTGGCGTCTCGCTCTATTATAAAAAGACTTTTTCTAAACTGCGTCATTTGGTAACTAATCATATCATATCATACGACTTTTACATAATGCTGCTGATATAAATGGAACTAAAACTCAAACAGCCAATAATAATTCTACAGCATTATTAATTATCCAATCAGATGCACTGAAAACGGAAACTAATTCAGATTTAATCCTGAATACAAGACTGCTATTCTCTGGACCTCGGCCTAGACAAGCTGCTACTTATCGCCTCTCTTCTTACCAGCAAAGATATTAAAAATGTCAAATGTTTGAAACGGCACAATTAGAGTGCCAAATTGTTTGTGGTAGTAACATATTTATTGAAATAACAATTAATATAAAAAAATTAAAGCCAATTCCTACTTAGGTCAACAAAGAAAAATTTTATTTTAGTTACTTTTTATTAACATTATTACTATTGTTTCGTTTCTAATTTATGCAGCTGATGGTGGACTATGATTTCTCATTCTATCCATCTCTTGTAATGCTTTATTATTGCAAGGAACCTTTCCAGTGAGTTTCGAGCAGTCCAGTTCTTCAACTAATATTCCATCTGATGATTTCACACGAATCAAGGAAACATATGCTTGACCTGCTGCGAAAAGTTTTCGTAGGAAGCTTCTGTTGGCGCTTATGTTTTTCTTCCTCTAATCGCCGCTTGCGTTGTGTTGTAGTTTCTTTTCGCATTCTCCGTTTGTGAAGCAAGGGACATTTTAAAGGCTTATATTTTAAACATATATTATTATCACGTTAACACGGAAATATGGGAAGAAAAAAAAAACATTACATCCGCTTCATCTCACTCTATACAACTACAATTCTTTTATTCCATACACATTAAAAATCTCTAGAGCTCTGTTTTACTGTTGCCACTTATTTTTGTTAAATATTACAATCCCATTTATCACAGACATGTACTGTTATTTATAAGTTGTTATAAAATTAATTTTTAAGCACGTGAGAATTCCTAATAAACGTCATTACTTGTAAGGCATATAATATATTTAATAAAAACAGCATGTCTTTAGTTCCGATAAACAGGAATAAATAAGTAGGAATTGACTTTAATATGTGAAAACAACTTTATTAACATCAACTGTCATCCACTACAAGTTTACAAAAATGTATTTAAACTTGAGTGGATGAGTAAAATGTATTTTATTAACGACTGAAAATATGAACAATAAATAGGGAGTGTGTGATCTAAAACTAAGAATTTAATAATAAAAAGGAATATTTAACCTTCCTCAGCTGCTAAGTTTGCTGTGCATTATGGAATAACATCTACAAAATACAGTATCTCAAAATCCTACGCTATTACTTTTTCTCCAACATTATGAAAGGAAATATCTCAGTATCTACATCAGGTTATCCTACTACAGTATTAAAAATAAGTCTACAATTATGATGCAATGCAGAAAAAAGTGTTTTTAGAAAAGAGAGAGATAATATACGAATTAAAATTAAGCATTTAGGGACTATCTAAGATTTAAATTATAATTTATAGTCACATATCTTTTATTTTATACACACACACACATACACATTTATGTATGTATAAAAGCATGCAGGTTTTTATTAGAAATGTTCGGTTGTCATTATTCTGTTAAGCCTCTTTAGGAAGGACCTTAAACTATTTATAACTAATTCCAATTCATTGCCGCTTAAAAATATACTAAATTTATTTCATGCGAAATAAAAAAGAATCTCAACTAATGAAATTCTACTAATGTCACGGCCACTAGTTCTAAATTTCGTTAATTTAGTTTCCATTACTTTCTAATCTAAATTTTCTAACAATGCCATAACATATCTTTCCGTATTATTCTGTTATTATCTATTCCGCAGTTCTGCGAATATTTATATTAGGCTAAATTCTTCCGTTATACGTTACAGAGATTTTGTAATTTGTGTCTCATTTTTCATTTGCAGGATAAATAAAAACAAAATACAAAATTTGTCCACATATTCATGAATTATTTTATTTGTACTTGAGTGAAATAATTAAGCTAGAAGCATTTATTTCTTTAACTGTTAACCGACTCATATTTACTACTCTATACTGTCTGTTCTGATTTCAAATATACAAGCATTTACTCTATGAAGAAATCTCATGGATTATGAAAAACAAAATACAAAATTTGTCCACATATTCATGAATTATTTTATTTGTACTTGAGTGAAATAATTAAGCTAGAAGCATTTATTTCTTTAACTGTTAACCGACTCATATTTACTACTCTATACTGTCTGTTCTGATTTCAAATATACAAGCATTTACTCTATGAAGAAATCTCATGGATTATGAAAAACAAAATACAAAATTTGTCCACATATTCATGAATTATTTTATTTGTACTTGAGTGAAATAATTAAGCTAGAAGCATTTATTTCTTTAACTGTTAACCGACTCATATTTACTACTCTATACTGTCTGTTCTGATTTCAAATATACAAGCATTTACTCTATGAAGAAATCTCATGGATTATGAAAAACAAAATACAAAATTTGTCCACATATTCATGAATTATTTTATTTGTACTTGAGTGAAATAATTAAGCTAGAAGCATTTATTTCTTTAACTGTTAACCGACTCATATTTACTACTCTATACTGTCTGTTCTGATTTCAAATATACAAGCATTTACTCTATGAAGAAATCTCATGGATTATGAAAAACAAAATACAAAATTTGTCCACATATTCATGAATTATTTTATTTGTACTTGAGTGAAATAATTAAGCTAGAAGCATTTATTTCTTTAACTGTTAACCGACTCATATTTACTACTCTATACTGTCTGTTCTGATTTCAAATATACAAGCATTTACTCTATGAAGAAATCTCATGGATTATGAAAAACAAAATACAAAATTTGTCCACATATTCATGAATTATTTTATTTGTACTTGAGTGAAATAATTAAGCTAGAAGCATTTATTTCTTTAACTGTTAACCGACTCATATTTACTACTCTATACTGTCTGTTCTGATTTCAAATATACAAGCATTTACTCTATGAAGAAATCTCATGGATTATGAAAAACAAAATACAAAATTTGTCCACATATTCATGAATTATTTTATTTGTACTTGAGTGAAATAATTAAGCTAGAAGCATTTATTTCTTTAACTGTTAACCGACTCATATTTACTACTCTATACTGTCTGTTCTGATTTCAAATATACAAGCATTTACTCTATGAAGAAATCTCATGGATTATGAAAAACAAAATACAAAATTTGTCCACATATTCATGAATTATTTTATTTGTACTTGAGTGAAATAATTAAGCTAGAAGCATTTATTTCTTTAACTGTTAACCGACTCATATTTACTACTCTATACTGTCTGTTCTGATTTCAAATATACAAGCATTTACTCTATGAAGAAATCTCATGGATTATGAAAAACAAAATACAAAATTTGTCCACATATTCATGAATTATTTTATTTGTACTTGAGTGAAATAATTAAGCTAGAAGCATTTATTTCTTTAACTGTTAACCGACTCATATTTACTACTCTATACTGTCTGTTCTGATTTCAAATATACAAGCATTTACTCTATGAAGAAATCTCATGGATTATGAAAAACAAAATACAAAATTTGTCCACATATTCATGAATTATTTTATTTGTACTTGAGTGAAATAATTAAGCTAGAAGCATTTATTTCTTTAACTGTTAACCGACTCATATTTACTACTCTATACTGTCTGTTCTGATTTCAAATATACAAGCATTTACTCTATGAAGAAATCTCATGGATTATGAAAAACAAAATACAAAATTTGTCCACATATTCATGAATTATTTTATTTGTACTTGAGTGAAATAATTAAGCTAGAAGCATTTATTTCTTTAACTGTTAACCGACTCATATTTACTACTCTATACTGTCTGTTCTGATTTCAAATATACAAGCATTTACTCTATGAAGAAATCTCATGGATTATGAAAAATTCTTCAGCTTAGAAAATTGATACTGTCTGTAGCAAAATATGATGTTATAGATGCGTAACATGAAATTATTAGATTTATTCCAAACTTACCTATTGCAGGAAAAGAATTTCTGATGTTTGCCAAACTCTTCAGCATCAAAGATAGTTTGAGGAAGGTTTTCATTGAGTGTCTCCGGCAAAAACGACGCCATAATGCCAGCAATAACACAAGACATTCCAATTATCAGAAAAGGGATCGCTTTTCCATATACACTCTGAAAAATTAATTTTCTGTATTACATTTCAAAAAATTTAAGTCGCTTTAAAAATCATTTAAAAGTCTCTTTCAGTTTATAAAATAAATCACAGCTTTTGTTTTCATTTGTACAATAGACCTATAACCAATTAAAAGTGGGCCCACCAACGGTCGAACGATAAAGTTCCTGAACACTGGTAGTTCGGTCAGGAATTCGAATTCCGCTAAAGGGCAGGCTGCATGGGCGTTTTCGTGGTTTCTCCCATATGTAACGTATTTTTAGTAGCCAGTTTCCCTTAGAAAGTCCTTCACGAAAGGAATAGCTCTCTTCCGTGTAGGACCTTAGGACGGAACACATAAATAATACTAATAATATTAATAATAACCAATTAAAAGTTCCCAAGCCGCCCAACTGGTATAGTGGTTAGCGTCGTTGACTGCTGTGCTGAAGGTCTCGGGTTCGAATCCCGGAGAAGGCATGGATGTTTGTAAATGTATAGTGTCGGTGCGGCATGGCGGCATTTTAAATGTGCGGCGAGCCGAAATTCCTCTCGTGTGGATTGGTGGGAGAGGAGAGTGTGGAAGATTCTTGGATTCCAACCCCCGGGATGCTCTCCCTCAAAATTGGGGGCGGAAAATAGAAGTCCAACTTCTCTTCGGAGTAGGCTCTGGAGATCATTCTTCCATGTGGTCATGGACACGACAACAACAACAAAAGTTCCCAAATTAAGCTATGCGATATAAACATTTTCTTGATCATAATTCAAAATACCGTTTCTGTTTTGTACCCGAACTATCTTCCTCACTATGTACTGGATCAAAAATATGGAAGCGTTTCCATAATAATTTAATTGTATTGAAATAGGTAATATTGAACAAATTTTAGATATACAGCTAAACTGGCTGAAGACTTCTTAATGGAAATAAAATCTAAGACTAACGTTCAAAATATTTAGACTGAATTACTCGTAATTCATATAAATTGTTAGCAACTTGTCATTTCCTTAGAATTTCAATGAACATACTGAATGAAAAATGTTACTGAATTTCATGCTGAACATTATCAGTTATGAAGAAGCTAATTTTTGCTTGTAAATATAGCAGGTGTCAATAGCGTCTTTAAAACAAATTCCTAAAAATAATTCCATCAGTATTCATCTGCAATGTACTCTCCGGCTAATGGCGGGAAAGTAGACCACTTGTAGCTGAAAAACACGGTAAATCCAAATTATCAATTTTTCACGAATATTGTATACGACTATTTCTTAAAAAATTCAGCTACTCTGTTTTTGAGAATGCTTATATATTTGTGCGCATTTTACGTAAATGCATATTTTTCGAAGTGCTATTTCATCATTGCGTTCGACCCCTTTTAGTCGAAGAATACCCAGAGAATAAGTCTCATTGCTGTCTCGGAACTAATCTAATTTTTAGTATCTTCTTCGGCTGAATTTCCAAAATAACTCTCGACTTCTTCTGTTCTTTTGATATTTCAAAAGATATCCGCATCACTTAAGTACTGAAATCCCGACTCGGCCGAAGAGCCATCGAAATATTCCTCGATTTGGTAGGGTTTATTTAATTATCGCTAAAGCTGCAGGGTTTATATGTCCTTTCTGCAACAACACAGCGTTTCCATCGGCTCTACGAACCACTGAAGGCTTCCTGGAACGCAGAAACTGGAATGCTCTTCAGCTCCCTCAGTACGGCCTCTTGAATGGCCTGCAACGAGCAGTCGTGCCTTACTTTCATGACCCTTTTCAGTCGGGGGAAGAGGAAGAAGTCTGAAGGAGCGACATATGGGCTGTGGGGTGGCTGGGAAGCTGTGTGATGCCATGTTTGGTCAGGAAATCCATGGAAGCAAAGGCGATTTGGCTCAGCGCATTGTCGTGATGGAGCCTCCATGGTCCAGAAGGACGCAGGCAACTCATGTTTTGAGCTGAGGTGGGCAGAGTTCAAAGAATTTCGCACTTTCACTATGTTTTCGTCATTTTTTGCAGTTGAAGGGCGTCCTGACCGTTGCTCATCTTCACCTTGCTCTCTTCTCTCCTGAACAATTTTTTCACTCAAAAATACTTGATCGACCCATCCCATCACTCCCATATGCAATCTTGATCATGTCATGGATCTCACTCGCAGTTTTACACAGTTTGACGCAAAACTGAACTGCGTAATGCTGCTCTAATAAAAGATTTGTGGAGATGACAAGGCACCTTGAAAGGGGCTCACCTTAAACTCGATCTACACTCCGTGAAGTCTTGGAGACAACTGACGACTGAGACACTGGTAACTATGATCCTCCACAACCCAAACAGTCCAGTAACATCCATCTCCTTCGCCACGTTTTGGCGGGGAAAAATCAGTTCTACTATTTCCCGAAAAAACCCCATATTTGCCTAAACGATGTTTTCGTCGAGGACTTTCTAAGGGAAACTGGCTCGTATGCTCGTTACACATAGGAGAAAGCACGAAAACGGCCATGTAGCCAGCCCGTTGACTGGTATTCGAACTGAGGACCGAACTACCAGTCTTCAGCGACTTAGCTCCTCAACCGCTGGTGGGCGAAACTTTTCTCGATGTTTCCCGATCGACACTTTCAATTTTTTGGTATACAATTTAAGTTATTGTCTCGACTTTTATACAATTAGATAAATCTCTGATTTCTATGTTACAAAGAAATTTTCTATAAGGTTGAACTAGTTCTGTATGGTTGTTCCTTCGACAAAACGTTTGCTACTCTCGAAGCATATGCATGCATGATTATATGGCATATAATACAGTCAACTTTCTCAAGAAATTCATTAAATCATCATCTTCTTCAGCAAGATATATGAAAAGAAACTTAAAAGACTAACTTAAAGTCGTTGAAACTGACAATAAGACGCAATTCAACTGTCTTTTAGAGCACGCTCGGACGTGTGTGTGTGTGTTTTTTACACTGTCACGCGGATAGCGTTGTGGATGCATGCGTAGGCACCGCCATATACGGATAATCCGCACCTAGATAATACGTTGCATTTTTGTAAACAACTTTTATACGTTATTTTACAAAAGGAATAATAGTCATAGTTCATAGAACATCAAAGTCAAAATGTAACCACTGAAAGAGAAAACCGCTGTATTGCTCCAGTTTTCAACGCGTTTTGTTTTTAGGCAGGCGTACCACTTTAACCTAAGTAATTTGTGGACCACGTTCCGCTTATGCTCTAGTGCTGCCATCTGGTAACATTTGTCAGAACAATTTTAAGAGTTAAAATTCGAAAAACAGTATAACTGAATAGAGAACGCGCTTCAGCTTTACAACTGTAGCATTAGTTCTGATTAAAATAGCTGTTAAATAATCATTACGCGTTTATTTTGTTGATTACTTTGATTAAGTATTTTTAATATGAATTTAAGTTTTAATTGATTACACTTTAAGCATTTCCATTAGATAGTTATATCCTGTTAAAATGCAAAATTAGGAATAGGGAAAGTTGAAAAAATTTAAACTACCTATTGCTTTTACCATGCTCTTATTTGAATTAAAATATTTTTATTTTTATTTTCAATGAAATTATGACCAATGAAGTTATAGTTGTTTGAAAGGGGAATAATAGCTTTACTGAGACTTTAAATGTTACTCCGGGTACCCTATTTCAAAGAAAATATCCATTTTGATTGCTATCGAATGCAATTGAACGATGTTTTTGCGTGACATCTGTACATAAGGACAGAATAAAGGACGCTATTTCCATAAACGAATTATAAAATTGTTTTAAAATGGATTCAGAAGATATTTTTTTCATCGTATCGTATGTATGTATCTCGTATAATTCAAAAACGAGAGGCCTCAAAACGTTGAAATTTTGTATGTAGGACTGCTATAACATGTAGATGTGCGCCTCCCTTTTTGGTTGCAATCGGCTGCACCAAAGATATTTAAATCTGCATCTATCTATCTATATATATACAGACTCTCTTACTCGGCTCACTGACATTTTTTTTTATTCTTGTATGTTGGTAAATTGCGTATTTTTTGCTCTAAAAAGGATTCAATTATGTTTTTCTTATCTTCCGGTTAAGGTTTTTATGCCTTTAGTAAATATGCATACAATATTTATAGAATTATCGACAATGTAAATGTTGTTTAAGTGCGGTTAAGCCTAACTGTTTTTATCATAGCTACCATATTTATTTACATTTGAAACTTAGCAGATTAGTGGATTTGTTGCCAATCTAGAGAAACTAAGCTTCGCAACAACAGAGATAACGCCTTCTTTTATTATTGCCAATGAAATCATGCTTAATCCACTCTGGAACTTATTCTAGGAAATAAGTGTTTCAGATTTACTTCGTAATTTTAAATATACATGTTTTGAGTTTTTAATATATTTTTGCCTTTTCGCGAAGTGCGGACTGAATTAATTGAATGAGAATTACTAAATCATCTACGAAAAACTGTTTCCTTTTTTTTTTTTTTTTTTTTTTG
>KK120353.1:136708-179121 GCA_000611955.2 Stegodyphus mimosarum
AACAAATATAAATTTTAATTAGTGCATTTATTCTATTGTGGTTTATGCGCTATCGACGAAGAAATTTAATTCAATTCAATAAGTTTAAATGAAATGCAAGAAAAAATACGTACAATTAAATATTCCTAAAAGTAAGTCATGTGATGTATACATCAATTTTTTACAGAAATAAAATGTTCATGCGTGACAAAATTTGTTTTTAAGACAAATCTTTCATGACCTCGTAGTACAGCCTATTCAATTATATACATTTTCGTTGCACTTCATTTAAATTTATCTCCTCAAATTTTATTAGATATATTTCTAATTCAACTATTCAATTCTCATTTCCTGGCAAGGCAAAAGTACATAGAAACCGACTCTTTGTAAATATTGTGAAATACAGAAAAACCTAAGACATCAAATACGGGGAAAAAGTTAAATTTTATTTTATAATTAAAATTAGAATTTCTGAGCTAAAACAAGCAGATTAGCCAGCGTACAGAAAGGCAAAATTTTCGGTGCACCAAATTGAAAATTAACTTTAGGTCACGCTGGACAAAAAGACATTCAAATTGGGGCACTAACTGACTTACTTCACTATTCTACCAAGAGTTTCAAATGTAAACAAATGGCGGCCTCATTAGGCTTAGCACCTATTAAACTTTAAAATTATTCATAATTCTACAGCTCTTGCGTACAGATTAACTAAAGGCATGAAACCCTTGACCAGAACTTAAGGCCAACATTATTCAATCTTTGTTAAAGCAATAAATGCATAATATACCAATATATATGAATAAAAATTTTAGCTCACGGAGCTGGGTAACAAAGTGGCAATATATATATTAATTGTAACGAAATAGGGAGGTGCACAACTGCATGTTACAGCAGTCTCATATGCAAAATTTCGGTGCTTTACTTCTACTCTTTTTTTAGTTATGAGAGATACATACATACGTACGAACCTAAAAGCGTCATGAAAGAAATTTGTTTTGAATTCATTTTGAATCTAATTTTCATTCCTTTTTGGCAAAAGAGTGTGAACTGATAGGGTGCTTTAAATTATAGTTTACCAAAACTGTTGCTTTGCATTTCGATCAAGTTCTCTATCACATATATTATGAATCAGCAGTTGGAAGAGTCTTACAGCAACTCATTCTGTGAAAGCCTATCCAATTCTTGAGATAATACCTCATCAGTATTAATATATATTTGTTTTTGTGAGAAACGTGTATTGCGAAATGTTTTTATGAAAGTTTTTTAAGTGACCTTCAGCATTATGTAATAAATTTATTCCGAAATCTGATCTGTTAACGGTTGATTAAGTTAAATGAAATATGCATAGCAGATACATATCTAGCGTCTTATATTTCACATTATAAAATATGAAACAAGTAATTCGTAAAATCTGATGAATACATCAAGTACAAATACTTACAAGATAAACGAGGTAAGGCACAATGAGTGTCGCCACGAAAGCAACAGTACTGCTCATACCCATGCCTAGGGATCGAACTACGGTAGGATAAAGTTCAGAACTCTGCTGATATGTTGCCATGAAAGTAGCTGCTGCAAAGAATTTACCAATCAACGAGCACACAACGTCTCCGTAAGGAAACTCTAGGAAGAAAAAAAACAAATAACTTAAATTTCTTCTCTTAATTGAAATCTTGTAGATAAGGTTAATCCTAAATTTTCTTAAATCCTCATATGCGATTTGAATGATTCTCGAATTTCGAATAATGAAAATAAATTTAAAAATAAGCAGTGTGTATTTAGTAATATTAGTATAAATACCTATATTAAGAAGATACACATGAAAGTTTACCAGTGAAATATATGATTAAAACTTTTGAATTATGAATACAATTTTCAGTATAATTTGACACAGAATATTTAAGTGATAAATTGGGAAAAATCAAAGAACGCCGAATCGCTCCAGAAAAAGGACATTTAGCGTCACCTCAGTGTACTCCAGATCCACCGATATTACCACAATCGTATTCGTTTTTTAATGGACACTTCTGTCAAATATCAATAAATTTATTATAACTTTAAAGTTTTCTATGAAACGTTTACCTTTTAGTTAAAGTTAAGGTTCGAAAGCTTTGAGTGATCAAGAAAAAAAAGGGGGTAACTCAAACGTTCTATAATAGATAACATACACTCGGTTATATTGAATAATCGTTATGCAAGGTACATTTCAAAATAATTGACCGGATGTAAATGGCTCTGTATAAAATTAACTGACACTGTGCCCCAAATGTACAGTAAATAAAAACAATCCATATCTTATGCCCAAGTATTTTATCAGATTTATTTAGTTACATTACAGAGTTTTGGGATCTTTGGTATCGTAAACTATGTCCAAATTCTGTGCAGACGTAGAATGAATTATCACTGTGTCTAAAGCTAACGACAAAGCCTAGCGAAAGTTAAAAAATAATCCATTTATTAAATCAGAAATTTTAACATAAATGGCACTTCTTGTGATCAGATAAGCAACCACGACTCCTGGCGATGTACCTTAAATTAACAGGCAAAATCCAAATTAAAGCTAAGACTGGTAATCGAAGAATACATAAATGATTCAATGCGAAGTTGGCTCAAACTTCTCAATAGCAATTTAAATATCGGTAGCTATATTGCAAAGAAGAATTTTAATCTATCAGAAGTAGCAAACCTAGTAACGTGGCTTCGAGAAGCAAAAACATGCTCTAAGTTACAATCCAAAAACCTCATCTTAATACCTTGAAACTGAATTTACGTTCTGGTAGAGAAACAGAAGGAGGAAGTGAAAGTAAAGATCTAAATCGTTATAACTGGTTAATTATGCTAATGCATAAAGGACACTTACGGCATTAACGTCAAAGGGATAAAATTTTTCTACAGCGTAGCTTTTGTTACTGCCAAATAATGGTAGCAGTGGGGTTACTGAGATCACGTTGGTTTATGAACAAAGCAGCACTGCTTTCAAATTTAAAGTCACTTAGCGTAAGCTCCAGTGACTCAAGAAGCAAAGTGTTGAAACTAAGTCATCAGGTTCGCCGTGACCGAAGTTTGAGAACGTGAACGAAATAATGATATTCTATAGCTCGGACACTTCCTTCTCTAACTGAAGAATATCAATCAAAATATAAATGCATTAAAATTATAATCTGAATGACTAATCATCATATTACGTGTTAAAAGGGAATTTTATGTGTTCTTTTAAAAACAATTTGCAATAAATTCTCAAAATATTCGAAGTAATATATGTACGGAGAAGGTAATCGTACATCATAATAATTTTTAAAGTTATTTCAATGCGAAATAACAATCAACTAATTCTCGACATAGAAATTCGAAAAGTTTAAGTCCTTACCTACGGAAGGTAACATACATATGACTCCAGTGAGGATAAAACCGCCAACAGTGCACCACCGTCTTCCAATACGCTCCATAAATACCCAGCTTGTCAAATAACCAGGAATTTCAACCAAAGCCAACAAGAAAAAATTGATGAATTCATTGCCCGCTAAATTGGATACGTTTAACTGGAGACCATAATAAGCCATGATATCGGCCATCCTAGGAAAGAAAAATGTTATATTAAAAAAACATTAAAAATTATCAAAAAGTGTATTTATAGAAAAGAATCTATTTCGGTAAGAGCATTAATAAAATATTTACATATTCCTGGTTTAAAATGGTTATTGAGAAGCTTTCAAAATAATCTGATTCCTTTTAAGCAATCAAAATGTTACAGATTATAAAATATGTCTAAAATTGGTATTTAGAGCGTAGTTAATGAACTCCTTCCAGCAAATATGCTATTAAAAATAAAAATCTAATTTGATTTCTAGTAATTACTTAAAATTTCCCTGATAAAGCAGAACCAGTAAGAGTTTTATAATATTTCATAATACTGAAGAAGCTTGACCCACCATGGCACCGCTAGCTCGATGCCAATTCGCGAAACAGCGAGCGTCCTGGCTGAATGGAAGCTTTTAGGATTGTCCTTATATATAGCGTATATTCGTGACAAAATTTGTGTACATAAAGAAGAAAGTCTGTGTGTTTGTTTGTCCTCTAATAACTCAGTCACTACTATAGCTATCGTTATTAAATATTCTAGAATTCTTTTCTGGGTCCTGGAAAAATTTGATGCCCACTTTTTCCAAGTAAAAAAGTAGCTAAAAGCAGAGATATTAGTTAAAAGCTCGGTAAAATAATAATTTTCACCCTTATTTTCCCAAGTGGCAACAGTGTCGCAAGCTCGAGATGAAAATCTTCTTTATTTCGAAAGTTGTTGCCACTGCTCGCTTTCAAATCCTAGAGTTTGTTGATAAAATATTCCTAAGTTTTGAGATCAAATAAAAACAGCATTGCCAAGCATTAAATACATTATTCCCGATTCCAAAAATTCGTGGAAAGCCATTTCGACTATTCCCATCTTCGTACGACTTCAATCAGCCGAAATATTAATTAAAAAAATAAAATCTGAAAGGATTCAGATTTTAAATTACGTCCAAAGGGATCTTTCTTAATAATATAATAACTTGCCGAACGAAACAAACATTAAACTAAACCCAATACGAACACAAAAACCAACCCAATATAATTCCAATAGTCAACCCAATACAATTCCATTAATCCATCCAGTACAGACCCAATAACTAACACAGTACAATTCCAAAAATTCTAATAGCCAACCCAATGCAACTTCAATTACCAACAAAGAAACATAAGCACTAAATTGAAAAGTGAATCGGACATTTTTGTGAAACGACGCAAAACGCCCAAACGAAAGTAATAGTCCTTCGGGACTAAATTCCTTTGGACTAAAAACTCCGAAAGCGCTAATTTTCGCACTCGTGTTTCCGAGTGGTAACAGTCTCGCGCGTTGGGGATAAAAATTCTTTATTTCGAAAAGTGTTGGTACTGCTCGCTTTCAAATCGTAGAGTTTGTTAATTAAAAATTTGTAAATTTTACAAAATCTATACATATAAAGAAGAATGTCCGTTTTATGCCTGTTTGTGTGTTTGTTTGTTTGTTCGCGTTATTGCTTTCTGATCAATTATGATCAATGTTTTGCAACATTTAATCGACTAAAATAGAATATAGGTGAAATATTGGGTGGAACTTTGAGCTTTTACGACCATTTGATTAGAATGACGAAAATCATTAAAAACAAGCCATTGCTGCTAATATAATGAGAATTAGCATATTTTTCTATGGAAATTTTTATGTGGGTTCTATATCGCATCAAATTGAAAAATGTATGACTATGAATCGTATTTTTGCATCGTTATTAGAGAAGCATTACAGCGGTATCGTTCTCTCTGTTGTTAGATTCGTTACTCTCAATCTAACTTAACTGGCATCGGGTACTTCCGCTAGTGTAAAATATTTTCTAAGCAGATGACAATGATGAATGTTTTTACGAGATATCCCTCCTTTTAAGCAAGCAACAACTACGTACTTCGTCTTAATAAACTAATTAAGTGCAACTTTCTTCCGTTGTTTACGCAATAAACAACGGTAACGTGATTAAAAAATATTTCCTCTCAAAGTCGTTTACGTTTTTGAATTAGGAATTAAAGCAAGTAGTGTACTTAACCCAAATTAACTTTATGATGATTTTTTATGATTATCATAACAGCTGTGGAATTTTAATTGCATTTAATGATTGTCATTTTAGAGAGGAACACACAGTGCGCAAGGTCTACAAATGTGATACAGAATGCTAGTTTAAGGTCATTCATTACCTTGGATTTTGTAACAGCGAAGGTCCTTTTGATGACCCAGAACTCGAAGACGTACAGCCTTCAACTTAGAAGAAATATTATTCTTAATCAAGTTTTAAGATATTTTAATTGAAATATTTTACATTTCAACGAAAACTAAATGAATGCAGCAGTTTAACATTTCCGTAACTCCAATAAATTAATCATTGTAATTTTTTAAAAGCTAATCAAGTAAATTAATCTCTAGAACAATTTTGTTTCTTTATCTCTTGATTGCAACACGTATACTACTTCGTCAAATATTTATTTGCATTTAAAAAATGCATGACTTTTCTTCGGTAAAGCATCTTTTCTGCTTCTGAAGCCATTGCTACGCCATTACGGTCTTCTGACGCTATTACGGTCTTTTAAATGAGGCATTATGCTGTGAGGTCAAATTCTTTATTAAACAGTGTATTATAAAGCAGACGTAGACAATTTGTACTGAAGCGGGCTGCCGGAGGACTCTCTCAAAATTGAGCTGGATACCTTCAAATAACAATATTTCATTTCGATTGGTTGAGTGGATATTCGCACAGACTGCTAGGGGTTCATATATCGGGGAAGTGTTTTAACGACCACCCTGTCTGTATTTAGACATATTATTATTAAATGAACTACAACATGATATTACTAAACATTAATTTCAGGAACTATAATCATCCATTGCTTTTTCGACTGAATGAACTGAAAGGCAATGAAATTTTTAGAAAGGAAAATCTTCTGATTTGAGCTGTAAACAGACTATAAACCGTGTTTTACAAATAAGCATAGTAAAAAAGATATCTGAATGAAGTACTCACTCTCACGTAAAAACTGCTTACATTAATAGTGATGATATTTATATGAATGTATTGCAATTTTAAATTCATCATTTTAATGATTTTTAGTAAACCTTTTTCCATATTATACACTTGTTTTTTGATAAATCTTAATCAATAACTTATTTGAATTAAATTTTATGTATGCATCAAGCGTAATAAAATATAATTTCTCAAGTCCAAAACATGTTCATACGATTGCCATGATAATTTACAATTTCCTAAACAAGTAGTATACAGTTTCCGGCAAAAGTCCTTGCCAAACCCTTTTTTCCTCAACTTTTGGTAAACGACAAATAGTTCCATTTACAAGAAATGTTTAAAATGACGCAATTATTCATGCTTTGATATGTTTAAATTGAAAAAAATGAAATCAGTTTTGCAAAAATTACAAAATCTTAGTTGTATACGTTCTCCCTTTCCCTGCATTTATGATAATTTCTACTCATTGAAAAATTTAAAATACGCAAAATGGGGCTTCCTTAAGACAAAAATTGACATTGATGAGCATTTCTGTGTATATTGTTGCAAAATGCTCCCCACCCACCCCAAAGCGAGTCCTAATCATCAATAGACGTTAGGTGCTACTAAGGCCGGAAGTTGTAGTCACTTTATTATGGAGGCAGCTAAACCACCGCTTCATAGGAGGCAGCGGTGGCCCACTGCTGCCTCCTATGAAGGGGCGAACAAATTATATGCATGCCTTGTTCGGGATTCGAACCCGGGCCCTTAAGTACGACAGTCAGAATCACTAGCCATTTTCCCGTTTGAACAGCTTGGTGCAAAAAGTATAGAGCAATATAATTTTCTTTTAAGGAAAACTTGCTCGCAATGCTTTACTGAAGTCGTCTTCTAGAAAACAATGACAGGCTTCAGTATTACACATAGTCAATTCGTAATATTGCTTGTATAAGTTAAAAATTTTAAATATTTCTAGATTAATTATTTTTTTTTGTGTTCATTAAATTATGATTCTAAATTAGCATATCTGAAGCTGTATTCCGTTGAATCTTAGTATTCGCAAACCGTTACTAAGTGTTCTGCGAAAAATTAGGAAACTAAGTTTGGATAATAAAGAAACATCGTCTGCTTTTATATAAACACAATCTAAGACAACTTTGAAAAGCGACAAATAGCTGTTCAAAAGAGAGAAAACATCAAGCAGAGTGGTTAAATCATGCCCATAAATTTAATAATATTAGAATCATATCAGTTGGCTTACACTGCCAACAAAATACACGTAGAATACATTTCAGGTAGTATTTATGTTCTGTGCTCAGAAGTAAAGAAGTGTTTCGGCATCATTTTATCATTTTTAGAATGCTAATTTTCTTCGGACATTCCTCTCTTTTTAGTCCAAAGGGATGTAGTCCCGAAGGACTATTACTTTCGTTTGGGCGTTTTGCGTCGTTTCACAAAAATGTCCGATTCACTTTTCAATTTAGCGCTTATGTTTCTTTGTTGGTAATTGAAGTTGCATTGGTTTGGCTATTAGAATTTTTGGAATTGTACTGTGTTGGTTATTGGGTCTGTACTGGATGGATTAATGGAATTGTATTGGGTTGACTATTGGAATTATATTGGGTTGGTTTTTGTGTTCGTATTGGGTTTAGTTTAATGTTTGTTTCGTTCGGTAAGTTATTATATTATTAAGCAAGATCCCTTTGGACGTAATCTAAAATCTGAATCCTTTCAGATTTATTTTATTTTATTTTATTTTACTTCCGAAATTGATAAGTAATATAAAATTTCACTTGTAAGTGTAACATTTTTAATCCTCACGAGCACTTTGCTTTTAAAAAATGAATACTGCAATTTTCTACTACGATGAAAACTTTTTCTAGTCAAAAGAGTGAAATGACAAGTCAACTTGTTACTTAACACCGATCACTTTCATGCATATTTTTAAAAATCAAGGTCTCAAAGTTATTAGTTATCGGAAAAAGTGTTTAAAACTTTTTATATTATCTGTTCTATTAAACTAATTTTTTTAACTGGAAAATATTTCTTTTACAGGTATGATACAAAAATTGGAATATATGTTTATTTTGCTTATTTAATATATCTGTATTACAGTTTATTATAACTAAAAACTTGAATTTAATTTAGCCTTTCTTGAAAATTGTTCCTCCATAAGAAAAGTTTGGGAAGCACTGTTCGAAAATAACAAACCTCCATGAGAATATTAATAACGTATTTTTAGCGTTTGAAAATTTATAAATTACTTGTGTCGACATATCACTTGTAACAAGTGAAATCTGATTCGACAAATTAATCTACGGCTGTCTGCTTTGGACGAGTATCTGATTCGACATGTAGAATGAGAATATTACAGAAGCTTACTACTCTTCAATTTACCCGTAAGTATGCCAGAAAATGCTCTTATAAAGCCAGCTTACCTAAAAAAAACTGCAAATCAGACCACCAGCTACGTTCACAAAATTTATTTGTTCAATCGCGAGGATTTAGTGTGATATATGCTCTTGAGATAATTTTATTCTAAAGACTTTAATATACGGAAAAATGGTAAATATCTTTTTGACTCGAAAGTAAAACACTGTTTTTTCATAAAATGCCCATTTGAACAAAATAGCCATCTTGCAAACAGCCATTTAAAAATTGAATTATTACTATAATTTATCATTTATTTTTTAGCATTACATTAAAGAAATATGTGTTATAAAAATTACACAAAAATCCACACTGTTGTTATAGAAAATTTCTACTTATGAAATTTTACTATAAAACGCATAACAAGTGCAAATTTTTCTTCATTCTTATTGTCATCAGAATGTTTCTTTTCGACATCAAAGAAAGCACTTTTACTTATTTTTACACCAAAGCTTAGTTATGTAAGCTGTTTAGTTTTCATCTGTACAAATACTTTTAAATAATACTTTTGTCATACTCTTGTAGGCAAGTTAGCCTCTTTCTTCACTTCCAGCAGCTTCCGAATTGCTGGTTTGTCTTATACGTGGTGTTATGTAATACTCGGACCACAATATTTTTAATTAAGAAATCAAAAATATAATTTACCAGCAAAATGTTATGATGATAAATTTTTTTCGAAGTTGAGGGTATTTCAAGAGATCTGATGAAGAATTCTTCACTCCGTCTACTTGCTTTTCTTTCTTGATCTTCTCTCCTAATTTCTAAATAAAATTTATTCCCAATATTAAGACAATATATCATGATAATGCATCTTGCAAAGCAATAATATAAATAAATAAAAACAATGAGCAATAAATCACTCTTATTAAATACGTAACAGAATTTGTCTTAATTTCAGTGTTTATTCTGCTGTCCACTAAAATTGCTACACAGTAAAGGAAAGCAAACAGTAGATCTTATTTGTTGTAGTGTGTTATGAGAGAAAGGTACGATCAATTTCAAGTGTACATAGCATGCAAAGTTATGTACTCAGAGCTATCCCCTCTAACATCAACAACAGTTGTAATCTGGCTGGGTATTGAATCAAACTGAGCTGAGATTAAAAATAGAGGTACTTCATTCCACGCGGATTCGTCTCTGTGTCAGAATTCATCAACTGCAGTGGCTGGCAAGTGGTGACATTCCAGTCTCTCGGCAAACCATGACCAGATCGGTGAGAGATCTGGAGAACATGAGGGCCAAGATAGCCTTCGAACACCCTATGTATTGAGGAAGGTCAGGACAGTACAGGCAACATGAGGTCGTACATCATCTTGTTTAAAGACTTCGTCACGCAGACCTCGAAGATAAGGCGGAGCCGTTAGTCTTAACAGGTCAGAAATGTAACGTCGGCGGTTCATATTATCGACTATGAGAATATAAAAATAGCTAGGATGTGTACCTAATGGCAAAAATGACCAGAAAGCCAGCTGCTGGGCCCTAATGATGATGACGAATACAGGTTGGTAGCGTTCGTTCTCCTCAGTGCGTTCACATACGGATATGCCCATAATGATGTTGTAGGCAGCCTAGATTCAACTGAAAAGACGACGTGATGCTGCTCTTGTGTTCAGTGTTGTCATTCGTCTCACCACCTGTACTCTCCTGTAGTGTCAGCGTATTTCTCCTCCAGAGAAACAATGCTAGCCTGATAACAGTCCGTGGTGCTTCAGACGTCATGCGGATACTTGTTGTCCTGCACAAAGAGCCAAGTTCCTGTTTCCTGACTCAGAATACGTAGTACAGCTGTACGATCTCGCGAGGCCGAGAGAATAACATGTTATGTTCTCTATGGCGTTAGTGCCTTGGAACTGCTGAGATCCAGCCTGTTGTTCAGTATTGCTGTCATGGACCCATCGATTCCGTATTTCCGTGATAATCGTGGAATTCCGACGACCAACACGGGCAGCAATGTCACGGAATAACATATCTTAGTCCCCACGCCCACGATTCTGTCGCGGTTGAAATCCGACACGTGATACAGGAATTTCTTATTATTACAAAAGGTATAATGCCAACTTTATATTAACAATCAGTATTCATATGCGATTTTCTAATAAGAAAACCGCTGGACAATCATCCCATTTATACACGATGTAGATGGCGTTATTCATATCTGTTTTGTGCGCATGCTCTAGAGCGCTAATCATTTGCCCATTCAGCGTATCTTTCATGTAAATACGTAGTTAGTTACTCGCCGCCTTCATGGTATAGCAGTTTTAATGGTCTACAGTACATTTATTTCATATTTTATATACATGCTAGCTTCGTTTCGTTTGTGTGAACAGTCATATATCTGATATAATCTCATATACCTGATAACAGTTTCTGATATAATATATACATATTGTTACGGATTTCATATTTATTTAGAATTGTAATTAAAATTGCTTTATTTTCCCATGCAACGCAGACGATTTTTTGAAGATAAAGTTGGAAAAGTAAAAATAAAAGAGCGTGCGCATTTAATACTTAATAAATACATATCTCGTAATTACTGTTGTCATCCAGAAATATTGAGAAAAATCGAGGTTTTACCAGAATATTCTAGTCAATAATTAAAAAGCTTATACAAGCCGAATTAAAACACCTCATCTCAGTTGTAGCTGTTTTGAGCGAACTGTTTGTTTACTTAATGCTGTTACTGATTTTAGCGATTTCGCTGTGAGATAGAATTAGTTTCTCTGTTTTTGAATTGAATTTTGCTTAAGGTTTGAGATATTGCGATATTGTACGAATATCTCTGAGGAAATATCTTAGCATTTTGTTTTATTTCTTGCGAAAAGAATAAATTTTATTAACTTTTTAACGACTTGTGCATTTAATTCATAACGAAACCGTACGCACGCAACAATATATTTCTTTAAACTATATTTGATATTTCTTCATGTAGAAAATAATAAATAAATAATTAATGGAAAAAGTAAACTATTAGATGTTTGAATTTTCATACACAAGTACTATACGGCTGCAGTTAATACTTGGCTGGATTAATAATCTTTATGATGTTTTCTAAAACCGAATGCCTTTTCGTTTAACGTCTACATTGAAACCTTCCATCATACTAATAGCTGCATCTACAGTAATCTCTTCAACGATCAATAAGTAGTTTCGAAATATTTCGTCAATACACTCAACAAGAACGTGTTCAAAGCTCCTGAATTAACAGCTGGAGGAATACATGAGGATGCTAGAATAAATCCTGATAGTCCATTAACAATTACATAGACAGTACAAATATTGCCTCCTCCTGAATCGTGGATTCTCTTATGACATTTAACAAATAAATTAATTCTGTGGATACGCAATCTGCTACACTCGTCAAATTTGCATAAATCGCAATACCACTAGCTTGGTAAAATGAAATAAAATACAGAAAACACCACCCGAACACACTGACTATCTACGCGCAGCTGTCTATCAGACGACCTTGCCACTCCCATGCGATAGCGCATACGCACGGTCTTCACCAAAATTTAGCTATTTTTGACGGATTACTATGCCTATACCTTCTGCCTAATTTAATTTTTTCGCGTGTGTTTGCTAATGTGCTCTTTTATCTATATAATGATGCATTTAGATTGATTGTGACATTTGTAGTTTCGAAGATATAAGCACCTCAAATAGCGTCTTAATTTTTTCTTTCCCATCAGACCATTATGGAGGAGCGTAATCCTACGTTAAAAGCTGTTTGACCTGCTTTTCTTTTTATTGTAAGAGGAAGCTTCTATGAAAAAAATTCCCTTTACTTAGGGTACAACCATTCAACACTTACTGCCAGAAATAATCCAATATCTAGGCTGAAAGAGTAAATTTGAATTCATTTCACAAAATTAATACATTATTGGATGATCTTGGACAAAAATTCCTTCTCCGCGCCCATATTGCATCACGGCAATTAATTCAAGTACGTGAATGGAAAAGAATCATACTTTCTTGTTTAAGAAAGAAGGAAGACAAAAATGCTATTTGGTTTGAAAATAGTGCTGCGAAGAAATATTTTCTAAGCTGCATTCACTTATCCTAAGGGGGGAAAAGCTTTGAAATACTGTACAACAAATTTCTTTCCTTCAAGGGTAGAGTCGGTGAACCTACACCGTACACGTATTGCCCCCAAAAATACAATATGTAGTTTGGAAACGTCACCCTATATTTATTTTACAAGAACCAACGCGTTACTGGACGATCTTCGGTACAAGTTCCTCCCCAGATTTTATAAGCATATTTTTATTCCAGCTTCCAGTTCTTGGTGGGATTTGTCTCCAATTCTTGAGTAATTCTGTCAGAAAAGTTTTAGAGGATGGCATTTTCAGTCCGAAACGTAATTTCTGCGTTCCATTTCATCATTTATGCATTCTATCGGATTGAGACAGCGATTCCCAAATATTTTCTTGCATCGACTCATTAAAAAAAATAGTTTTGTTCATCGGCAATTTTCTCTATATTTTTGGTATGCAGCATAATCATCATAAAAATAAATTCGCATAAATAACTTAATAATAACAATCAAACTTAGAGTATGAACAAAAGTTTGGAAAAAAAAATGTTTACTAGGCTTATGATACATTACTTTTTGTATTATTTTTAATTTTGCGAATATAAACAAATTATTAGACACAATTTATTTATTACCCGAAAATTCGATTTCAATGAAAGCGATAGCTGCGCTTCATGAATTGATGCCACTGTTTTGAATATTTGACATCAAATTTCTTAGCTCAGTTTTTAATCACCTCTTTGGAAAACAATTCAACCTGTTTCTTGTTTTCTGTAGTAAGTTATTGACTTGACTAAAGCGTTATACCATAGTCGTATCTTCTTCAAATAAACAACACCCTTTCTAGGTTAAATATTTACTATACAACTATGTACAGATTTATATTTTAGAAGAAATAAAACATTTTCGCTACACTACAGAGCGCTAAGCAGCGTCCGATCTCTTCTCCCACTTCACTCCCACCTGCGATCAGGGGAGCAGTCCTCTCCCCTCTTCCGGCCGAGGCGAGAAAAAGAGTTCTGTATCCCTTCTTTGAGTATGGGTAACCAAGTGTTCTTTAGAGCAAGGGGAGCGTCGTTCCACTAGGGAAGAAGAGAGAAAGTGAATAAAGCTGTTAGCGTGGCTCGCGAGCCCAATCGACACCACCGAGACTAAGAAGGCCGTATCACTCCCCTCGCTACGTCATCTTACGTCACGATGAGGAGACCTCTAGCGACTCGTAGCCTTGACCTTTGACTGATATATTCACCAGCTCTCGGTAGTGTTGGTACGACCGTTCGCCGTTGCTGTATTTTTGTATCTCTTGTAGAAAACGTTTTTCTCTTCCTTTTGTTTTACGTTTACGTTTTGGATTAAACTACACATCATGCCGGCTAGATGTTGCGTCCCTGGATGCAAAGGAAACTACAAAGGACAGCAGCCCAAAGTGTCAGTTTTTGGTTTCCCGAGGGATCCAGATCTCCGAAAGCAATGGATAATGGCGATCCATCGAAAAAACTTCCAGCCTACGAAAGCTTCTAGGGTAAGTAAGTCTCGGTGGTGTCGGCCCAATGCGGCTTTCTCAGGCAAGTGGTGCCCCTCTCATGCAAATAAAATATATGTGTGAAATATGGTAAACTAAAACTACTCAATGTCCGAAGAAAGTCATCACATACTGAAGGCCCATTGTCGCTGAATGTTTGATTAGAATACGACACTTCTTTCCATTTGGAACCTGTTTCGCTACTTTTATAACAAGCTGAATTTAGGCTTGTGGATATTTGAAATGTAGTTGCTGCTTTCTAACTTTCCTGGCTTCCACCGCGCGGCTCTTACCGACATGAAGTTTGACTATTTCTGCTTTATATCAATAAACAATTAATTATAGTTTTAGGAACATACTTTTATTATTAATGTAATCTTGAGTATGCCCATCAGTTACTGGTGCATATTTGGGTACCGAGCCCTTAACCGTCATACATCCACTTTAAAATTTCAACGATCCTTGGGGTCCATACTAACCCTGTTAGGAATCCCTGCCTTACCAGGAACACTGTCTCTTGCTAGCGTCATGTTAGGAAGATGAATAGTAAAAGCAATTAGCATGTACTACATCAGCCTGAATGCAGATCCCAGGTTACGTTTAGAATTAAGGACTGTTATTCTATGTGAAGCAGGATAATTAAAGCAAAGTTGCAATTTTTAAAATTTGTGGCAGATAAAAAGGGATAACGTCTTCTGGGGTATTTTGATGGACAGTTTCGATTCGACAATGACCTGGGTTTTAACAGTCGAATGTACATTTAGAATAGAAATATTTTAATCTATAATGCAAATATTCTTTCTATCGCTGGTTTTCACGCAACGAAAATATTTCCAACTTAGTCCTTTTCAACTTAGCATTGGCAGAATTCAAAATCAATGGAGAATTTAAGTTCGTCATCCTCTAATGAGCGTGATAACTTTAACAATAATCGTGTATTGACATTTCCAAGAACATCTTTCGTTCTCTGCATCCATTGCACCAAAGACAAGGATACTTAATAAATATTTGTATTTGAATTTTAAGAAGATTGGTTTACTAAACATACATTTTTATTATTCATTTTATTTATTTTAAAGCATATGTATTTGGAATATTTCTATTGAAGTTTGAGACTGTATGTTGCAACCTTTATGCTAATAATATTAATTTGTGTAGTATTAGGGAGAAAATTTACTAAAATTGGCAAAACAGTTTAGCTTAGAAAAAAAGAATTAATATTCATGAATGAAAAAAGGCTCTCTTATTTGAGGATTAATATAATTATAGCACAGATTAAATAAATACCTGTAACTTATTCAAAAGAACATTCTTATCTTCAACTTTTTCATTTTTTTTACCAATTCTCTGCATGATGACCACGGCTTCTTCGTACCTTTCTTGAGAAACCAGCCATCGAGGCGATTCTGGAAGATATCTGAAAACAACAGTTATTTCTGTATCAAAAGTCAACTATGCAATCATCGTTTTACTGTGGTAGAACTTTTCTGCCAAAACAAATACTTAAGGACAAAAGAGGCATATTTCAGAAACGAAACTTAGCACAGTTCGTCTAATAGAACAAATCTTTTTTGTAAACTGAAGAAATTTTCTCATTTTTTGTTTAAAATCGCATTACGAAACCATAAATAATTTTCATTTATAATGCTCACTCAAAGTACACGGTTGCCATAAAAGTACCGCTGCCGTAATAGTACCGGCCTGCTCAGTCAAACAATGGAAATAAAATTTCAGATACTGTTATTTGAAGATATGCCCTGGAGACTAAGAAGATTTAAAATAATAGACCTCTCACGATTAGAGTGGAAATATATCAAAACTTTCGAATGGCAACACTCAATTTTTTTCCTGCCTAAATGCATCAGAATAGCATAAATAAAACCATAAATGGCGGAAATAATCATACATGGCATTGAAACGATACCACGTATCATGAAAACTTCCAGCTTAAAACATTTTTAAAGAACAACATTGTAAAGGCTCAATGACAACACAAGAGAGGAGACGGACAATTTTTTATTTGAATTACATATTTTCAGCGTGCTCATCTTCGCAGATGACAGGGCATTGAATGCAGGATATTATTGACAACAATGACGAACGTAACACCGTAGAAGGTATATGAATAACTTCAAGTTTTATAGAATGTTTCGATTCTGACAAATTTCGTGGATTTTATACGTATACCTTAGATTTCAGATAACCCCAGAACCAGAAATCCATCGGAGTGAGGTTAGGCGATCGCGATGTCCAGAGTACTGCAAAAATTCGGAAGTTGACTCTATCTTGAATCTTTGTACACGAAGAAAACTTGCAATCGCAATTTCGCTCTCCTCTCTTGTGTTGTCATTTGTCCTTTCCAGCGGTCTTTGCACATGTTTTACTCCAGCAATTTTCGTCGTACGTGTATCGCTCAAACGCCATTCGTGGTTTTCCGAAGCACTGGATCATCTTCGGCAGAAAAAAGGTGGGTGTTACCTTTCGAAAACTTCGAAATATTTTCACTGTAACCGTAACCGTGAATGCTACATCATTTCAATCTCAAGCAAATACCTTCAGATAACAGTATCTGAAATTTCATATCGATTTGCTGAGCGGATAGTCGGCTAAGGATTCACATATCGGCAAAGGTTTCTATCACTATCTTCTATTTATGCGTATTAAATATTTGCCTTTTATATGCAGTGAATTTGCATTTGAAAAGTAGTTAATGAAACTTATATTTGAAGCAAATAAACTTGCTGAAGATTTTACTACAAGAAGCTCAAAAATTAAGTCATTTTGTGCTATTAATGTAAATTTATTTGCTAAAAACAATCGCAGTTGATTGGTATCGGTATTCGCAGTTGATTGGTATCGGATCTGGCATGTCCGTTCTAAGTTAAAAAAAATATTTTAGTATAGCAGATTTTCTATATCTGTGCTAGAAAGGAGCAGTTCTGGACCTGCGTTATTTTCATTAAGTATACCATAGTCAATAAACAAAGAAGTTAAGACTTTTTCCAAGCTGACGTCACTTATTTACAGGCTTGGCAGAAGGAAGCTAGAAAAGAAGTTGCTTTTGAACAGACTAAGAGGTTAATGCCATCAAACAAAAACAAGCCTTGAAGTATTGTACCTTGATAGGTACAAGGTTATTAGATTGTAGGAGAGGCTGAGAGAACAAGGACTGGCGATTTGCAGGATATTAAATTTCAAACATTTGAGTATAGAATCTTTATTATCAGCTACAATACGAAAGAGAAGGCCAAAAGACGAAAGAGAAGCCTGTGCTCGGCATTAACAGTCAAGCTACTGATGCCATCTATTGATGAGCAATGAAAACAACTATGAAATAAATTCCTCATAAGCTGAGGTCAAAGACAGATTGGATTTGGGATTGTTAAGTAGGGCTGAAAGAGTTATGAATGTGGAACGCCTCTAGAAAATCTAATTCGCCAATAGACGGTAATTTTTTAACAATCTTTACTGCTGAAAAAATGGAAAATGTGATTTTTTGATCACAGTGATGGGCAAGAGAGTATTTATGTGTTTCTTTCTTTTTAGTAACAAATTACTCATGTTCCTTAGCTCGAAATTCCAAGGCTTTTGTAAATTTAGGAATATTACGCTGTCTTATAATCGTTATTCAGTTTCTTGCTTTAACTCAGATAGGGTTATTAGACATTTGGCCACAAACTGAGTGGTCACTAACCATTAGATTTTCTTTACTAATAGTTTGAAGAATCAGTCTAGCAGGCAAAGCATCGCGCTGCTGCTTCAAGCAACCCATTTGGTTTACGCCATGGTCGGAAGTCTACTCTGGTGCCAACTGCTTCAGGCACCGATACCTAAAACCAAGCCGAAGTTTCAACGCAGTTTCTCATAAAGAGTTGCCTTAAACCTTATTTGCTTGTTACTGATGATTTCACAAATTGCATTATTATTAAAGTTTTATAGCTTTCTATTCAATAGCATGAAATTTTAAAAATCCGTGCATTTTAATGTAATTATTTACGCAAGATGATGCTTATGCTAGTCAGTGTACTTTCAAACTTCGAAAAGTATTTCAGCTATGATGAAATGATAATTTGTGTCAATTATATCATTCTAAGATCAGCTTTCGTATATATTGCAAGAGAGTGCAATATTTTGAACTTATGACTAAAACCGATTTAGAACATCATTGTTTTTTTCTAATCGAAGTTAAACAAAACTGGAAAAGCTGGAGCTGCACCTTTCCTCCTGCAAAGACGTCAGTTTCAGAAGTGCATAAGAAGTTAAAATAACAAATTTGTGTTTTAAAAGTTAAAGAAGGAAAAGCACTTTTTACCCAAATATGATATTCCATTTCGGTAAGGTAAACCATGCAATTTTCACGAATTTATTAAGTTTGAGGTTTGGCTTTTGAATTTAAGGATATTTATTAACAAACGCGGATACCACACAGTTTTTCAACATTTTGTGACTATCATCAGGTTTGTAACTACCCTCGCTACGAAAGCTGCAAGCCAAATCTAAATTTATCAAAGTTACTCCTATTTGTTGCGCCGAAAGAAGCCTAAAGTTTCTACAGCGGTGCTCGAGTTAAAACATGTTAAATAATATCTCGTCACTATCTGTCTTTTGTGGCTTCCCCCTTTCAGTGGGGAGGAATATAACGAATTATTACACCCCCTGTACGTGCTCTCGCGGTGTAACAGTTAGTGAGGAACTTGAATTCCGTTTTGCGAATCATGGCAATAGCCAAATTTTCACGTATTTTGCTCTAAAATTCATAATGTCTCTCCAGGTTAAACAAGTGCTTTTTTATTATCTTGTAGAGACATTAGGTATTTTTTAAAGCAGAAAATGTGAAAAGTGAGCAATGCCCTCTCCTCGACTCGAACCACGTACCTCTGGGTTACGCACCCAGCGTGCTGACCACTACAGCACGAAGGCATGCTAAGAAGGCGGGAGAAATACCTTCTAATATACACGACCTAATAAAGGTTCTAAAATTTTAAAGTTGTAAAATATTGCTAAAAATGTTTATTAATCGAAAGATTGCCAAACATAATTTTAAAAAAGAATTATGTTAAACAACGTTTATCAAACAAATTGTTTGGCATAAGATTTTAGCAGCTTTTCTGAGGTGCTGTTGTTAATGGAAAAAGTACTGATAACTTTTGATGTTTGCTAAGAAAATTAACTTACAAAATCGTATAAAGAGATTTCTGGAAACTCAACTTAGCTCCATAACTAGCATTTCAAAAATGTTCTGACGAATGAAATTTAAAAAAATTAATTTTTTAATCAGGAACAAAAATTTGGTTTCCAAAATGTATTCAATTGCTTTCCGTGTGCGACTGAGATCTTACATTTGTGGTATGCAATTTCAGTACAAAATATGTGTTCTCACTTAGGTTTCGTTTACACTTAAATTACGTAAATTAATTTTCTTAGACACTTGAATGAAAAATATAAAAAACTTACTTCCAGTAAAGCAAATATATTACAGTTACTGAAGAAGTAACTACGCCTAGAGTGACAAAACCTCGGGATAAATAAGCGATTAATGGTAGGAAGCATAAACCAAATGTCCAAGCACAGTTTACGATACCATTCATACGAGTTCTCATTTCTGGAGATACTATTTCCAAGACTGAAATATAAAAATTAGTTTTCATGTTGATTGATATTAAAACGTCAAAAAGCATAAAAAATAACAATACTCT
The DNA here is from genome assembly GCA_000611955.2 of Stegodyphus mimosarum. Taxonomy (NCBI): domain Eukaryota; kingdom Metazoa; phylum Arthropoda; class Arachnida; order Araneae; family Eresidae; genus Stegodyphus; species Stegodyphus mimosarum. The sequence continues at coordinate 156,926 of KK120353.1, forward strand.
AACTACCCAGAAAGCTATAAAATCATAATACCAAAATATCATAAAAGTAAAAAAAAGCACTATAAAATCTCAGCAAACCAAAATAAAATTATAAAAGCTGCGGCCAAAATATTAAATAGGGTCTGCGCCTCTTGCAATGGAAATATTACCAGTTCTTAAAAGAACTTCCGCATTTTTGGCATTCATAAAAAATGGAATGATCAGCCAGTTAGTTAGAGCTCATTGTTAAGTTTTCACCCAAGTTTTATTTTAAATTGGAAAGGATTACAGCAGAAAAATTTAATTTTTTAAAAACGAGCAGGATCAGGTTTGGGAAAAGATCACAAAAATTTTACTTCTGTTTAAAACGTAGTTAGTTTAAAAATAATAGTAATACTTATATTCTCACTTGTTTTGTTGTGCATTGCAGTTAGTTACTGTAGTCACTTAATCATAAAAAAGAGCAATTGGTGGCGATGCAACAGAAACTGATTGAAAGATGAAAGATTCGAAAGATTTCGCTTAGTATCGCTTTTGATAGTAGTATGCTGGTTACGGCAATTAATTATCCAATCAAAATAATCAAATATATTTTATTATCTTCATGCATCTGCTGACCTCATGAAATCAGTAAGTTATATGATCTGTGTTTAAGTAGACGCCTTCAATAATGGCTTGTTTCTACCAAACCCGAAAACGTCGACATAACTTTGGAAGGAACTATTCCATAGTCTGCTATTAAGTAACTATGGGAACTATAGTAAATCATCTATAATTTGTAAGAAACTAGACGAAAACCTAGTGGATGAACGTCACCAAGAAAACAACGTCAAGAGGAAAACATCGTCATTCAAAATATTGTGCTATAAAACAAAGGATAAAACATCCTGGTATAAAATATGGTCATAGAAAATAAAGCTGTTCAAAAACTTGGCTATTTTAAAACATCGTTATTAAAATATTGTTGCTTTTCTACGGGTTAGTGATTGATGGCAACACTTGATGAAGAATGAAAACACAATTTATTAGCCAGCATTACTCAGGACAACTCTAAAAGCACGTTTACAGTCGTCGAAAAACTACGACAAACACACTGAAACAATCAAGTACGACACAGCAACACAGCTTTCAGATTATCAGCTATATCGGTAAAGACAGCTTCACGGCAAAACACTACAGCTCCCGACTCGGTTCGGTCGTTCTCGGAATTTAACGTACTCTCGAGACCGCGCTACAACTCGCGATGCACTCGACGATACACTCGATAGCCTCAACGATACGCACTCGTCTCCATCCTTCTAATGGCATATCGCCAATTTTGTCGCCAAATTTCGCCAAATGAGCGATTTCACGCCAAATTTGGGAACCCTAAACCTGTTTCTGGAGGAGCTATCTTACCGCTGCTGGACATTTCGTAACAATATCGTATTGTAACAGAACTATTTGGCTGTAGCTGAACTGTTTTATCGAATGCGACATCCAGCTGCGATGAGGATAGGTTTTCCGTTACCATGTCTCCGTAATTCTAATGTTAATTTAAAATGTTGATTCTAAATATTAGGTGCTCCGTTTTAGTGTATGTTCTGTTATGATGTGTATTTCCTTTGTAACTGTTCCTGTGGTCTGTTAATAAATACTTTTAGAAGTAGTCGGTGTTTTGAGTTTATAGAAGAACGGTTACAATATTAAAAAATAAAGCACATGAAAATCATCGCATGATGATAATATCGCAGACATGCATTTAGGACTTAAAATGCATTTTCACGTAAGGATGTCTCAGCTCAAGAAGTAATAAGGAATACTTTTACCTCTAAGTTTCATATTATTGAATTAACTAATTAATTTTTACTGAAATAACAAGTAGGAAACTTAACCTTTTGATGATCATGAACGAGCTCAGCTCGCATTCTGGTTACGCACCGCGATGGACACAAACGAAAACAGCTCGCAAGACAAATTTGCGACAGACAGATGCTATGCATTTAATGACTGATTCGAGTATGCATTTAAAACTTCTGAAGTTTATAAACATATGTCTGCGGTAATTTCAATGGGCTTTATTTTTTTACCCCAATATTTTCTACGATGATACTTTAAAACTGGAACGTTTTTGAACCATTTCATTTTCGTTTTATTTTCTATCACGATATATTAGACTACGATATTATATATAGATATATTAGTCTCCTTGTTATTATTAGTGCATCTTTAATTGGAAAATTTTAAGCTCCTCGTGGATTCTGTTGTTGCTAACCTAACACAGGAAATTAGTGCTCTGCCTTAGAACAGAATTTGTGCTGTTTGAAATCTCTTACGATTTGACCTAAAAACCTTACGATTTGACCCATAAAAACTTATGACTAAATAGCATGCATAACAGAGGCTTTGTTAATAAATAATTTGTTGTAAATAAATAAAACACTGTTTCGAGCAATTAGGGGTTAGAGTTTGACTTTAGCTTCGAACGTCTGAATGATAGACGAAATGTGTGGGGTCCATTGAAGAGCATTTTGAGGACAAGAAACTTGTTTAGCCCAGGGGATTGTAGTGCCATAGAAGTTGATGATGTACTTAATATTTTTCTTTCTGGTAAAGAGCATAGCCTTGGTCTTTTTTCACTTTCACTTGGATTTTCCACTTCTTTAGGCAAGTCTCTACTGCCTATGTGTATTATTGTTAACTGTTGAACGACTAGATGCACAAATGAACATGGTGTTAGGATTGCTGTGTCAACAGCTTGCATAACTAATGTTGTATTTAGGTGTTGTGGGAATGCCATTCACGTAAATATTAAAAAGAGTGGTATTTTTTTTTCCTTTTGAAACAGTTATTTTTTTATTTGTTCATTTCTTCATCTACTTTTAATTTTTTATTATGTTCCTTATGTTATTGTTCTTACTAAACTTTCCCTCTTAAAACTTTCTTAAAAAAATCTCTTCAGAAGTTTCTACTATACACCTTGTCAGGACTTAGCATTCTGTGTGTATTCTTTGAGAACATGGTAATTCTGTAAAGGGTTCTTATCCTTACGTTCTAAGTCCTGAACTGGAACAGGGAGCGGAAGGTACGCTATGTTCTGATGTAACTGCTGGGCTGGAGAATAACTGCACGTGAAGGGATTTGAAATCCTCTTTTATTAATTCACTATTAATAACAAACCTCCCAATTCGGGAGAGATACAGAACGTAACAGACCACACTTTGGTCAAACTTAACAATCAAATAAATTTAAATGAATAAAAATAGAACTTAAATTAAACGTTGCTTCGCAGAGCAATTCGCGGAAGTTGGCCTCTACCGAAAAGGGTGCGTAGCAAGGTATACTAAATACTACCGCACTTTAATTTATTTTACAAAGCAATCACGTAGTAAGCACTATGGCTTATAAATTTAAACTGCTAGCTGGTCAGGCGAACGTTGAGCAGCGTGACCGTGATCTGAGGCAAAGCTCTCACACACCGAGAGGTTTCTACCTCTGTCTTAAATAGTGCTTGGCTGAACTTCAAAAATTAGCATAAGCTAAAAACGCGCGCTTCTTCTGACAGGAAGTTGAAGCAGAGAGGAGATAGAAAAGATTTAAATTAAAATAAACTTGGTTAGTTTAACTAAAACCTTACAAACTTCCCGCCAGAATTGCGATAGTTAAACTACTTTGGTCCAAACGGACCATGTTGAAAACTAGCAATTCTAAATAGTCGAAAATTTCACTGTTCTAAACTTAGGCCAACTCTTACAAGGCAATATATGTTTGTGTAAAATACAGACGAAATTTTCTGGAACAACAATCTTCAACATTTTTTTTTTCAAGTCTTATTCTTCAAACAGTCTTACTCCTTCCAGCAAAATCTGGAAGGAAAACAACTTTAGTATGACATAATAACAGAATAATTCTAAGTGGTACAAATCCTTATTTTTTTTTTTTTGTGTGTAATTTTGCACACACACATTATCATTCAAGCACAATTAAATTCTTCCCCCGTATGCTCTCTCACCGGTGTTGGATGTAAAGCAAACCGCCATTGCGGGTTTTTATGTGTTCGGGGGTGTTCAACTCTTCCACCTACAATCGACTAACATTAGTTAGAACTTGACATACGAGACCTGAAAAAAACGCCCTATAACCAGCTAATCCTAAGGTTCTCACTAGCTTTATGTCTAACACTTTAAGTGTATTTGGTGGAGAGCCTAATTAACACTTGCATTCTAAAATAGTCAATCTTTAACTTTTCATGCATACAAATTCGCAGTTTGCACACAACATTCACATTAATATTGCACTTAACGTGCATTGCTAGCATAATATTATTTGTTACATTTCATAACACATTAACAATTTCATAGCAATCCTGAAATGCAAATAGAGGTTAAATTTCTAAGCTTACAGAAATATAGGTTAAATTTCTAAGCTTACAGCAAGTGCTTCCTATTCCTTTCTCAAGGTACTTTCTTGAAATATCAAATTACATTGAATTAATAGTCTACAGACTAAATCGTGTTTTTCAATTTTCCGAATTTTCATTCTAGACATTTTACAAGTCTTTAGACAAAGCGTCATACAAAATCATTTAGTTAACATATTCTTTTCAGCAATTCATTGCTTTTACAGAATTAATCTATTTACAAAACATTAAGTGATTTTAAATCTTTGAAAATTACAATTTCTTTTAACAAAACATTTTACTTTCCATATGAGGACTTATCGCTCACTTGGCGTAAAAGTCAACCTCGCTTGAGGTAAAATCAGCCCTGCAACTTGCAGTATACTCAAAAATTAACTAAACTTTTGAATACGAAATTGTACTTATCTTATTATGATCGTCCATCCTTTTCTTGGCCCAATCTTTAAAACTTGAGTAAGTTGTGGCCTGGTTCAGTTTCCTCGTTTTTCGTTGTTCTTTCGGAGCCTGCTCGTCTCTTTTTCTTTTGAAATTCCGTCGTTGTATCCTCGGCAATTTCCTTTGTAGAGGAGGTTGCTCCGCTGGACGTTTGGTGGACTGGGCCCTTCTCTCCTGGGCCCTTGCTCGTTGCTTGTCCTGGTTCCTGCTGTATTCGGGAAGTTGATTCTCAGGCTGCAATCGACGTTTCTTGCTTCTCAGGCACCTGTCCGATGATTCCACAGTTCTTTTGGATACATTGGGCTTCCCTTGCCCATTCTGCTTTCTTCTCTTGGTGCGCTCGTAATTCCGTTCGTAGATTTGTTCACCTGCATCGTGAGACTTTCTTTTGAAACCACCTTTTTGGTTCTTATTTCTTTGTTGGGGGGGAGCTTTCTTCTTCTGACATTTCGATGCCGTTGTAGCTGGTTCCTGCTGTTTTTGCTGACGTATATCTTCCTGGCTAGTCGATTGCCTCGGATCCTGAAACGAATCTTTAAATACAGCCATTTTGCTGCGATTATAGAACGGTTTTATTTGGTCCACATTCGCTTTGAGCGTTTGACCATCATTTCTTTTTAATATAACCACTGCCCCCGTAATTTGTTCAATTGTGAACGGGCCTTCAAAACGCGGAAAAAATTTCCCCACCTTTTCCTCTGGGGCATTTGACAAGTTGTGTTTAATCTTCAACACTTCATCTCCCACATTGTACTTGACCTCTCTTCTTTTTAGGTCATAGTACAATTTCTGTTTTCTTTGGGCCATTTCTATATTTTCCGTCGCTTCCCGTATTAACTTTTGTATATCACTCATTTTAAATTCTTCTGCCCTTTCCTGTACAAAGAACAGTTTATCTAGGGGGGTCAAGATCTTTCTTCCTAAGAAGAGTTCAGCGGGTGTTTTTTGTGTAGTATCGTGTTTGGCGGTCCTAAGTGCAAATGCAAATTCATTTATATGGCTATCCCAGGTAGAGTGATAGTTTTTCACATAACTACGAATTATTTTCACTACATTTCTATTCACCCGTTCCGCTATGTTTGACTGCGGACGATACGGGACCATCTTTAGATGACGTATGCCCAGTTTTGCACACATTTCCTCAAACATTTTACTAACAAACTGAGGACCATTGTCTGAAATAACTTTTAGGGGCGCCCCGTATTTTAAAATATACTTATTTAGAATTGAATCTACTACAATTTTTGCAGACGCGCGTTTTAACGGAATTAACTCTAACCATTTGCTAAAATGATCCACTATAACTAAAAGATATCGGCTTTTATTAACTTTACTTCGAGGGTAAGGTCCAAGTAAATCGATGCCTATTATTTGATTTGGGAATTCTGATTTAATACTATTTAGGAACCCGGCCGGGCGGAAATTAACATAATTATTTAATTGACATGTTGGGCACGACTGGACATACGCCCTAGTAAACTTTTGCAGTTCTGGAAAGAAAACTGCCTCGCGAACTCTCTGAACAGTTTTTCTTATACCTAAATGAGCCGAAATGGCACAATCATGCAACTCTTCTAATACATTCAACCTCATGCTAGCTGGGATAACCGGTCTATATTCATGATTCTCATTAGTAGCTTTCGTATAGAATAACAGTCCGTCAATTAATTCGTAATTTTCGGCCCTATTTCTTATCGGCACAATATCCGGATGATTGAAATTCTCAGGGTCGGCCAAATAATTGTATATATTTTTGAACTCCGGATCTTTTTTGAGTTCGGCTATTACTGTTTCACGAGAATCTAATACTTTGGATGTTAACATGGCTATCTTAATTACACTTCCATTTTCATCTAAGTTAATTCTGCTTAAAGCATCTGCCACAACATTTTCCTTTCCCGGCGTATGTTTAATTATTAGGTTATATTCCTGTAATTTGAGAGCCCACCTTATTAATCTGGGTGATAAATTTTTTCCAGAATAGAGTCTAGTGACCGCCGCGTGGTCGGTATATACAGTTACTGGAGAACTTCCAAAGAACACACGAAATTTCTGTACTGATGCTAACACTGCGAGAGTTTCTCTCTCTGTTGCGGAATAGTTTCTTTGGGTTTCATTTAATGTTCGGCTGAAAAAAGCCACGGGCTGACCATTTTGGGAAAGCACTGCACCAATCGCGAAATCTGAAGCGTCCGCTGAAATCTCTAATCCTTTATCCCCTTCTGGAAATTTTAAGACGGGAGCTTGAGTCAATGCGTCTTTCAATTTTTGAAACGCCAAGTTGGCTTCTGCTGACCACGAAAACCTAGCTTTTTTTCTTTTCAACTTTAGCAGTGGCTCAGCTATTTTTGCAAAGTCTTTAATGAAAGCCCGGTAATATGAACACATCCCGAGAAACGACGATAATTTCTTCGCTGTTTTAGGAACAGGATAATTTCTAATGGCTACTATTTTTGACTGATCCGTTTCGATTCCCTTTTGGGAAATTTTAAATCCTAAATAACGTAACTCTTTTGCGGCAAATTTACATTTAGACGCATTTATCTTTAAACCAGCTTCGTTTAACAATGAAAATACTTTTCTTAAATCTTGTAAGTGTTGTTCTAGAGTACTACTCGTAATTATAATATCGTCTAAATATATGAAAGTGCTTTTACCAAGGACTGGTCTTAAGACGATGTCCATACATCTTTGGAACGTTGCCGGCGCGCCGGATAATCCGAACGGCATTCTAAGAAATGCGTACGTACCAGATTTCGTTATGAACGCGGTTTTGTGTACGTCCTCGGGTTTTACCCCAATCTGAAAATAGCCACTCGTGAGATCTAATGTAGTCATGTATTTTGTAGACGAAATATTTCGAATAATTTCTTCAATTATCGGCAACGGATATACAGGATATTTTGTAACTGAATTTAACTTGCGATAATCTATAGCAAAACGCCACCGCTTCGGGTGCGTAATCGGGTAATCATTATTTTTCTTACACAGGACAACGGGGCTAGCATAACTGCTAGAAATTGGCGTGATGATTTTATTCTTTAACATCTCTTTAATATGATGTTCAATTATTTCTTCTTTTGTCCTATCATATCTATATGGCTTTTGCCTAACTGGCTGAGCGTCCCCCGTGTCAATGTCGTGGTTCACCACCTGCGTAAAGCCTGGTACATCACTAAATAAATTCGCAAAGTGACTTACCAGACCTTGGATTTTCTCTTTTTCCTCTGCTTGTAAATGTTCCAAGTCCAGCTGCGGGGGCTTATCATTCTTCGCTTCAATTGGCTTCATATTTAATGTTAGTTCTCCCCCCTTGAAATCAATTTTTGCTTCTGCCAAACTAAAAAAGTCCACACCTAGAATAATACAAGTCTGCAGGTTACGCACAATATAAAACAGGATTCTTACCTGTTCGTTGTTGATACGCACGAACAATGGTACTTTTCCTAAACAGCTACATTTTTCTCCTTGGGCCGCTATGACATCCGTGTCTCTTGCACTAAAAATTCTGTAACGTCGAAAGTGCTTCTTAAAGAATCTTTCCGATACGAAGCTGCTTTGGGCTCCTGTATCCAAGAGGGCTGTCGCCGGTATGTTGTTGATTAGAACTTCAATCTTCGGCAAACTCAAATTCTTAACGACCACGGTGTTTAAATTGATTTTGGAAGGGTTTTGCGCTGCTTCGGACTTCTTCACCTTCCTCGAAGAAATCCCTCTTAGTTTAAATTCTTTTTCTTCTGGTTGCCCTCGGAATCTTTGCTTGTTCTTCTATTAAATTCCCTTCGTTCGCCGCTCGCTTTAGGAGACACATCTTTCTTCGGCCATTGCTTCGCCTTATTCCCGTAACTTTGATTTTGCTTTTGCTGCGGTCTTGGCGAACTCCACTGACTTCTTCGCTCAAATTGGCGTCGTCGTTCGTTGTCGGCTGTTCTTCGGCTTTCAAATTGTACCGCGAGCTCAAATAATCTGTCTAATGTTGTTGGATTTCTTAGTTCGATGAAATCTTGAACTTGGGGCAGTAGCCTAGGAAGTATAACTTGAATAATTTCAGGATCCGGGCGACTTCCATACAAAAGCTTGAAAACTTGAATTTTCCTCAAAATAAAATTAGACAAATCTTCTATTCTTTCTTGGTATCGGCTAAACAGTTCAGCTTCCAATCTGGCTCGATCTCGCACCACGGGAAATGCTTTCACTAGAGAATTCTTGAAATTTTCATACGTGTATGTGGGGCTTCCTGGTTCCCCCAAGAGATTCTTTCCGATGCACTTGAACCAACTTAGCGCTTGGCCCTTCAAAGCGCTGGTAGCAAGAGCGACTTTCTGAAATTCGTGGACTGGATATAGCATGAAGTGGGAGTCTAGCTTTTCCAGGAAATTGATTACGGCTGTCTTGCCGTCAAAACTTGCCGCTGGCTTCATGGCTGCTCGCATGGTTTGTACGATGTAGCCGAATCCTTCTATGCCAGGAGGTGCTATCTCAGGATTCTGGACAGGTACAGCAGGTGTCTCAGGTTCGTCTTCTTGTTGTTGAGGCCATCCTCTTCTTTTTGTGCGGGCGCCACTATCAGGACTTAGCATTCTGTGTGTATTCTTTGAGAACATGGTAAATTCTGTAAAGGGTTCTTATCCTTACGTTCTAAGTCCTGAACTGGAACAGGGAGCGGAAGGTACGCTATGTTCTGATGTAACTGCTGGGCTGGAGAATAACTGCACGTGAAGGGATTTGAAATCCTCTTTTATTCAATCACTATTAAATACAAACCTCCCAATTCGGGAGAGATACAGAACGTAACAGACCACACTTTGGTCGAACTTAACAATCAAATAAATTTAAATAAATTAAAATAGAACTTAAATTAAACTTTGCTTCGCAGAGCAATTCGCGGAAGTTGGCCTCTATCTAAAAGGGTGCGTAGCAAGGTATACTAAATACTACCGCACTTTAATTTATTTTACAATGCAATCACGTAGTAAGCACTATGGCTTATAAATTTAAACTGCTAGCTGGTCAGGCGAACGTTGAGCAGCGTGACCGTGATCTGAGGCAAAGCTCTCACACACCGAGAGGTTTCTACCTCTGTCTTAAATAGTGCTTGGCTGAACTTCAAAAATTAGCATAAGCTAAAAACGCGCGCTTCTTCTGACAGGAAGTTGAAGCAGAGAGGAGATAGAAAAGATTTAAATTAAAATAAACTTGGTTAGTTTAACTGAAACCTTACAACCTATTCTAAACTTAATACGTAATTAAAGCAGTTATTGTACTCACTTATGATGTATGGGAGTTGGAACACAGAGGGCATAAGGCTGCCATTTATAGTTTTAATAACCACAAATGCAGTGAAATTGGTCATCAGCACAGAGGTTATAGCAGTCACAGCTGTAACGACGATTGTGATGAAAAATGTTATTTTTCGACCAATCCTGAAATAGAAAGATAAACCTAGTATTAAATTATATTTTAAAAAAAAACATAAACGTTTTAATACTTGATTCTGAGCAGTGAAAGTTTTTTGAAATTCTAGAATTCCCTTATAAGTTGTTTGAAGAAATGATATAGTTCTTTTGCTTTAAGATGCGTTTGAAAAGCATATCATTTTGGAGACTAAAAAGAAAAATAATTTAAAGAATTGTTATGTAAGGCATGTTGTAGGATCATATTTAGTTTTACTATAGTCATTTTAATTTCTGAGCCTTTCCTGAATTCTCTTATTTCACCTCTCATTTCCTCGCCAGGATGCAAATGAAGTAGGTGAACGAGAGTATGTAAAGAATTGGAACTGAATACTTAGACAGAGCGTGATTCCGCTAGTGAAAACGCACGTCTGCTAATTTGTTCTCCAGCTGTTAATCTTTGTAGCGGCTACGCATTCTGGCCGTCCAGTTAGTATATCACCGATGTAGGTTTCTGAGTCTGGCTGTTAGATTAAACTGAATTGTGTAGTATAGCACTGCGTGCTTTACCTTTTAAATTGATTATTACATCATATTTTAACTTCTCACCACAAGTGGACGGTGTTTTTGTCATAAGCCCATAAGACTATGTCATGTGGTAATAAATAAAAGGGATTTTTCTACCCTTCCCCTGTTGTATTCATCTTCATTCCTGTACGAGAATTCGTAAACTACACTGCGAAAAAAATGGACAGTTTTATATGTCTCGTTCTAGTGGGCCGATTGACGAAATTCAACTTGCGTTTTTCATGTCTCGAAAGCGTGATTTAGGACATGTATTATATATATATATATATATATAATGGCTGCTACAAAGGAACGCTTTATAATACTGCTACGAATACGGTGGAACGGAAAGACAAATTGAGGATGGTTATTTGCAACATATTTTGTACAGAATATGTGTCTTGAAATATGTATAGTTAATGATTCAACGAAGAGTTCGTTTTTAAACTGAATACCCTGAAAAAAAAAATAGATTTGAGCCCCAAACAAAACGGTTGGGAATAATACAACTCTTGTTAAATTTTTGTCATTATTTATAACAAAACGAAATATATACTATTTTGCACAGAATATTTGCTTACGCAGAATCAATGATTCTTTACATTCACTATTATCTTGATGCATTTGAGCTGCAAATAATCATGCTAAGTATAAATATCGAACAAAGAAAGGTACACCGCGCAAAAAAAATATAAAAAAATGGACAGTTCTATATCTCCCGTTCTAATGGGCCGATTGACGAAATTCAAATTGCATTTTCCATGTCTCGAAAGCGCGACTTAGGAAATACATTAGATATATATATAGCATTGTTCTCATATAGGTATTTTGAGAAAAAATCGGATTTTTTTTCTGAAATGACGTACCAATTTTTTCCCAAATTTCGATTTCAAATTACACCAAACTGCCAAGTTTTGTAAACATCGCGCGAGTAGTTTTTTTAATAATTAGCCCTCAAAATTTTAGCTCCTCAATGTTAATTGAGTTTAGTATATATTTATAAAGATCTCATTTTTTATGAAATTTATTTCATTCTTCCTTTCACATTTCGAAATTTAGGTTCATTCCAAATAACATTTGCCAATTTTTTATGATTTATTTTTAAAATTTGTATTTTAAAATAATTTTTACAAATTCTTCGAAAAACATTTTGGATTATAACCCATAAAATTTGTACTATCTTCTTAAAGTAGATGTATTTCTAAGCATACGTGCAAAAAATTAGAATTTTGTATTCAAAATTTCATAGCATATACGTGAATTTATATATTGGCGCGTTTTGAAATTTGGCATATTGTTGAAAGCGATAATAACATCAAATGTAGTTTAGGCACTTTGTTAAAATTATTTGTAAGTAGGAACGATATGGCTTTTTTTCCCGCTCGACCAGAATGTAAAAAGGTAGGAACGATGCGACGTTTTTTTCCTCCTCCGCACATTGGAAGGGAGAGGAAAATAGGTTGCCATATATTAAAAAGCTCACGAAGTGAATTACTCTTGGCGCAAACTGATAAATATGCGCGAAGTTAAAGTTTTGAATTTCTCCGTAAATTTCTCACCAACGTTTACAAAATTTAATATTTAGGCATAATTTGGGTCGTAGAATCGAAATATGAAAAATATTCGTACGTTATTTAAGACAAAGACCCATTTTATGTCAAAATACTTATGTTAGAATAATGCTATATATAAATCTAATAAATATCCAAAGTCGCGCTTTCGGAACACGAAAAACTCAATTTGAATTTCGTCAATCGGCCCAGCAGAACGAGAGATATAGAACTGTACTCCCGCAGAGTACAACCTTAAGTACACTTGTGAAATAAATTAAGAGAATTTGCATATTGTATCGAATTGCATGAAAAGAACTGAACTGAAGGAAAAACAACTGCTTCTAGATAAAAATGCAAATATTCTACGGCACATACTTAAGCATACACGTGTGTGTAGGTGGAGCCAGCAGAAAAAAAAGACTTTATAATGTTTATTTTGTTTGTATTATATCAACCTATGTTCACACCAAATTTTATTAAAATCTGTCCAGTAGTTCTGGAGATCGTAGATCAAATATGAAAATTCTCTTAATTTATTTCACCAGTGTAGATCTACTTACAACTCCATTATAGCAAAATATACTATAGCTCACACTGTGATGACAGAAATCTTGAAATTTCCGAGTTAAATCATGACACACGTAGAGGTAATATTTCAGGTAAATAAAACCTGTTACGAAAATGCAGAAAGTAAAATATAATGTATACTTAATTTTAAAAAAAATGTAAACAATTGCAAACATGAAAATAATTATTTGTGTGCATACTTATCGTCGTATGATTAAACGTAAATACAATATCTTTTACATATGCTTTTTACAAATGTATATATATATATAGAGAGAGAGATACAGAAATAAGCGAAGTTCTAAATTTAATCATAGACTCTTAAAATGCAGAAAACTGCAATCATTACTTTTATTAAAACATCTAAAAATTATCCATAGGACAGGAAACAAAATATTTTTCAAGTTGAATTTGGGTGTGCTTAGCATATATTGATGTTCATTTAATTAAAGTTTGACTAATTTTATGGTAATATCTAAATGCACATGTGTAAGTACATTAACTGATTTTGATGACTCATCTTGATAATCTGAAAGAGTTATGATGAATAATCTTATCAATGTTTGCATACGGAAATTGTACTGGATAAACGTTTCCTAATGAATTATCGTTTATTTGCAAATGAAGCAAAATTAGTCTAGATGAAAACTAAAAGAAATAAAGACGTGTGATCTAATATGAAATCCGTCAGAAATAAAGACGCATCCATCAGAAAAAAAAAGAAATGAGAAAGATTTTTCTATGAGATATTTGTTCCATTCAATTTTCAATTATCGTGAAAATTTAAAGAAGGGAAGAACATATAAAAATAATTCAATTTAGTGCTTTTTAATTTCTTTTCCTTTCAATGAGTCTATTAAAAATGTCCTATTACATGAAAAAGCTCTCTCTGAAATTAACGTAATTTTTAATGTCTAATCCTCGATCTTATTTGTTGTTAATTAAAATAATATTAATTATTTATTAAATGTGGTGTTGTTGTGGCTAATTTCATTTGTCTATCATTCGTGGGCTTAAACAGAATAAGCCCACGAATTTTATCGTGGCAGGGAGTGAGAAATTGCATCTGTCCTTTGCATGAGTCTTGAACATATACAATGATATTGGGGTTAATTGGTACTCGTTTGAGTTTTCTGCCATGCTAAAGCATTTATATATCGCTACACATTTAAAATTTGATGCTTAAATAGCATAAATAAATGATTGGTGCATTTATAAATTTTCATTGATTACCCAGATTTTGCAAAAGATATTTGGATCCGTTTCCAGAGTATTGCTTCCAGGGTTATACATGAACGAAAATGTGAATAAACGGTTGTTAACAGCTTTCAGTACAAAATGATGACAACGTACACCCTCTGACCAGAAAGGCCGTATTCTCTACGGCATAGAATATCTTTGTAATATATGTAACAGGGAATATACGTGTACCTTGAAATATGTTAAAAATACATAAATCCAGGTATGAAGTACCAAAAGTATTTTGGCATTAAAATCAAGCAAATACCTCTTTCTCGTGACAGCTTTCGAAAATTTTGACTTTCTTAGTGAAAGCCCTTGCCGGGCAGAGGGTTTTAATAATTTTCGTTTACCCACCGAAATCGAATAGTTTACTTGTAGAAAGAGATAAATGTTCGAACATCAAAAATTTGTATATGTAGTTGAAATAAAATATGACACGCATTATTACCTTACACTCTTTAAAGGTTCTTTTATTTTCTTTATTGTACAATTCTTTTATTATTATTATTATTTTATTTTACAGACATTTATGATCTGTCGTACTGATATCGTGAAAAAGATCTACTTTCATCCATATCAGTGACAACAGATGAAAAAGATATCGCTCCAGGAATGGATTTTCGCAATATTCCCCCGGTAAAATTCATCCTAGTGGAAACTTTTGCCGCTTCAAATGGTAGATAGAATTATTGTTTCGGCAACTTCATAAGTGAAATGTACGTATCTCATTTCAATATTTGCGTAACAATTGATCATTACGAAGGTCAAAAGTAAAAACACTCGCAATTTAAAACTGCAACTTTTAAACTTTCTTTTATTTTCCAAATCGTTCTAATGTAATAAACAACCCATTTTTCAATTTACTAATCGAAAGCTTTCAAACATTTTGCATAGATTTCATCAAAAAGCAATTTTAAGTGTTTCAAAATTTAAATAAATCAAACTTAAAAATGAATTTCACCTTATATATAAAGAAAACTCTCCATATTACATCTCCAAGCAACGGAAATTCAATTTAAAAACATTATTGAAAAGTTATTTTTCAGAATTTAAAAACATTTATAGAATTTTCAGTCCTCCTTGCTTTAAATACAGTTAAGAAAAAACTAAATCGCAAAAATGCCAAAATCAAAAGTAAACTTTTTAAGTATTGAAAAATCAGTTATTGTTATTGATAGCAGATTAATTGACTTCTCAAATGGATAAACCAATCTACCATCAATTAACAGTAACTAAAATAAGAGAGAGTGTTTCATCTTACTTCCAAGTAAGCGTCAAATTATTTGCTAGATTCAAATCACTAATTGATACTCAATCAAAATAAAGATATTAGTCACTAAACCAAAAGAATCCTGTTAAAAAGCAAATAATCTTTAAGATTAAAATGAATGAGACGCTTACTTTAGAAGACATATCCCCAACACTCTCTTTTCATTTCAAATACAAAAGTAAAACCAAAAGTAGATTCAAGAAAAAATTTTTAAAAAAATTATAAGAAGATTAAAAGTAATCTATAAAATTAAAGTTAAAAACTGTAGTAAAAAAGAAATTTAAAAATCAAACTGGTAAGCAAAAATTAGTGAATTATTGCTTTATTACTTTGCAGCTTTAGCGCAAGTCTTGGGCTTATTAATTTACTTTTAATTACTTTCATTATGAATATAATTTCCGTTGCTTGGAGATGTAATATGGAGAGTTTTCTTTTTATAATTTATAGTGAATTATTGCATTATTACTTTGCAGCTTTAGCGCAAGGTCTTGGGCTTATTAATTTACGTTTAATTACTTTCATTATGAATATATATATATATATATATTTGGAATCACTGGAATAAAAGAGCTTGGATATAGGCCCTTATCTGTTGCTTCTAAAGGATCTGTGACTGAAGGCCACCCAAATTAATGTAATTGTATTAAAAATACATGCCGTTCTATGGTCGTTTTTCGTTTTTGCTTTTAAAGATAAGGATCCTGTATACGAATGTTCTCTAAACTGATAGTTTTATTCAAAATCTAAGCCAACCTAAAGCTACTTTTTCCCTAAGTTTAAATATATCTTCGTATATTGACTTATTCCACCTTATTCTACAAATACTATTTTATTTTCAATGGCGCTGGTTTACTAACAATTTGAGTGTATTTTACTTTTAAACGATGGTGATGTATTGACAAATTGAATACACATCACACAAGTTGAATACATACAGAAGTATTGATTTATAGACAAATTTACTCGATTTTATTTTTTGAACGCTGCAAAGTTATTTTCTACGTCTTCATTCTTTAGTGTCCTCTACATTGCACTGGTATATGTATTACCAATTGTCTGAGGTTACTGCCAGCTAGCGTGACAGGTGACCACAACCTTAAAAATTCTACTGCTCGTTACATGGTGAAACTTTACTGGCGTCTTCTTAACTACTCAAAATAATGAAATATGAACATTTACAATAAAAACATTACAATGAAAGTTCTTAAAACGTATTATGCGGACAACGATCTACAACATATTGTGATGAACTGGAGTTTATTCAACTGATCATAAATTCGAAGAATGTCGCCCAGCCGGTATTGTGTTCACTGACTTTGATTACTTATTATTATATGCCCGAGTTCGAATCCTGGAGAAGGCATGGTTGTAACTGTTCGTCCCTTTACAGGAGGCAACACTGACCACCTCTTAAGTGCTTCCGTAATGAATTGCCAGCTCTTCTGGCCTTTGTAGTAGCGCCAGGCTAATGGTTCTTAAATAAAGCGCCCGGCCATTAACAAAAAAAAGAAAATTGTAACTAATTTTAACAGAAAGCAAACTAGGGAAACATGCAAGGTTTAAATAAATACATTGCAATACAATGAAATGGTTAAGTGTAGTGCAAATGTTAATTAAAGCATATTTTCTTTTCAACATGAATAAAACTACTTTTGTTTATTCTTTTCTTCCGCTTTTGTTTTAGCCTATTTTAACAAAAATAAATCTAAAAGTTTTGGCATCAGCAGAGATCTGAAAAATTACATCTCCTAACGAAAAAATATTTGTGAAGCACAAAAGATTCCAAAAATTAAGCATATTTTCCACGTGTAATGACGAAACACTATTGAAGGCAATTTAGGTTCTAATGACGAAACCAAAACTAATTACCATCATTAAATCCACAAATATACTTATTTTGTTTATGCTTTCCGTCAAAGCACTTATTTCTCACGTAATAAAAATTGCTTGATTTACAACAGTTTCTTTGTGAAAGAATCACAAATAGTACAAACACACTACACGAATAATCAGTGTTTATTTTATCACGCCTCAGTGCCTTTCGTGAATGAAACTACTAAACTTGCGCAAGAATAACGGAAAAGATTATGAACTGGAAACTATTTGTGATGCCTTGCGGGAAGATATCACGATTAACAGATTATTTTTCATGCTTATTTAAATAACTGAAGAAAGAAAGTAGTGGTTGAAAAGTAGTAAAAGTACTTTAAATGTTGTTTACCCGTTGCAACCGTAGATCCATGAAATAAAGGAAGTTTTTAATTTCTACATATCAGAACTTTGCGTTAGAATACCATCTTATTTGCTTTTGCAGTTTTTACGGTAGTGTTTTTCTTGTTTATTCGTTTCTTTCTATGATTATTTAGTATGATTTAGTTTATTTATGGAAAGAGATAAATGTTTGAATATTTTAAAAATTTGCCCATGTAACTGAAACAAAATATGGTTCGTATTATTGTCACAATACACTCTTCAAATCCTCTTTCACGTTCTTTTTCATGCAGAACTTTTATGGTTTTTTTGAAAAACTTTTATGACCTCTATAAAAATTCATTTTACTTGCTTGAAAAAAGAGGTCGCGTGCCTTTTTCAGCATTGTTTTATGAGTCCATTTATTTTGTACATTTTATACACATATTTCAGTTTTTATAGGTTTTGTTGTTTAAAATATATGTTTTTAATTTACAACTGCAGAGTGTCCAGAAAAGAAGTGATAAAAAAAGAATGACGAACACATCCGAAATTAATGTGTTTATTGCATTTTTGTTTATATGGCTGGAAAGAAGTTCTCAAAAATTTTCTTCACGGGAGACATTGGCATGGAACGAGTTTGACCTCTTTAGGTTTTCGTGCTCAGGTTACGGAAATGATAGGACTAGGTAGTATTAGTGATGCTTTCGAATATGTGGAATGAGATGGAGAAGCATTTCTCGTTTTTTGTTTCAAATTGGAACCACTTTTTTGAATCAGAATATCCCAAGGACCAGCTTATTCTTGTCCTTTTCGAAAGCAACTCTTTAGCATAATTTATTACCAGTATAATTTTAAAATACAGTTAATTAAATGCTATTTAATTTTATACAGATCTGAAGTCATTAAGTTAATATGGAAAACAATGTATATTAGTTCTTAAAAATTCAAGATTATTAAGGTTGGGAAAATTATTACCTTATTAACGGAAAATATAATAAATGTTGTTCCTCTGTAAGGTTTATTTATCTTAAGTAGCCAATTATTTGATGTTCGGAATTTATAGTGTCATTTCTCTGTTTCCGTTTTTCTGCCAGAATACACATTATCTCGCGTGTATTTAAGCGAGAGTTTGAAATTTGTTTTAGCCAGAGCGTGTTCTGTATGCTGTATCTTGCCCATAGTGCCGTTAGGACGGTATAGGATGAAAGTCAACTTGCGCGTTTAATTATCTCTGCGCAGACCTTGGCTAATAGGGACTTAGATTTAGTTTTAATTTAAAATCCTATTTTTTGAGTTCCTATCAAAAATTCTGGCTGACTTGTAAGCACCAAGTGTGCTTTCTGTTCAGTTACTTAGTTTTGAATGAAGAGGTTTTTTACAATCTTCATATGTTTCTGTTTTCTTATCTAGACGTAACAATAAGTAGGAGTCTTGACTTAGTGTATGTTATCAAAACACGTGAGATTCTACAACTCATTTAAATAAGATGGATGGGATTACAGATCTTTGGGTAGTTGTTCTATATTTGATGTATGCTGGAAAGTTTAAGTCTGAGATTAGCACATACATCAACTCGAATTCGGTATTTCGTTTCTATTTGAGTTAGTGATGAAATCTTTTTATCATGCGGGCATGTAAAAGTAAAACGGAATTATAACTTTTGAAATGCATTTATTTGAATGAAAATAAAGAAAGTACCAAATAAAATACATATAGCTGTAAATAAAATAGTAGTTTACAAAATAAAATGGCATCAAAGAAATATAAAATTTACCATTAAATCTAAACAGTTCAGAAATAATAATATTAGTAATAAATGAAAGAAATGATATTTTAGTAAAAGTGAAAAATAAGAAATCAAATATTAGTAGTAAATGAAAAGTAGTAACATTGTCAGGACTGAGTGTTCGGTGCATATTCTTGGCAAACATCTTCGTGAAAGTACTTGAGTCCTGATCTTGAACAGGGAGCTGAATGCAGCTATGTTCTGTGGTAGAATATTGTGATTAAGTGATAGAAGAACTGCACTTTAAAACGCGAGGTTGCCTCTAAACTAAATGGTGCGTAGCAAGATTCAACTAATACTGACGCACTTAGAGTTACTTCAATAAGTAATCACTTAACAGGGCTACGGCTTAGAATTTAAACACTAGCTAGTCAGGCGAACGTCGAATAGAGTAACAGTGGTCTGAGACTAAAAGCTCTCTCACACTAAAAGGTTTCTACCTTTCGTTTAAATACTACTTAGCACCACTTCAAATTAGCATAAAGCTAAAACGCGCGCTTATTTTAACGGGAAGTTGAAATGAGAAGAGATAGAAAAAGTTAAATTAAAATAAAACTTTGTTAGTTTAACTAAAACCTTACAACATGAAACGTATAAATAGTATAATATGAAAATATTAAATAGTAACATGAAAAGATTTCAAAATGGGATTTCATCAACGTAGCAAAAATTAACTATCTAAAGTTACAAACTTGTAGCTTGGTTTTTATTCTAAATCTGAACCATTTTGTGTATAATTTCCAATACTACTGTAATAAAGAATTAGTGATTTAATTGTTAAAGTTGGAATAATTTAATAAGATTAGCTCTGCTCCTATAAAGGACTTAAACTGGCATAGAACAATGTTATGCTAAATTATTCTTACTCAGTTTGCTGTAACGAGCAAGTTATGACTGCATTTTTGATTGCATTTGTGTTGTATACGTAACTTGCATTTGACTCGCTGTTGTATACGTAACTTGCATTTGACTTAACTTTCAGTTTTACGCAATTTGTAATACGAAATAAGAGATACGCATTCGTAAATTCCTTTATTTAAAAAAATATAAATATTTCTGAGGAGAATTTTTATTTGAAATAAAATAATTTTTTCCTTCCTTCTATCCCGCATAAGATAACAAAGTAACCATGCATTTCAGTTCTTTACATTAAGCGTACAAATCTACCTTTCCATTTCCCACACTAATTTTCCTCCATTTAAATTAACATCATTTAGATTACTAAAAATATCTTGATAATTCATTATGTAAAGTAAGCCCACCAGCAGCCGAGCGGCAAAGTCGCTGAACACTGGTAGTTCCGACTTGGGTTCAGTACCAGGCGAACGGGCTGGCTGCATGATCGTTTTCATGGTTTTCGCTATGTGTAACCTTTATAAACTTTCCCTTAGAAAGTCCTCCACGAAAGCATTCCTCTCCTTAAACAGATAGCCCTTGTGTACTTTGCCGTAATCTCAATATACCAACTAATATATATTATGTAAAGTATTATATAATAGTAAAGTATTAGAAAGCACCAATTTCTCATTTTAATACTGAAAAATAATTCAAAATATTATTTAAATTATTACTTTAACAGTAAATGTTAAATGTTGCTCTTACCTGTCTGATAGCGCTCCGTAAATTGGGGTTCCAATAATGCTTCCAACATTGAACATCGTAAGAATGAAACTTTTGTAATGGTCATCGTTACAAACCAAGTCCCACTATTTGGAAACACATAAATATATAATTATGTGTTATAATTTGGAAACATATAAATTTTCTTATATTACTAAAAATACATAAACGAATTTAATGTTATATATAACGATGATATATACAATTCGAGCTGATATTTACAATTTAACTTCACGCAGATTACATATATGTTATTAAGTGAGTAAGTACATGTATAAGGTATTTCTCCCGCCTTCTTGGCACGCCTTTGTGGTGTAGTGGTCAGCACGCTCGACGTGTAACCGAGAGGTCTGTGGTTCGATTCCCGGCGAAGGCATTGCTCATTTTTCATGTCTCCTGCTTCGAAATAACCTAATGTTTCTACACTGGCGCCTGAACTAAAAAGGTGGTGGTTGATAACTCTTTACCCTCGGGATATGGCGATTGAGTCCCCAAAACCCCAGTCGCCCTCTAAAGAAGGGGGAGTATATAAGGTATTTCTCCCGCCTCCCTCGCATGCCTTCGTGATGTAGTGGTAAGCACGCTCGACGCGTAACCCAGAGGTCCGTGGTTCTATTCCCGGAGAAGGCGCTGCGCATTTTTCAATCTCTCTTGCTTTCAAAAAATACCTAATGTCTCGACTGGCGCCCAACTAAAAATGGTGGTGGATGATGATTCTCCACCGCCAGGATTTGGCGATTGGGTCTCTTAATCCCCAGTCGTCCTTTAAAATTGGGAGTATATAAGGTATTTCTCCCGCCTTCTTCGCGTGACTTCTTGGTGTAGTCGTCAGCACGCTAGGCACGTATTCCAGAGGTCCGTGGTTCGAGTCCCGGCGAACGCGTTTCTTATTTCTCACATTTCCCATGCTATAAAATACCTAATGTCTCTACAACATGATCGATGAATTTTGCAAAAATTGTTATTTGCATTGAAAATAAAACGCTATGCAAAGCCATTTTCTATAACTTGAACGTTCGTTAACCTGAAATTGTCAAATATCAGAAGTACATGATATAAGAAATATAAAAATAAAGAAATCATTAAATTAAACCTTTAAAGAATACAGTACTTTTCTTCTCAAAAAGGGAAATCGAAAAGATAGCAGTAATTATTAAGTAAGAATGAAAATAGATGAAGCACAAATATATAA
>KK120353.1:179196-204535 GCA_000611955.2 Stegodyphus mimosarum
ATTTCTTACCTTCAGTATATCAAATTTTTAACAGCTAGAAAAAATTTAACGTGAACACCACGTGACTTCTTTGTACCTCTATTAAATTATATACATTTTTTGCTGCACTTAGCTTAAACTTATTTCTTCCAATTCTTCTAACTTAATTTACCGATTCCGCAAGGCAAGCTGAAAATAATGTAAAAAAAATTTGCAAATTTGAAGTTGAATATCCCGGTCAATTTTTTCCGTTCAAGTTCTTATATTTTATTTATTTTTTTTATAATATGTATAATACGTTTCCAATTTATACATTACTTTAATGGCCGCTTGTGTGTCCTTTTACATACAATAACAGAAACTAAAAAGAGAGAATCTAAAAATTTGGGCAATAAAAACCATTCAATTGAAAATCAAATGTCGAAATGTTTCATAGTTTTGTCAATCAAAAAGACACAACATCAAGAACGTGACGGAGTTTGCAATTAACAAAACAGAGCCACATTACTAGTTGAATGCATATTTATCAAAGTCTACTCTACTACTACTACTACTGTCAAACTTTATTCGCCCTCGATTGAAAATAAAACTTAATAATTTTAAAAAAATAAATAAAATCTTGATAAATCGTATCCACCCACTCCTCATCAACGAAAGGCCTTTCAAGCAAGACAAGAGCTCCTTTATTCAGTTGGTAATATGCTCCACACGTCAGTTTCGAAAGACAACTAACTACGTTGGGAATTCCACCCAACGGATACCTAGACTAAAATTCCAAGATGAAAACCATTGTTAACCCCAGCCCACATAAAAGCTCATTTATCTTAGATTA
Organism: Stegodyphus mimosarum; assembly: GCA_000611955.2. Classification (NCBI taxonomy): domain Eukaryota; kingdom Metazoa; phylum Arthropoda; class Arachnida; order Araneae; family Eresidae; genus Stegodyphus; species Stegodyphus mimosarum. The sequence continues at coordinate 180,008 of KK120353.1, forward strand.
AAACTTCCAAGACATGGATAGCTGATCAACAGAATGGTCTGATGAAGACAGATTTTGCGTGTACTCAAATGAAGGAGTATAAATTGAAAGATTTAAAACCATTTACGTTTAAGAGCTGTTAAGAATCTTGTATCGTAGATGATAAATCTGCAATGCTGCAAGTTCATTTTAATGGCAAAGACTTAAGTCCAAAACTATGAATCAGCATACTTAAATAATGTTAGGAATGAAGTAATTTCTTTTGGAAAATATTTGCAAAATTTTTATCAAATAAGGTTCTTATGGTTCTACATTCCTAAGATTCATTGAGTTACATCTATTATACTTCAGCATTAAGAACATGAAAAAGCCTTGAAACACACACACAAAAAAAATAAATATTCTCAGAGACAGCATCTCGGAAGTTTCAATGATTTGTGAAATAAAATTTTCTAAGGCTGGTCAAAAATTGATCTCAGTTACTTTGTAGAAAATGTTTCTTCATCCTCTAGGTCATGTAATTGAAAAGTATGTCCGGCTATCAATCGGAAGGCCGGAGTTCGAATCTCGGCAAGGGCACATCTAGTTTTTCACGTTCCCTTGTTCTAAAAGAAATATAAAAAATAGATTCTGCAGTTTTGACTGAAATAAAATGGGATGTATAACAATCCGTCATCACCAAAATTTGACAACTGGGTCGTCTCCTTTACAGTCGCAATTTAAGTGGCGAGAATGTTGGAAATTTTCTTCTTCCTGATCGCGTGTCTTCGTGGTACACTTGGGAAGCACATCTGAATAGTCCAAAGTTCAAATCTACGCTATATAATATTTTACGCTTCCAAAACCTAATCATTCTACAAATTAAATAATCTTCGCTTACCTAGCATATAAACAATTAAGTGATTTCTTCATGTGGTAAAGTAATTGAAATATAATTAACAAATCAGATATAAAAAAAAATCTGAAAGGTTTCAGATTTTAAATTACGTCCAAAGGGGCGTTTTTATAACATTTTGTGTGTTACCTTTATTTATTAGATATCATGTTCTTCGCCCTTAAACCATAAAATTCAGTTCAACAGCAATATCGCAAATTAATTTTTAAATGAGTCTCTCTTAAAATTTCCGATACACAGTTCCGCGTGCTGTAGATAAAAAGGTTTTTTCCGTAGAGTGTTGCATTACTCGCTTTTAAATCGTTTGAGTTTGTTCATCAAAAATTCGTTAAAGTTTTATAATATATGAAATAGATAATAAAACAAATTCCAAATTTGGGCTTCCAGATACCCATATTCGGGTGGAAGCATACGTTTTCAAAATTGGATGTTTCATCACATTTGGAAAATATACATACATTTATGCATATTCTTCATTATTTAATTTCTTTAAATATAATATAGGGCTGCAAGATTTGATGGAAACAGTTTGAAAAGTGATGCAATGCTTTTAGTGATTCGTTGTAAAATCGCAAAGCGAAAACAATAGTCCTTCAGGGACGAAGCCCCTTTGGACTAATTATAGTTATAATTAATAAATAATAACAATATTACAAAAACTGTGACTATAACTTACTCCCATAAATTAGTACTTTATTTTATCTTAAAATCATATTTTTAACTTTTTTGTATCGATTTTTTATTTTAATTAACGGGGGTAGTATTTTTGGATAAACGATTGACACAATATTAGACAGCAAAAGTAAAAAAAAAAATTGCATAACCATTATTGTACACAAGTATTTACACCAGAATGCATATGCATATATCTATGTTCTTTAAAATAAATAAAGTGTTCCTTTTTTTTAATGTCTTTTCTGCAGTATTTACATAAAGTGTGTTCGGTCTCATTTAATGAGCAACTGCAATATTCGTTATTTTCTTCAAGTAACGAAAGTTGAAATAGCAAAATAGTTTTCATCTATGCTACATCTAAAGCACTGAACTAAATTTAATATTCACTATTTAAATCACGTCTTTTTTTAATTCTTTGTGTACTCCACCATTAAGTACTATACGGAATATTAAATGTGAGGAATGTCTCGTGGAGGACTTTTTAAGAAAAGCAGGTCTGTATTCACGTTACTCATGGCGAAAACCTTGAAAGCGCAATACAGGCAGCTCGTTCGTCAGAACTCGAATCCCGATCGAGCTACTAGTGTTCAGAGGCTTTCAGCGCTCGGTCGCTGGTGGTCCCATCATTTTTTGTAAAAAAGGGTTGTTATCAAATCTTTTGTTTAAGAGCTGGTTTTTCAATCTATCTCAAAGTATCCTTTTTTGAATTTTTGTCTATTTGTTATAACAATATGCTTAGGTTTCGATTAAGTCGATTAAATAAAATGCGATTAAGTGGAGTTTTACGGTACTCACAACTAAGTTCAACTCTCCTATTTGCCTCAACTTTTGGAATTGATATTAAGCCCACTCAGTTTGGTATAAGTTTCTGTGTATGTTAAATTTCGCAACCAATCCAGGAAATGCGCGGGGTTTTGAGTTCAAGTAAACCACATAAAAAATCCGACCATTTCGTGAAAACACGAGAAAGTTCAGCAACAACCGTTGCGTAATAATAATAATAGGACTTTTAATGTTATGTAAATGCCAACAAGAAAAAGATGAATGAAAAGAAAAATAGTAACAGTCATCAGACATGACCCCGTTTTTACCTGAAAGCTGCTCGGAGCAGGTTGATCGGGCCAGAGGTCGCTAACACAGATCGTTCAATGGCAAGGCGGTTACGACTTGAGCTTGACACACATTATGAGGCACTGTGGACGTGAAAGCCAATTGCCCCTTAAAGCATTTCCTTTTTTCTTTTCCTCATACATTTCGCTTTCATTTAACAATATGTTTAAATGTCTTTTTCTTAGTGTTTTATATCGTCTTAAACATCGTGATGATAGGAAAGAATTCTCATTACTAGGTCAAACAAGAGATATTCTCCATCTTTTTTCAAGTCCTACCACCTTAAAGTTGCGTAACGGAATATCATAGTTTGGTTTGTACAATGGTTTACAAGCTAATTGCGCTCATATTTTTGCTTTGTTGTTCTTTATTCGTAACTGTACAAAAACAATAAGTAATGCAGACGTGGCAACAATAAAATGGTTTTATACAATACATTTACATGTTTTCTTACAGTCGTATTTACTACTAGATTTCCCTAATCATCTTCCTTTTCTCTGCAAAATATTTTGTTACTTTTTCTCAGCAGTAGCTATTGATATGCGATACGGATTCTCTAATCTCTACAAACATTTACGAGTTCCTATTCCACCACGAAATGATCTCACACTTTCTTCAGTTTCTTGTGATTTTTAAGCCGTCAAAACATTACCAAATTTCTTACACACTTTTATGAAAATTATGCTCATTGAAAGATTTCGTGAAAACCGAGGGTTATATATGTAACATAAAATTAAATACCATATTTTCTAAAGAACGATATGTTGCTTCTAACCAAGACTTAAAATTGTTTTACCAAAAGCTGTAGGAAAAGATAGTAATTGAGGAGTTTTACATAACAGAATAATAAACCGGCTTTAAAATCCATTTGGAAAGAAAATTTTGCTAAGTTTATTTCAAAGCTCATGATATTTAATACATTTCCATTAATTCTTCGGTACAAAAAAAACTTATTTTTTATGACAGTACTAGCCATTTTTAGGCTTTCGCACTAATAATACCAAATGTAGTGCTAATTTTGAGGTACCTAATACACGGTTGCCTCCTATGAGAGGGCCGACAGTTTACATCGAACCTTCTCTGGGATTCGAACCTGGGCCCTTTCCTAATCACTATATTGTCTGGGCGGCTGTAAAAAAAGAAGTAAAAATATATATCTAAGCTGGAACAAACTGCACTAGCTTTAAATGGTCGACTCGTGACGGAACAGCCAAAGATAGCTGCTTGCTTGCTCGTGGTTCGTCCCGATTATGTTTCTTGATAAAATGGATACATGGGATTTTTCAGGTCATCTACGTGTTAATGTGTCTGTGATTTAGTTCCAGCCGAAATCCTCCACAAAGATATCTGTATTTCCTTTGTCAGGTATTCTTTGAGCGCTTACATATGATAAAATATATAAACCTAATCTAAGTAACTTACTCTAATTATCTTTTCTTTCAGTCTTAATCTTATAATCTACATTCACATTTAAAAGACTTTTCTGTTTATTTTCCGGTAAAGTAAGTATAAAAAACAATGTACACATTTGAAGCAAAGTAATGTCATATGGAAATGGGGTTATAACTTTGCACAGCTATTATTATTTTAAATAACTAGTTATTTATAAATCCAGCTTTACTATCAGTTATCCTTTCTGTTTCCTCAGCTGATTCAAGTCAGTTAGAGAGGAGGATTTGGATTGCACGACAGAGCATGTTTCTGCTTTCCGAGGCCACGTTACTAGCTCTCGCGAGCTCTGATAAGTCTGCAAGTATTCGGCTTACGTTATTACTGCCGGCATTTAAGATGTTCGTAATCTTTGACTACTACACTTAGTTTAACTTTAGAAATTGATTGTTATTTTAAGTTACATCACCACAAGTGGTGGTTGATTTGTAAGTACGAAAGATGCATTTTATGTTCAAGTCATGATTTAATAAAAGGTTGTTTTCAACCTTTTCAAGACGCTTTTGTTACTTCAGACCAAGCGATTATTCACTCCAAGTCTGTTGTTTGATTCTTGTTTATACTATAAAAGAAGGTCAAATTGTATGGCTGTAAGTATCAAAGAAGTTTAGCAATTAGTATCTAATTACAAAAATGTTTTGTTAATAAATTGTTTTTTAATAAATTTCAGCATCCTTCAGGCTTCAAATGAAGATAATAGAAATGATTACATATTGCGGTACTATTCCGTTAGCTAAAAATGTACCGTTGTTTTGGGCCACCAGTTGCTGCCAAGTATAAAATTATGAAACAGTAATAGAGTTCAAAGACTTTAAAAAATTATTTCCGTAGAAAAGGTAATTTATTTATATTTCTTAATTCTTAAAAAAAAAAACAAATTTTTCTTTTAAATGTTTTTAATCTATAATATTCTACATGCAGATAGAAAGTATCAAAAGAAAATAAAATTCAATCTAAACGTGTAGCATAAAATTACAAATATCATTCAATATTGCAGAAAAATTTCAGTTTTTGAATGTGACGTACGCCATAGAAATTCTATCAAATATAGTGGCAAGCAGTGCCCCGCTGACATAAATTTCTCTATTTAGCACTGGCCCACAGTTTGGGAATGGCATCCAGTTTCGTGGTCTACAAAATTATAACTATGATTCACAGGGAAATATTCATACCAGCATTTCTTAATTCCTCTTTCCAGCAGTCTGAAAATATAATGCTACCATCCGCGATGTTTTCCTGAATGGCAGTCATCAATGCTGTAGCACAACATTCGGGAAGACGGCCAGACCACATTGCTTTCCCAGCATGAACCCCCAATACCCATTGTTCCTGAAGAAAACGTACAACGTTATTTTTTGTTTTTGTGAAAAGCCTTTAAAATAGCTATTCCAGTCTATTCTAGGGCTGATTTCTAACTGAAGTTGGAAAAATTCAGTCGACGTCAATTCCTGACACCACAGGCAGACGAAATGAACACCACTGAGCGAGGAAAGGCGTGAGATTTAAACCCATGTTTTTGTTCTCAATCCTTTTTTTTTCACAGCAAGAACGTACGTAAGCCATATAGGAGCTTTATTTAAGTCTTCATCGGATGATTTTAAGAACAAAGAATGAATTATTCCTTTCTCCTGAAACAATCTTATGACAGCCTTTTCGTCATTAGGTAGTTGCGAAATTGTGTAATCAATCGTATTAAAAAAATGGCGAAATATGGCAAAAAAAAAATAACGAGTGTTGGTATTTCAAACGAGAACACAATATTTCGAACCTTAAATTCTCGAGTCACGATATTTGGCGTGTTGTTGTAGCACTGTTTTCTTCATTTCTAACTGAAGCCTCTCTAACAAAACAGTATCCATATTGCATTTTGAGACAAACTGATGACATAGACGCAGTAGTTGTACCAAAGTGCAATATTATTAATGTAGAGGAAAAAAAATAGGAAAAGTAGGAGAATTTACAAAATATACGAATGAAGATTAATTTTATTTTCATCGAATATGTCATTTATTAGCACTTAAACATATTTGACTTCTAATAGCTTATAAACCTTGATTGATTTCCGTATTGTTGATAAGTTTAAAATAACCTATTGTTACCCAGAAGAATAATCATCTGTTATAAGTATGGAGCTGAATAAGTAAATTAATTAAAACATTTTGCAAAAGAATATGTTATTAAAATAAAAGAGAATGGTTAGACAGCACGATTTATGATGGTTTGTGTTAGAAATAATAAGTACCTATGTATAGTAAATTAAGTATCAAAAATGCGAAATTTAGTGCAAAGAAAGACCATTCATTCTGAAGATGAGTTTTCATTGATTAACTCTTTCAAGAGCAAAACGCCCGAGATAGCCTTTCATTCAAACGACTGCAACTGCTCGAAACGGCAGAGATAGCGATGCGGTTTTCTTCTCTTCCCCTAAGGTACGCAGTAGCATGTGTAATTTTCACAAATGCTTGTATCAGTTTACTGCACACAGCTTGTCTTATAAAGATTTATTTATGGTTCTTACCTTTACATTTTAGGACGTAAAAAGGATGTCATTTGAAATCCATTGCACCACTTCGCGCGTTAATGGATGGGCAGAGGATAAAATAGCTGCCAATCTTGAAAGGCATTTCAGGCGTTTCTGTATTTTAAGAATACAGGTTAGCGAAGGCTTCGGTTTTTTAAGGGTTAATACAAATTTACGTATAATGTGTCTATATTTATTATTCTAATTTATTAAAATTTATTTTCAAATAAAAAGCAGTGCTAGAAAATCTTAGTTTATCTTTCTGAGCACAAATATTCAGATTTCAAATAAAGAAAATTCCAGTAAAAATACCGTTACTTTTATTTAATCATCATAAAATGATAAATAATATTTAACTTCTTTTATATTAAAATTAATATATGATAAAATGCTAAAAATTAATAATTATTAAATTAATAAATGATAAATGATTTAATTAAAATATTCCAGATTTTGAATTACCGAATTTTATTTTTAAAACTCATACTGAATTGTGGTTTTCTTTGCAATTTTAAAAGAAGTAAAATATGCATGAATGTTCCATTAATGAAAGAAATTGGAAAACTTCTCTAATTTCTGAAATAGCTTTCTAATTAATATTCATTCACTAATAACACTCACTAAAGAAAAGTGACATTCTTTCCTCCAAATAAATCAATGTTTAGTAATAATTGATGTAAGTAATATGTATGTAGTTAAAAATTAAAAGTCTTGAGTTTTTTTTCTAACATAAATATTTCAATAAGAACAATATTTTAAAACGTCAAAGCGGATGTTCGCTTTGGCCTTCATGATTACTACATAAAGAAGCTTAAAAAGCATTCATTATGTAACATACAAGCAAGAAATGAAAGTTCGTATACCTTTATCATAATAAACAACAGTAATAAATCACAAAATCGTGTGCCAGTAAAATACAAGACGGAAAAGGCCATGATGAAGAAGCTTGCTTTAAAGCACCCTACTCGCACGTTTCTTTTATTTCGTTTTTATGCGATTTACACTTTCACTTGTTTCTATCCGCGCGACTTTTCGAAATAACTTGAGTAATCTTTCTTGCGCAGATGTGTGTTAAAAGAATTTACGCAATAAAGATAATGATAATAATTTTTTCTAAATCCACTGATAATTAGGAACTTATCCATACTCATTATACATACGCGTAAAAGCTACCATGTTAAAAATACGCTTAAAATTTCTGAAACCCACAAAGCATGATAATACTAAGGAATATTTAACTATTAACTGATGGATAAGATGTAAGAAAAAGAAATTACATTATACTTTTCAGAGCTAAAAGCGATCCAACTGAAAAAAAACAAAATTGTTTCGACGTATGAACCGTGGTATAATATGAAAATTACGAAACTATGATGATTCTTTAACAGCAAAATTGTTCGATACCTTTGAAGAAAGAAAAAAATATTCACTTCTTTTTTACAAGAAAGTTAAATAAAAAGCATATCTAATTTAATGAATGTAAAGTGATGCTAATGGGATGCTGTATAATATTTGCAAACCGAAGCAAGCAGAAATAGAAAAAATGGCAGCGTTCACAGTTATCGTAGAAAAACATTCTTGCAAAGAAATAGTATATGAAAAATTAGCCATGCAATAAAATAAGCTAGAAAATTATCCACTGGAGTTAACAATTGTATAAAATTCCAATAAAAGTTTTTGTAAAGTTTACTTTGGCTACTACCTTATTTTTATGTTAATTTCGCTTCTCTACTTTACGTGTCTTCTGTCAGCCGGACTCCCAAAAGCTGTGGCAATCCAGCAGTAAAGGTGTTTACCCAGAGACTCCCACCTCTAGCTGATCTGCACTTTGATTAATGGCTTTTTCATTTGTAGATAAGCAGTATGATAGTCCACGTAAATCGTCAAGTAAGCTTATAAGGTATTTCTCCCGCTTTCTTAGTATGCCTTCGTGGTGTAATGGTCAGCACGCTTGACGCGCGTTCGAGAGGTCCGTGGTTCAACTCCCAGCGAGGGCATTGCTTATCTTTCGTCTTTCCTGCTTCGAAATAACCTAATATCTCTACAAGCTAGCCGTTGAAAGTTATCTTTTGTACTGTACGGATTTAAATATTTGAATTATTAAGATTATTAGTAGTCCAAATACTTGTTTAATTTAATAATAATATTTGTTAAATTTAGTTGTACTACAAACGTAATTTTTTAGTAAGTCTTTTAAGTAAATTTCGCTTCTTGTCTGTACTTTTGCATTCAGATTTTGTGGTGACTGGCGGCAGGTAGCGGTTCTGACTTCATATATTGATTAGTACATTGTAAGGTTGCGTAATACTTACTGTATTTTTTAACTTGAAACCTATTTATTACAATTACGAGAAGATTTTTACCTATATGTACACGTGGATAGCATAGAACAATTCTTGTAGTGAAAGATACTCCTCGTGACGTGAGAAACCTGCTAACCAGGGTCTTTCTAGTCGAGAGTTCAAGTGCATTCTTGCATGTTTTTCCGATGCAAAAAATCTTCAAATTGAATTAACCATGCATTCTTAATTCTTCAGTAGTATTTTACAACCGCTGATTCTTTATATCTGGAAACATAACAGAGAACAAACAAGATTATTAGTTCGTCAGCCCCCCTGAAATCGAGAGGCTCTGACGACAAAACAGTGCAGAACGCTAAAGTCTCTTGGACACTGGTCGTGAACTTATGTCTCTTGTATTGTCTGTCGACTGGGACGAATTTTGTCTGCGATGTCAGACCATGCCGTCTGCCACATCTTAAAAGCTTCTGAAAACAGTGACTTGCGGGGACCGCATACACTTTCTTATCTCTGTGTGTTTCGCCGCAACTTCTAAAACTACGAAGGCGAAAAAGCTGAAGGACTACTAATCAAGAAAAGCAGTGGAGTGGAAATTGTTAATCCACTGCTATCATATGCGGAGGTTACAAACGGATTCCAGAAGTAAGCCCAGGACACTAGCACTTTTAATATTTCCATACTTTAATGAAACACCTAACTGCATTCTAGAAGAGTTCGCAGAATAAGTTCCGATAAAAACTGTACGAATTAGCTGTTTATACGAACAACTAAATAATTAGCTGCTTAAATTAAACAGCTAATTTTTTTTAACATTACAAATTGACTGCATGTGTCACTCACTCGACTAGCTAGTTTTGTGATAATAAGTTACTTTGGATAAACCGAATTTCTTATTGTAAGCTAACATTCAAAGATATTAATGAAATATCATAGTATAGATTCATTACAATATTAAAAAAACCACAGTATGAAATGTTAAGGTGATAAAAGAAAACGCCAAATAATTTATAGGATTAAATAAGATGCCATTGCTATTCCAGCGCGCATTTTCGTTGGTAAATGCAAATTATAAAAACAGACTTTTGTTTTAGAATGGCATGTTTATTCTTGCAGGCGACATCGCTATCGAAGTGTGTGCTAATAATATTTCTTACGCAAACCGCTAAGCGATATCGTCATCACACTCAGCTCAAAGAACTTGCTGGTGATCGCCTTTATGCTCGGCTGATATGTAAATAATACTTCAGTTGCGTTGTGTGCCGATCTGCATTTTGTTCATGACTCCACAGGCAGTAAATCTGTCAACTAGGTGCTCCTTACGAGCAATCAAGATCGGAAAAAGGGCTGATGAAAAATAACATCTCCAGAATACAAATTGAAAAAGGAGTACTCTTTCATTCATATTAGTTATCAGATAAGTCGAGAACCGTACATATGTTATCTATTCAAGCAATTATAAATTAGACAAATTTTCACCAGAAATCTGATAGGGATGAATTCACGGAAGGTGGGCAATTATAGCCAATGTAAACAATTATATCCTCTGCAGCTGATAAAACTGCGAAACACTGATAATTGGTTAGCGCCCTGAAACTCCCAGAAAGGAGATTTTTCGAAACTTTTCTTTTTTATTTTTCTTTACCGTATCTATTAACCCTTTGGCTCTGCTACGTAGATGTAAGTACACACTGGCGCCTCTCTAGCGAAACATAAATGCAACTCGAGCGGTCACTGGAATTGAACTCATAAACAAACTATCATAAATGACATGAGCCCGTAAAAAGCATCTGATATGTTACTGTATATATGAAAATAAAATTACTTCAGAAAAAAATTAGTTTATATTATAAGCAATAACCATAGAAGAAAAATATTAACGAGTTAACATTCGGACACCCAAAATAATTTCTCGATGCGAAAGTACTGCCAGATTTCCAGGATTTGTCCAGATAGTCTGGAACATATAACTGCATCCGACTTACGCCAGAGAGTCTGGGTTTCATAACCGCGTCTGGGATTTAAAAATGACATTGATTATAAGTCTAGTTAATCAATATCGCTGCTACAAGCCCTTAGAACAAAGGTTTTTTTTCAACTATGACTAATAAACATTTCGTCTGTAAGGTTTTAGTTAAACTAACAAAGTTTTATTTTAATTTGCCTCTTTCTGTCTGTTCTTATTTCAACTTCCCGTTAGAATAAGCACGCGTTTCAGCTTTATGCTAATTTGAAGTGGAGCCAAGTTTATATTTAAACGAAAGGTAGGAACCTTTCAGTGTGAGAGAGCTTTCAGTCTCAGACCACTGTTACTCTGTTCAACGTTCGCCTGACCAGCTAGTATTTAAATTCTAAGGCGTAGCGCTGTTACGCTTTTACTTATTGAAGTAATTCTAAGTGCGTCAGTATTAGTTAAATCTTGCTACGCACCATTTAGCATAGAGGCCAACCTCGCGTTTATAGCTCTGTGAGCAACAACAATTTAATTTCTACTTAGCTTTAGTTTAAATTATTTGATTGTTCAGTTTAGACACAAGTGGCGGTCATTATTTTCTGTATCCCTCCCGAATTGGGAAGTAGCTGTATATAATTGTGGTTTAATAATATGTGTTCCGTTTTCTAAGAATTGGGATTTACTCCTGCATCTCATGTACTTCGTTTAGAACAGAAAGTAAGATGGTAACGAAGACAAAGGAATGTATGTAGCAATGTAAATGTACCAGTCCTAATCACCTAAATATGAATAATTTTAATATTGGTAATTTTTCAGTCAGAACTTTAAGATATTTCAGAAAATTTGTGAACAAAGATTTTTAATATCATTATTAATACGTTATTTTTATGTTAAATCTGTTCTGCAGTTCTATTTCTTTCCTCAGCTTTATCAGAAAGGTAAACTAGAAAAGTTTTAAAATTAAAAATGATGCAGCATATATTAGAGAAACAGAGTTTGGCAACGCGACCATCAGCACGATTTTTCTTTGCCCCTGCCTACTCGTAATCCCAAGTAGTTGAGATTAGTATTTTGTGACCTTTGTTATTACACATGCTTAGAGTTCGCAGCACATGGAGGGGGGTTGCTCAGGGTGCAATGGTCGGCACCCAATTCTTGTAGGATGCTTGGGGCTTGAGTCTCATTTATTCATTAGTTAGGTCCAGTGATACCTCAATTACCATTGGTTTCACGAAGGTGCTGGTCTAACTTCTTCATATCATGTTATGTGGGTCTTGCAGACCAACAGATACCATAACTCTTTAGAGGTTATATTCAGAATATCTTTTATTTTGATGCACAACAATTACCATTTATCCATTTACGATAATCTATATTTACTCATATATTCAAGAATCTAATCTAAGTTTATTTATTTCTATGTAAATTTTATATTTATATGAGTACAGTTGTGTGAATTTTTGCTGCTTCATTTGTTAAAAGACGATTGGGCTTAATCTCTTTCGTAACCAGTCAACTTAATGTAAATTGAAGAAGCACAGCACACCTATTTTCGTCTGAGATCTTTTAACCATAAACACTGCAGTTTCATCTATAACAACCGTGTTGGAAAGTTCGTATTTAGATTCGAAGAACAGTTGATTCCTACAACAGACACTTGAATACAAGTGCACGTTTAATAGTTCCACTATTTTCTAGCTTGAACAGTGTTCTAAGAGGCAGTTCCCATCGTTTACAAAGCCGTATCCAGTGTTGTGGTACTTTGAATACTTTTGGGGTTATATCTAACACTAGAGCTACTGCAAGGATAAATGCTTGAATGTTAGCCTCCGAATAACCAAAATGTTGCTCTTCTATTAGCAGTCCGTTTATAGATGACGTCTTGCAACTTAAGAAAATGATTGCCGATCTGATTTCCAAGAATGTGTTTCTTACCATTTACCTCGTCCATCCGTTGACTGGGTTTATCGTAACCTCATCACTATTTTTTTGGACATTCGAAGATCTAACGTTTCTTCTGTTATTAAATCAAATATATGAAATGGCTAAAAATGATGGACTACACAAACGCAGAGAAGTATTCAACACAAAATTCAGAAAACGGTTCTTTTATTTTACGCGAGATATCAAATACATCGTTTGAATGCACGAAGAATTGAATTATAAAGATTCTAAATAGTCACAGCTACGTTCTAGCTTCATTAAGTGTGCAAGCTCGTTGAATTTGCATTCCGATTGTCATTCGGCAATACATTTTCTGAGGATCTGAACTACGGCTTATTTTTAAGGTACAATGTACATTATGAGCATCCTGAAAAATCGTGTTAATGCTTATTTTCAAATAATGTGTTTTTTTAATCAAGAAAAGACGATTTTTGTATTTAATGATTTCAGAATATGTTTTCACAGCCCTACGCTTTCGTTTCGAAAAAACCAAAAATAAAAACTAAAAAATTGAAAAATGAAAAATCAGCAGTACCAAAACTATATTTTCAATGCTTTGAAAAGCACAAGGAAAAACACAAGTAAATCTGAATTTAATTTATACGTAACACTGTCGCTCTCTTTGTTTAAAGAATTCGTCATCAAAATTTTCTTCTTCAGATATTCCCCATTTGTTCGAAAGTTAATGATTAACAGCTCCGCAAGAGATGCTCTAAACTCAGACAAATTAAAACTGGAAGATTTGAAAATCAACCTACAGATTGGCTGATTATAAGTCAGAAGTAACCAAATTATATCGAAAGTTTTCGCGATTTAATTAAAAGCGTTTAATCCTCATATATTATGCATTTCTGCAGCAGAACATCTCCCACCTGCTCGTATTAACATACAGATATTACGCGTCAATATGTTTGCAGTCGATTCCTAACCAACCGATGACGGATTAACCGGACTTTGTTTAAAAAAAAGTTAATTCTGTTTATTGCCGCGAGGCGGAAAATCTACAATCACAAACCACCATCATAAAGCAGAACTCTGTACGGAAAATGTTAAATGAAAAAGCAAAATGCATGAGATAAGAACAAGATAGCAGATGATATAGCATTCGATAGCAGTTTTTGTCCCCAACAATCTACAATTTAATTTTAGGTAATCTGTAATATACAACCAGTGTGTTAAGTAAGAAAAAAAAAAGAAGTTATAATCGACTTTTCTAAGTGAGTTTGACATAACTTTTTCAAGATTTGTTCTTCCGTTATTTTGAGTTCTCCGCCCAAAATGAAATTATTCTCTACATTAAAGAGCTTGAAATCGCAGGTAAATTGTTAATAATATTTTTCTGCTAATTATTTTACGGGTTTATGTTTTAGTGTAATGTTAAATTTCTTCAAAATTAAACTTAGTTTTGGGTCAGTGGTGGACGTCGTCCCTTACTCCGATTCATTTGAACTTGATTGTCTTTCATTTTTCATTTTGCTCAACTCTTTCAGGACTCATTACAGCAAAGAATACACTGTGGAAAATATTTTTTTAATTTTGACGCAAATTGTATGGATCATATTCGAAATAATTTGAAAACTAAACAGCAAATACTTTGCACTTAGATTATCGTCGATACCGAACTTCACTACCGTTAACAAGTAAAAACCAAACGTCCGAAAATAACTGATCATTGCTTCGATAATCGCAAAATCTCTGTCAAATTTATAATTAAACTTGCTAATAATTGCACAGTAAAAGTAAAGGGGATGTTAGAGCAAATGAAGCGCTTCACAAATGGTCAAAGTAAAAATGAATACTTACTTGACTTCGGTTTATAACTCTAAGCAAGCAAGCGTGAAGTGCTAGTTCGATATACGATAATAATCGTGCAGCTCATAATTAATTATTGCACACTAGCACAAGTATGAGTTGATACGCCACAGCGAAGGAGTTTAAGGATTTATGTACGGGTTCTTAAACCTTAGTGAAGGATTTTAAGGAATTCAAATGGTTTCAGAGTCTTTACTGGAAAGGATTCTACAGAGCTCACATATGGTTTCAAAACCTTTAGTGAAGTGTTTTTACGGACTGATACATACCTTATAGGAAAAACTTATTCGAAATATGTACGGATTTATTGCAGTTACGAAAGGAGTTTTTTGCAAGTCACATAAAATTTCCCAGGTATTAGAGAAAAACCTTTACTTAATAAGTTCTAGATTTATAGATCATGGTGAAAGACTTTTCAGAACAAGTTCCTATCCATACTGAAAGATTAATAACTCATACGTGGATTCATAGCTGAAAGTGAAATATGTTTTTTAATTAAATGCAGATTTATAGTTCTTAAATCATTAAATTGTAAAGAGATAGAAATTTATCATTAATATTGGTTTACATTTTAGCATAAAGTGATTTACAGAATTCAGAATCTTCACCATTTTCGTATATTTTACATTATGTACATAAATATGAATACGTATGTCTTACAATAAAAGAAATATTTGATTATTTTGGAAAGCGATTAGAGTTGCCTATTTTACGCTAAAAGATGCTAGTTTTTGATTCTTTCCAATAATAAAGTCATAAAATAAATCTTCAAATTAACTTGGAATCGAACATCAATTAAACCTGAAATCAAAGCATCGTTCAAAGCCTAAAAACTACTTTTTAATACTGTTAAAATTAAGTTTAGCTAAAGTATTTTTTTTTCAAATACCTTTTTTATAAAGGATTTTCACATCAATAATGCATTACCTCGCTCAGTTTTTAAATTTTTCTTATTAAAAAATTTAGCTTTTAATTTCAAATTAATTAAAACTTAAACGGAAAACTTATTGCTACCGTAAGAAAATAATTAAGGATATACTAAAAATGTGATAGATTTCTTATTCTGTAACCTCTCAGCTGACTGTGACTAATACTGCATCAAGACAAACCATTCTTACGTTTCGGCTTTCGTAACAGGAATGATGAATCACACCACAACAACGACGCCTAGCTCTAAACAGCGGATAGGGAAAAAATGTGAAATAAATGAATAAATAAAGAAAAGAAAAAAATAACAACGCTTTTAGTGAATCAACGCAAAATCCCAAAACAAAATTAACAGTCCTTCTGAGCAAATTGCCCCTTTGACTAAAAATCTGAAAGGGCGTCTTTTAAACATTTTGTGTGGTACCTTTATTTACTAAATATCATGTTTTTCGCACCTAAACCATAAAATTCAGTTCAAGAGCAATATTGTAAAATAATTTTAAAATGAACATATCTTTAGAATTTCCGATACACATTCTCTCGCGCAAGAGATAAAAATGTTTTTTTTTGTACAACGTTGCCATTACTCGCTTTGAAACCCTTGAGTCTGTTAATCAAAAATTCGTTAAACTTTTACAAAATTTGAAATACATAACAAAACAAATTCCAAATTTTAAATTTGGGCTTCCAGATGTCCATATTCGCCGGAGGATTACGTTATTCAAAATTTGATGGCTCTAGGTACCGTTGTTTTATCACAATGCGAGAAACATACATACATTTATGCAGATTCTTCATTATTAAATTTCTTTAAATGTAATACAGAAATGTAATGTTTGGTAGCAACAGTTTGAAAAGTGAATCAACGCAGAAAGTGAATCGACGCAAAATGCCAAAACGAAATTAATAGCTCTTCTGGGCTAACGCCCTTTGGGTTAAATATAAGCAACCAAATAAATAAAAAATACTGAAAGATTTCAAATTTCATATTACGCAAAAGGGGGCTTTTTTTAAAAGTTTTGTGTGTTACCTTTATTTATTAAACATCATGTTCTTCCCACTTAAAACATAGAATTCAATTCAACAGCAATGTCACAAAATATTTAAAAGTGCATATCTTTAGGATTTCCAATACACAGCCTCGCGCGCTGGAGATAAAAATATTTTTTTTCCTACGGTGTTGCCATTGCTCACTTTGAAATCGTTGTGTTTCTGAAACAAAAACTCATAAATGCTTTACAAAATATAAAATAGATAATAAAACAAATTCTAAATTCCAAATTTAGACTTCCAGATTACCATATTCGGGTGGAGACGTTCGTTATTGAAAATTTGATGTCTCTAGGTACCATTCTTTTATAATAATGCGAGAAATATATATACATTTATGCACATTCTTCATTACTTAATTTCTTTAAATATAGGTACAGGGCTCTAAGATTTGGTGGCAACAATTTAAAAAGTGATTCGCCGTTAATAGCGAATCAAGGCAAAATGCCAAAACGAAATCAATAGCCCTTCTAAGCAAATTGCCCTTTTAGGCTAAATATTTGCTTGCTAAGATCTAACATTAAAATATATTTTAAAGAATTCCAACCCGTAACTGAAGTAACGGCATTAGACATAATGCAATCTTTTAATGCTCCGTTAATTTTCTACGAACAAGACTGATAGCCTAATTTTTTCTATTCACCAAGGGTTGAGTTCACGATAATATGTTAGAAGCAACACTGAAAAATTTGAAATTTATTATAATAAATATGTATAAGAAGGAATCATATTATATGAAAACAACAATCACAATACGAAACAACAAACATACTACGCAGCAAGTGCATAGTTCAATAGTTATATTCAGTTTCTCTGTACTTAACCACATGAACCCCTAAATCGAAAGTATATATTAATATTAACGTAGTTTGATTGGTCGCTAAATAACATTTGTTTATAATTACACCATCAAATCTTCTTAGAAATCATAAATTAGTAACATTGTTAGTACCATTCCAAAACTAAGTATCTGCTTTTTCTAGACAAACATATCTAAAGTAGATATTCTAGTGTAATAAAGATTTTATACAAATTGTTTACAAAATTTGCATAATTATTTTATATTTTCAGAAGATATTTATTTCTATTTTTCGATAAACTTTGAAAACAGTCTAGAAAAAGGGTATATGCGAAAAGAGCTAAAAATGCAGATTCATATTTTTGGCATTGTACCAACAATAGCTACATTAGTTTCAGAATGACTTCTGACGCTAGAAGCATCGGAAGGACTTTTTATGTAACATTCCAAAACTCTTACCTGAGTTACAGCTGTTGATTCAAAATCGGTTTTATCATACTGCCAACCTTGATTGCAAGGCCTTGTTGTTGTATCATTGGGCACTTTGTAGATACCAGCAGACAGGTATTCTGTGTAATTGATATCATACATATAACAAGATGGACTGTCTGATGGACTTATTAGGGATCTTTGGGCAGAGATGCTTAAATTAGATGCGGCTACTTCTGGTACATAGCACCAGTGCTCGGGAGCAGACACCATGAACAAAATATTCATGGAAAACCATGGAAGCAGGGATGCTGCGGGCACAAGGAAGATCAAAATCAAGTTTCTTTGGTATTTTCCATAGTCACCAACTTCTAACAGTATATCTTCAAATTCCATTTTTTATGGTTGGTTAAAACTCCTGCAATATCACACTTTAAATTTTATGAGTGCGATCTTCAATTTAATTACAAATCAGGTCTTCAGCCCCTTGGAAGTTCAAGTCTACCTCCCGTGCAGGAAAGCCATTTTTCATAACATGCGAGCTCGTCTCTGAAATTAATAAAACGAAATATTAATTTGAAATACTTAAAATATTCCTTGCAAGTATAATCACAGTTGAGGAAAATATCAGTTTTCTTTTCGAAAAAATATTTAGATAATTTCTTTAAAATTTGGAAATTCTATTCTTTCCGCAGTGTCCGCAGCAATTGTCCCGACCGAGCTATCTGAATAAAAAGCCGCGTTTGAGCTTTTAACGCATGGTCAAGCATCACGGAGTGAAAATTTTCTCTCCCGTTCGGATTGCGTGACCTTGTAAACATTCACTCTTCACTCGTCTTGTCAAAAGATGACTTTCAAACGCGTTCTGAAATTTGCTCCCAATTTCATAAAGATTGCAAAAGCAAATCGTGTGAATCAGATGAAATAAATGATGTATCAGTAACACAATGTGGGGTATTATGTTTTCTTGCATAACAATAAAAGTGGTTAGGGGAAAAAAGAAATATGAAAACAGGTTGAAACTGGATAACCAAAACAATCTCAGATTTGACGAGAAGGATGCTAAATTTCTTTCTCGCAGCACTGTGTTTTATAATCTGTGAAATAAAAATATACTTCCTTTCATTTGTTGTTTCATTCATAACTTTTATCTCTTACTACACAATTTCGATAAAAGAATGTGTTCATACCGTTTCCGTTTTTATCTATTCAACTTTTCAAAGAATAATAATCTGGGCAGAACTGAATGGAGGTTTCATAAGGGTTTTTCCATATTTGAGTAGTTTAATAAAAACACTTTTTTAATAATAGCCTAAATCTTTACCCATTAGAATAAATGTAACGTTCTTAAATGGAAAATAACTGCTTTAATTAAAACTGATAAATCATTGTCTCCTAGGATTTTGCTTAATAATTATTTATTATTAGTATTCAGTGATTTCAGTAACAATCAATTCATGTTTCTTCATTAAATGAGGGCGACAAATCGCAAATTGCCTTAAAGATATTACAAAATGTTTTATCGGAAACTTAACTTTCATTAAATAGCAAAATATGCAGCTTTCTTGCTTTCTAAATAAGGCAATAACCTTCATATATTAGTAAAAGAATGAATGATAATTAACAAACAAAGAAAACAAATCGCTACATTTGCAGTTTAAGACTTGACAAGATAAAACGAAACTGTCAGATAAATATTAAACTATATCTTATTGATCATGGAATATTTATGAATGTTTAAACTTTTCGAACATTTTACTAAAATAAAGGTAACTGGGTCATATATTTTTTAATGATGTAAATGAATAAATCCCATTTTTACCTTTCATTATTTTTATAACGTTCTATTTTCTGCCTTCTTTGAAATGGACACATTAAGGATTAAATTACGACCCTCATGCATTTACCAAAAAGAATGTAGATTTTACTCTGAAGAATAGAACTTGCTTACACACTTTTAGAATGATTTTAGTAAATAATATTAAAAAAAGCAAATGTTTTGGAATAACCAAACAACAACAGCTTATTATTTAAATTGTGAAACAGCTTATTATTTAAATTGAGAAATATTGTCTGCTATATTTAAATTTATTCTTGTTTCAAACTATCGCATGTAAATAAGCTATGCATTGAAGGATATATTCATGCGCTTTTCAAAAAGAAATATTCCTATTCCATAATTCAAAACCTTTTTGAAATGTATGGCATCAAACATACAAAATAAGCAACAATATTAATCAGAAAGTGCCAAACCGTCAGTCATTACTTCCGCGTGGAAAGAAGCGAATACTCGAAAAAAGTGTACTTTGCATAAAAATTGGGGTAGTTCTATATCTGTCGATATACTAGGACGACTGGCGAAATTTAACTTGAATTTTTCAGGTCTCGAAAGCGCGTTCTCGGGATATATATTAGATTTATGTATAACATTGTTCTAACGTATATATTTTGACAGAAAATCTGACTTTTTCTGAAATAACACAACCATTTTTTTCATATTTCGATTCTACAACTCAAATTATACCCAAATATTAATTTTTTTTAATTTGGAAAAAACTTACTGAGAAATTAAAAATTACCTTGGCTCACCTTTTTTCAATTTGCGCCAAAAATATTTCACTTGGCGAAACTCTTAATTTACAGCAACCTGTTTTCATTTCACTTTTTCACTGCGTACGACGGAAAAAGAGGTGCATGCTCATTCTTTCCAAATAATTTTAACAAAATGTATAGAGCACATTTGGCGTTATTATTGCGTATGACAAATATGCAAAATTTCAGAGCGCTCCAATATATGAATTTTGAAATTTTGAATTAAAAACTCTAAACTCTGTTTACAAGTATGCCTAAAAATACATTTATTTTAAGATTATGATAAAAATATTAATAGGTTATGATTCAAAAATATTTCCGAAGAATTAAAAAAGTTACTAAAAAATAAAAATTTTAAAAACAAATTAGAAAATAGTTGCTAATTTTATTTGAATTGAACCTAAATTTCGAATTGTGAAAGAATGAATCAAGTATGTTTAATAAAAAAAAAGATATTAATAAATATATACCAATTTTAGTTAACACTGAGGAGCTAAAATTTTGAGAGCTAGGTTTTTTTAAAAAGTGCTCGTGCGGTTTTTAACAAATCTCGCATTGTTATAATTTGTCATAGTAACTAGTAACATCAAAATGCTTGAAAAAAAGTTCATATGTCATTTCATAAAAAATCCGATTTTGTGTCAAAGTACCTATGTTAGAACAATGGTATATATAAATCTAATATCTATACCCTTCTATGAAGAAAATAATAATGCAGAATTATAGTTCAGGAAAACCGCTATCAAAGAAAGCATTTTAAAAAAGTATTGTTTACATTATAAATATTAACTAACATGTCTCGAAATCGCTCTAAAACTGTATAAACATCTTGTGTTTGTATTTAAAAAAAGATTTTAAATTAACTTTTTTAATTAAATTTATATTCCTTCCTTTCAATTTCTCACCAATTTCTCTGCATGCATACTATTAATTAAAATTATTGTTCTGACTTTAATCGTGCATTATTTCAAACTTTATTCATGTTCGTTTATTTAGAATATCTGTTACTAGGCTAAATGAGATACCTACAGTTTATTCTTCGTGTAAACTACATTTCTTCTTTTGCTCGAAATCCGCGTATTAATCATGCAACTTGTATTGCCCGGGCTTGAACTCCGGAGGAATTGACAGAAGCAACCTTTGGCTCTTGAACAAGATAAAATTCGTGGATTTAATCAGATATTACTACCAGACTAGAAAAATAAGTCACAAACAACAGAAGATTAATTATTGGATGCATGTGAAAGACTTTGCTTTTTTATTCTGCTGATCTTATTTCTTGTTTTCATCAGATAGTAGCAGGTAATATCGGACTGTCGAGTATCCTGTTTAGTAAAGGGCAATATTAGTGGGCATGCATTATAATAAACGTGGTATCACATGGAAATAACATAGGGTTGCATGTTATTTTTAAGTGGCTTTAGAGACAATTTAAGGTTGGTATCACACATCCATTTATTTCAGACGAACAACTCTTTTAAACAGTTTCCCTGCTTGCTTTTGAAAGAAAGCCACACTATTTGTTTTTCTTTCTTTCGAAACAAATTAAACGTTTTTCGTTTTCAACAACCAATCAACTATCAGCATCGAATTCCCTACATTAACAAACATATATATTCTGATATTTAGGAGTATTGATCTACTGAAAGCTGCTATTATTGGACCACGTGTTAAAATGCGAAAGTGTATTGTCAGTGCCTCGACCGTCTTTGTCATATCTTACAAGAAAACCTCCCATTCTTGGAGAACGATATCTCTTTGGATATATCCTTGGAGAACAATGTACATTTGTCCGGACTCGGAGGAAGCTGCAGATGTTTGGGTGGTCATTTATATCGCATCCTCAATACAGTGGATACTAGCTACAAAAGGCTAATTCATCTTTTGGTCATTATACAGCTTCCGCTAAAGACAAGACTACGACACTATAAGAACGACTAACATCTGTACGCTGGATTACAAGCATGATGATACGCTGGACGTCCACTTCCTTAACATCAGGTGAAAAGAATTTCTCTAGAGAGGAATCTAAAAGGTTCCTGACAAATGGAGTTACAAAAATAATATAGGGCATGCAATAGATTTGAAGCCAAAAATTCTGTTCTCTAACGAGACGGAGTTCTTTCAATAAAACTGCAAAAGCGCTTTCATACACCCAGTATAAAATACTGTCTTTATATAAATACATTTTTCACTTGATCTTTGCAGTGCTTTCAAACAAACAAGATTTTCCAATACGTACATTTTTTGCAAGACTTAACAATACAAAATGGAAACTTTTGGAAATTTATTGATAAAAATCTTTATATCTAGGACACTTGTAATTGGAATGCTTTTTCCAGATCCATATGAAATATGGGTCTTATGTGAGATATTCAGACATGTCGTTTGTGAAATACGACACA
This sequence comes from Stegodyphus mimosarum, assembly GCA_000611955.2. Lineage (NCBI taxonomy): Eukaryota > Metazoa > Arthropoda > Arachnida > Araneae > Eresidae > Stegodyphus > Stegodyphus mimosarum. Next base: position 202,846 of record KK120353.1, read on the forward strand.
CTTGTAAGTTTCTTTCCTCCTTACTGCATGTCTTTAGAGTGGAACTGGTCTGCCTATCATCGAAAGCTCGAGTCCCGCCGTTTTTGCACATGTTTCATATCTCCAAAATAAAATTCCTAACACTCTCTGCAAATTTATTTTAGGTACATATCCATTCCAAAAATTAAAAAAACATTGTGGCTGAAGAATTACCATCGTCCAATGCATCTAATTTCCTGAAATGGTTTATTGCTTACGTTAAAATTCGTATTTAGTTTAAGGCAAAATAGAAATTCCTTAGGCGTTTTGCCGCTTAGAGTCAATCCATTTTCATAATAGCCTCATTTACGTTAACCTGTCTCATAAGATTTTTTAAATTAGCTCAGTAATATTTTGAAATTTCTATCCTTTTTCCAAACATTTATAAATTTCTAAAATATCTCGAATTATTTAATATGTTTTAAGCTATACTTTCCTGCATTTTCGGAATAAAGCACATTTCGCTTTATTTAAAAGAAATCACTCAAATCAAGATCCGTTATACATTTTTTATGTTTATTCCCAACAGAGATTAGGCATTGGTAAAACATGATTGAGCGAAACCTTATTTATATCATCATTTTGAAACTGGGTATTTAATTTGAATTCTCTAATTAAAAAAACAATTAAACGCGTCTTTATTTGATGAGCACAATTAATGTAAATACTTCCTACTTTTAGAAATCCTAACCGCGTAAATCATATATTATATGCATACAATATTTTAAATTTGTTTTTACAAATATTCTTTTAAATTTTATTCTAAATACAGTCGAACTCGATTATAACGAACGTGAAGGGCCCCCGACATTTGCTTATTATAATCGACTGCTCGTAAAAAACGGTTTCGTGGAAAAATCATAAAAATTTATACATACTTACTGTATTGTATATGTTACTGTGAAAGACCGAAATTGGAGAATGTCGACTTTCACCGGAGAATGTCAACATTCACCAAATACGTCGGTGAAAGATCGAATATAACATTGCATTCTTGTACCCTCACCGGTCATCGACAATCACAGATATGCTCTGGTGTAGGTCGAAAAGAGAGGCGACTGGCTGTTTCCTATAAATGCAGTTGTAAAAGCAAGGGCCTCTTGTGCAATTCAAAGTCTCATAATAGTTTAAGTTGTTGCAATTAATCAGATTTGAATCACTAATTTTGTAAGTTTTTTATTACTATTATTTTATTTTCTCGGTTACTACGTACTGTATAATTAAGTAAGTTTTTTAACTTCTATTATTTTTCTTTCTCATTTTGAATGTATTGTGTGTTTTTTCGCGACTGAATTACGGAGAAGAAAATATAATATTCTCATATATTCAACATTCACCATTAGTACATGGTGAATGTCGACATTCACTGGTGTAATTCAGAAATAAGAGTATTTGGAAAATATTTCGGGCATACACCAAGCGACTATGAATGTTGACATTCACCGGTGAAAGTCGACATTTTCCAGATTTCGGTGTTTCGCCGTAACATATATACTTTATGTTCCTTATTTCTGTACAGTAGATAAGAGCTGATTAATTTGCTCTGAACTACCATATTGTCCCTTTCTTGTGTTATGTTCCTCGGAGAAGACTCATGACCCGGAAAATTTGTCATTTGCATCTCTGGCTTTGAAAGTTTTTCTGCGCATTCAAAAGCCATTAACTATATTGT
>KK120353.1:204547-216590 GCA_000611955.2 Stegodyphus mimosarum
GATTGTAATTTTTCATATTCTTCGCTATCATCTTTGCTTTCGTTATCTTTTCATCTGCGTTCGCTTGAATTTCAGCTACAATATTCTCGGGAGTAGGTATCTCGGAAGTGATAACATTGGGATTAACGGATATATAATTTTCAAATTCTACTCTATTTATTTCCAAATTTTCCAACACGTTGTAAGGTTTTAGTTAAACTAACAAAGTTTTATTTTAATTTGTCTCATTTCAACTTCCCGTTAGAATAAGCGCGCGTTTCAGCTTTATGCTAATTTGAAGTGGAGTCAAGTAGTATTTAAACGAAAGGTAGAAACCTTTTAGTGTGAGAGAGCTTTTAGTCTCAGACCACTGTTACTCTATTCGACGTTCGCCTGACTAGCTAGTGTTTAAATTCTAAGCCGTAGCCCTGTTAAGTGATTACTTATTGAAGTAACTCTAAGTGCGTCAGTATTAGTTGAATCTTGCTACGCACCATTTAGTTTAGAGGCCAACCTCGCGTTATAGCTCTGTGAGCAACGACTACTTAAATTTTATTTAGCTTTAGTTTAAATTATCTGATTGTTCAGTTTAGACCCAAGTGGCGGTCATTTATTTTCTGTATCCCTCCCGAGTTGGGAAGTGGCTGTAAATAATAGTGAATAGTGGTCTAATAAAAGAGGATTTTAAATCCCTTTTAAGTGCAGTTCTTCTACCACTTATTCACAGTATTCTACCACAGAACATAGCTGCATTCAGCTCCCTGTTCAAGATCAGAACTTTAAGCTGTCACGAAGATGTTTTCCAAGAATATGCACCGAACACTCAGTCCTGACAACGTCTTTTCTTCTTCCTAAGTGATTTGCCCCTCTTGACAAATGTAGAATCTAGCTTTACGGAAGCAGTTGAGAATGCATGTTGAAGTAACGTTTTCCCATGCATCGTTCATTAAACATATCGCTTCGAATACGTTTACATTAGCATTTGAGATTGTTCCCAATTTTCTCTTCTATCGAAAAGCATCAAAATCTAGTGCTTACGAAAGCTTGATTTAAAACTTCCGATGATCCCTTGGTCCATAGGCTGGATAACACTTGTAAAATTCGGTGGTAAAAATTCAATCCTGATCACTCCCCAAGATAAAAAAAATCTGATGTCTACACCACATGACTTCCTACGGAATATTAAATTATACGCATTTTTCCTGCATTTCATTTAAACTTATTGAACGGAATTAAATCTACTTCGTCGATAGCGCATAAACCACAAATGAATAAATGCACTCTTTAAAATTCACTATATTTAATTTTTGCCACATGTTCTATTCAAATAATATAATAAATCTAAAAAGATGTATAAAAGAAATTTAACAAATGAAAAAGAAACGGTTTTTCTCAGACGATTCAGCGCCGCTTACCTAATGGGCATGCGCTACTCGTAAACATTCTCCTCTGTCCGAGACAGACTGGCGACAATATTTGCTCCTAATACGAAATACTTATTTCCTTGATTTTCATTAGAGATAAAGTTCTCATTCAGTTAATTCTGTTCTCAGTTCGCGACAAGACATAAGTATATAAAACCTCAAAATATCTTCAATAAAAATTTTAAAATATAAAAAAAGATAAGATAGCAAATACAGTTAAAGCAATAAGAAAAATTACAATTCAAATTAAAGTTTCTACATAAACACAAGCAATTCGGTCACCAGACAACAAGGCAGATTTTTCGGTGCGCAAAAATGAAAGTTTAATTTTGGTCCCACTCGGCAAAAGGACACTGAAGGGGCAGAAACTGAATGATTGAATTCTGCTAATAAATTTCAAATATAAACAAATATGGCTACCATGGTAAACAAAAATTAGGCTTAGCCGCACTTAAACAACTTTTAATTTGGAGAAAATTCTACAACTATTGCATGCAGATTAACTAAAGGCCTAAAAACTTTAACCGGAAGATAAGGGCAACATAATTCAATCAGTTTTAAAGCAAAAAATAATAGGGCAATTTACAAACATATAAAAATAAAAAATAATTGAGCTCACGGAGCTGAGTAACATAGCGGGTATATATATACTTTTGGGGAGGCCGATTGCAACCAAAAAGGGATATGCACAGCTACATATTATAACAGTCCCATATACAAAATTTCAACGTTCTGAGATTATTCGTTTTTGAGTTATGCGAAATACATACATACGTATGTACCGTACCTACAGATGCCACGAAAAAAATCTCTTCTGATTCCATTTTAAATCAGTTTTATAATTCGTTTGGGGAAAAAGTGTCCTTCATTCTGTCCTTATGTACAGATGTCACGCGAAAACATCATTAAATTGCATTCGATAGCGATCAAAATGGATATTTTCGTTGAAATATGATGCTCGGAGTGTTTCGTAATTACAATACTTCCTTTACTTCGTACAAGGAAGTAAAATGGCCGTCGTACGGAAATTTTACGAATCACAAAAATATTGTTCGCTATAACCGGGATTTGCTCGTTAAAAGAGCGTTACCTTCCCACAGAGTTAACATTGAACCAACCAAGTATTTTCGATTTCTTCGTCAAATCCGTGTTAACATTTAATCATTGGTACTCTTTTTCTTTTAATTTTTACCCCCTACATTTAGTTTAAAAACGAAGCTAACTTTTCCTGGTGGTAATCTTCTTCGGATTGAAAGTCATAATATATTGCAAATGTTTTTCTCTGTAATATGGCGGAGTTTCCTTGAAAAATATGCACAATGATCCAGGAAAAAGTTGGTCATCGATACTGTTTCTGCGGAGAGTCTATTTAATCTATCCCCTGAAGAAAATCTTTCGCCATCATTTTAGCTTCCGACTAAATATTGCAAAACTAAATATTTTGCCCACAGCTATTTCAAAGAATGAAAATAATTTCACAATCTACTTTATGCAGCACTTGCTTTGTTTTAAAATATGCCCTATATAGTTTTTTAACATTTAGTGATTTGCGCTAAAACAGACGATATCAACTTTTCAATCTCCGTATCCAGTATACGCAATCTAAAAAAATATAAATATTATTTCAAAATGCTGCTTCTAAAATTAAATCAAATTTAAATAAAATGATTAATCGGGAAAGAAATCTATTGATGTCGGCCGAAGTTCGGTTATTGCAACTTTTCTGGCTCACTTGTCAAATGGTAATATATTTGAAGAAATCCTGAAAGAATTACGTAATTAAACTTACACTAGCCAAGCTGCTTACTTACGTAAAGCAAATAGCAAATTGCCTAAATTGGGGTTAGAAAAATATGTTTGAGATCGGAAATAGATTCGAAACAAATTTAAGAAATCACTTACAGATTCCTAATATAGCTCAGTTACATTCGAATCGAAATAAAGTTGCGTACACTTTTTATCAGATAGCAGAAAATGCAGACGATTTAGGATGAGTAAATTTCAAGTTGCTTCAATTTTAAAAAAAAACCATTGCGAATATATTTTTGAAAAATACATTTACTGTCTCCTTCATTTAAATTCCACTACCTAACTAAAGAGAAGCTGCTTATTTAAGAGTGTTTGCATTAAAGCGTTTTATGTCCTCTTACGATAACACTTATTAAAATGAATGAAATGTAATATCAGCGCGATGTACACTGCGCAAAAAGAAAATCGGACAGATCTGTATCTCCCGTTCTACTGAACCGATTGAAGAAATTCAACTTGGGTTTTTCATGTGTCGAAATCGTGACTTAAGATATTTATTAGATTTATATATAGCATTGTTCTAACATAGGTATTTTGACATAATGTCGAACTTTTTCTTAAATGGCATGCCATTTGTTTTCCGTATTTCGATTTTACGACTCAAATTATACCAAACTGCAAGTTTTGTAAAAATCGCAAGAGTAGTTTTCAAAAAATTAGCTCTCAAAGTTTTAGCTCCTCAGTGTTAATTGAATTTGATATATATTTATTAATATCTCTTTTTTATTAAACTTACTCGATTTCTTCTTCCAGAATTCGAAATTTGGGCTTAATCCAAATAGAATTCGCACATTTTCCATGATTTAATTTTAAAATTTGTATTTTTAAATAATTTTTATAAACTTTTAAAAAAAGGTTTTGTATTATAACCTATACAATTTTTTACATCATCTTAAAATCGATGTATTTATAGCCACACTTGCAAAAAATTAGTTTTTTATTCAAAATTCCTGAGATATACGTGAATCTACACATCGGCGTGTTTTGAAATTTGGCATATCCGTTACAAGCGATAATAACGCCAAATGCGGTTTACGCACTTAATATTATTAAATTTATCAAAAATTAGACATTAGAAATTAGAAAATTATTTGAAAGTAATGAACGGGACCTTTTTTAGGCTAGTATACAATAAAAAAAGGAAAGGAAAATAGGTTGCTATAAATTAAGAAGTTCTCCCAGTGAATTATTCTTGGCGCAAACTGAAAAAAATGCGTCAATATAAATTTTTAAATTTCTCCGTAAATTTCCCTCCAACTTTTACAAAATTTAATGTTTAGCATAGTTTGAGTCATAGAATCGAAATATGGAAAAAATTGACATGTCATTTCAGAAAAAGTCCGATTTTATGTCAAAATACCTATATTAAAGCAATGCTATATATAAATGTAATATATGTCTTAAGTAGCACGTTCGAAACTTAAAAAATGCAATTTGAATTTCGTCAATCGGCCCAGTAGGGAACGGGAGATACAGAACTGACCCCTTTTTTCCCCCGCAGTTTACCAGCATCAGTCATTATGAAATAAATTAAATTCTTTGGATCTACCAGGATTGAGTGAGTGTACAAGACTGCTGAACACTGTAATCTAGACACAAATTTAGATGTAAGCAAATAGGATGCAAGCCGTTTGTTCCGAGGTGAAATATCAACATTTCAATGAAAATATTTAATTTGTTTTCGAATCCATTTGGACGATTTTTTTTCGTGTCACCTGTACGAATAGGCAAATAAGGAAAGCTTTATTCCAAAACGTAGAGAAAAATAGATCTAAAATGTCTTCAGAAGGGATTTTTGGATTTTTTCGTGGAGCCTGTACTTTCGTACGTATACATATGTATGTATGCATCTTGCATAACTCAAAAAAGAATTAATCTTGAATGTTGGAAGTTTTTTTTATGAATGGCGGGCACTTGCCTATAACGGCATTGGCCACTACTAAGGCCAGAAGTGGTGACCATTTTATTGTGGAGGCACCTAAAAGGCGGCCACTGCTACCTCCTATGAAGAGACAGACAATTTTACATCCATGCTTTCTCCGGGATTCGAACCTAGGCCCTTCAGTATCGCAGTCAGGCTCACTTAACCATTATACTGTCCGGGCGGCAAGAATGCTGAATGTTGGAAGTTTGCATATGTGACTGCTATAACATCTAAATGTGTACCTCGTTTTCGTATTGCAATTGGCGGCACCGAACATATATATATATACGCACACACATCCGTTATCCGGCCTTTATTTTCGCAATCGTTGCTCACAGTCATATACTTCTATTTACAGAAATGTTTTAAAGGACGAAAATCTTGATGTCTTGGCAATGTCAAATTAAAAAAATATAATTTCGACAAATAACAAATAAATAAAAGCCAAAAGCCAATAGTTTTGACTTGAATCAAAGATAATGGATGGACTAAAACTAATGAAATTAAGTACAGCCTAATGGCCTCACAGTAACTAGCGCACAAGCTGGCTCCGACGGAAGATGGCGTAAACAAACCTAATGGAAAGAATAACTCAACGTCGCAGAATACTAATCGCCAGAGAACCAAAGTTAAAAACGTGGGCTTCAAGCAAGCTGAACACCCTCTGCACGAGCTAAAAATTTACATCCTAGCAGGTAACTTGAAATGAGGATGATAGGATAGCACATTAACATAAAATAACGGGTTAGAACCTTAAATCATACTTTAAAGTATTGGATTTTAATTAATTATATAGTGAATGATGAAAGCAATTAAGTTGTAGAACTGGTGATTTACACGTAAGCACAAAAATAAAACGAAAAGGGGCGGTAAACTTATCGATTTTTCATCATACTAATAAATAAATAAGGATGCTGTGTTGAAAAGTCAAAAGGTAATTGGGAGAAAAATTAGGTTTATAGGGTAGCCATTTTTCTTTGCAATTTTATGACAAGTCAAACGAAGAAATATACATCTCGGTAAGAAGCAAAGCTCTGATAGCTATGATATTTCAAGCGTATTGCAATTAAAAAAATATATAAATAAATAAATAAGAAGCGAAAAACGCTCTAAATCAGGTACAATAAAAATGAGCGAATGACGTATATGATGTGGTGAAGAAGGTTAAAAAAGGTTTTCCTGTCAGCTTAACGTTAAGTATTATTTTCTCTTATGAAAATTTTAAAGAAAAGTTTACAGACAGTTTATATAGTTTACAAATTCGTTTTAAACACTGAAACAAATCAAGAATCAAGGAAATTTATAATTCATGAGACTTGTGTATTTCGTATCTCAATTTTTCCCATTTTAAAAAGCAAAGCTATCATTAACTATTATTATTATGATTAACTTATAACTATTATCATTAACTATTACCATCATAACTATGATCATTAATTTATATTAAAACTAGAAAGATAAATTTGGTCCTCAAAATATTAGCGATAACAATATTAGGAGTTCATTCTTCTAGAAGCAGATATTGGGAGTTGATTCGTTTTCCATTGCTCATTATTCTATTTACCCCCCCCCTCCCGAAAAAAAGCTGTCTGTAAATGCGGCACGTACCTTATTTATTTAGACAGATTATTCCCTCATTCAGTATATATAAAGGGCGATCAAAAGGTTTCCGTTCGAAGTTTGTACAGCCCAGATTTGGTATGCCAGCCATGCAAAATGTCATTGAACATATAAACAATCATCCTACCGGTTCACCAGATTGAAATATACGCGTTAGGTAAAACTCCGTTCTCTTCTGCTTGAAGAAGTCTGAAACTGCTTGCTGCATTTCTCCGTCCGACCGGAACCGTCAACCTCTGGAGGACATTTTAAGGGATTGAAGTCGTAAAAATCGAATGGGGTGAGATCAGGATAGTAAGGCGAGTACTCGAGTGTCTCCACTTTAGTGGATTGTAACTTCTGCATTACGACATTTGTGATATGGGAATGTGTGTTATCATGAAGCAGAATCACCCATTCCGCAGTTTTATCGGGCGTTTCGCTTTAATTGCACGTCGTAGTCTCTCCAGCGTTTTGCAGTACCGTTCCGTAGGACGGAGACACCTGGATCCTTGAAATCCATTAGCAGTGTGACGTGGAACTCAAAGAACAAGGTAAGCATATTTTTTCCAGCAGATTACTGGCTCTTATATTTCTTGGAGGGACAGAACAAAAGATAACACCACCGCATAATCATCAAAGTTTCCGACTGAGGTTTCCAGTAGTAGTACTAACTTTAGTCGTCTATAACAATCCGCCTAAGGAACGTTTTATTTTCAACATATAAACGCATCAGGTGCTTCAGGGAAATAGCCATTTGGTTCGAATTGTTCGGAATCTAACTCCCAGAATATTCAACAGGTGTAGACCTTCTGGTAGCCTAACTTCTGTCGGATAATGCTTTGCACATTACTGAAACTTATGTCGAGATCATTTGAGAGTGCACGAATGGATATGCGACGTTACGCTCTAATCGCATCATCAACTTCCCGCATGTTTTTGTCTGTAATGGATGTTTAGGACCTCCCAGATCATCTTCCATCTTGAATCGAATCGCGACCAGCACTGAACATAGAGCATCATTCCACAACGGTGGTTTCTGACAAGCATACTTCTCCATACATATTCTTCACTCTCCGATGGATGTCCACCGATCTTTGGCCTTCGGCAACCGAAAACGAATAACAGCACTTCGGTCCTACTTGGGCGCATTTGCTAATAATGTCGCCATTGTTAACGTTCATGCATTTTCCACACACTCTGTAGAGTCATTAGGATTTTTTTATGTGAGAGATGTGAAATATGAGCAATGCCCTCGCTGGGACTCGAACCTGACCTCTCAAATACGCGCCGAGTGTGCTGCAGTTACACCACGAAGGCATGCAAAAAGTGAGAGAAAATACCTAATGTACTCCCTATTTTAAAGGGTGACTAGGAGTTAGAGGACCTAGTCGCCAAATCCTGCTGGTGATGAAACATCGTCCACCCCCTTTTTAGTTCGGACACCACTGTAGATTCATTAGGATTTTCTTTTATGTGAGAAATGGGAAAAATGAGCAGTGTCCTTACTGAGATTCGAACCTGGACTCACGAATACGCACCGAGTGTACTGCAGTTACACCACGAAGGCATGTGGAAAAGAGGGAGAAAATACTTTATAACTCTTCGAAAATAGATGAATGCCGCAATAATTTCATACCAAGATGCCGGTGCTTATACACCAGCGTCCGCGACGCGCTAACCTGCATATACGCGGTAACTCTTAAACCAAAACCTTTTGATTGCCCCTTATAGAAAACTTTTTTCGAGCATTATTATGTTTTTTCATATGGAATACTTATAAATAGTTAATTAAAGTCAATAGGGATCATAATTGAACCTGCTGAAAATATACCATTGAGTTTATAGACAAATATGAATGAACATTTATAGGCTATGTTTATTGCAGAATATTGGTAACAAATTCAACAAACAAGTATTTCGCTTGAAGACATAAAGCAATTTCTAAATTAGAGACGAAGTTACCATCCCCAAGTTTCCCAGAAACGCATTATGAATTATTATGGAGAGCGTGAAGAACAGCAGTTTAGAAACAGATGGAATCAATCATTTATGGTTGGCAAGAATGGCAAGAATAAGTTAAATATTTACAGAAATCATATGTAGAAAGATCTTTCAAGTTGGAATATGAGCCTTCATTTATAAATTTCTTGATCCTATTAGTCTTGTCAATATTTATATTAAGACAAATTCAGTGTAAACCCATTTTCGTTTTATGAACAAAATTAGAAGTGAATAATTTTCTATTGAAGTTAACGCTGTGAGTAAACCAATGATGTACTGTTAAAAATTAGAAGTTTTAAAATAATTTTAAGTATTTACAATATTAGAAACATTAATTATAGGAATAATAATGCTAATTATTATAATAATCAAAATTTTATAAAACGGGCATTACATACCATCCAATTATTCACATTTACGAATTTCTTCATATATTTGGTTGCCAGATTTCAATCATTATTCTCCAATAGTGCACCTAAACTATAAATAATTAATTATTTTTCAGTTAACTGTGGTTTTTAAATTATCGATGCCTCAGGTAACTAATACAGTTCGCCCATCATATAAACTTATTAATAATTAAAAGCGAAGTCACATTTGTTAAATGTTGTTTGTGAGAACAACTTAATGACTCCCTTTCTTAATTGGCGCCATAGGCAACTGCCTATGTGGTCTATGCTTGCAGCTAGCTCTCTTGTTACTAAACTACAAAATGTTTCTTTCTATAGTTTAGTGACAATGTCTCCTCATATTAAATCACTATATATTGCCCATCAGTGGGCCGAATGGGTAATGTCGTTGAGCTTTAGCAGTTTGCGTTGTTGCGATTAATCTCATTTGTCTGACCTCATCAGAACAAGCCCACGAATTTATCGTGATTAGGAGTATAAGATTACGACTGCGAGAGACTGGCGAGAGCTTTATGCACCATATAAGTGATAGTATGGTTTTTCCCATGTTCACCCCAATTTTTAAGGAAGAGCTCCCTTAGAGATAGGTTCGAGAGTCTTTCACCCCTTTTCCTCTGTAGAGACACTAGGTATTTTTACGTCCTTGTATTAAGTAGAAAGAAAGTATTGTAATCGCGAAAAATTTTGGCTATCATATTTCAACGAAAATATCTATTTTGACCGCTATCGAATGCAATTTAACGATGATTTCGAGTGATATTCGTACGTAAGAACAGAATAAAGGACTCTTTTTCCAAAAAAAATTATAAAACTGATTTAAAATGGATTCTGAAGAGATATTTTCGTGCGTTTGTGCGTACGTACGTATGTATGTATGTATCTCGCATAACTCAAAAACGAGTAGCCTCAGAATGTTGAAATTTTGTATATAAGACTGCTATAACATGTAGATGTGCACCTCCTATTTTGGTTAAAATTAAGGCCTCACCAAAAGTATATAAATTTATGCATATACGTAGCGTATTCGGAAACTAAGTACCGTTTCATTCTAGCGCCGTCGCAGCGCTGTGGTAGGCGTCCCGCGCATGCGCACTAGTCTTTCTTGTTCACTGACTTTCAATTGTCGCCATTTTGGTTGCTCTACGTTGTGTTTTCAGTTTGCTGTGCACATTGAAAATGTTTAAGACAATTAGTTCTCCCGCTGACTGTGAGATTCGTGCCGTGATTAAATTTTTTAATGCGAGGAATGTTAAACCGGCCGAAATTTATCGTCAAGTGACAGAAGTTTACGGTGAATTCGCGATAAGTGATGGAATGGTGAGAAAGTGAGTAAAAATGTTTAATGCAGGTCGAACAAATGTCACGCCGAGGCTCGGAGTGGTCGGCCTTCCGTTGTCACCGATGATTTGGTAAGGAAAGTTGATGAAGCAATTCATGAGAACAGACGCTTCACAATGACAACTCTTTCAGAGGCATTTCCACAAATTTCACGTACTGTTTTGTTCGAAATTGTGTCTGACCGCTTGAATTATCGCAAACTGTGTTCCCGATGGGTTCCAAAAATGCTCACTGATGTTCACAAAACAAAGTGACTTGGTAGTGCCGTGACATTTCTCACACGGTACAGTGATGAGGGAGAAAACTTTTTAAACCAAATTGTGACAGGTGATGAAACTTGGGTGTGTCATTTCACACCAGAATCTAAACAACAATCGATGGAGTGGAGACACACTCATTCTCCGAAATAACAAAAGTTCAAAGTGACAATGTCATCATAAAAAATCATGCGCACTGTCTTCTGGGATAGGAAAGGCGTTTTGCTTAGTGAATTTCTTCTCAGAGGTGAAACCATTAATGCGGCACGATATTGTGAGACCTTAACAAAACTAAGGCGTGCCATTCAAAGCAAACGAAGAGGAATGCTCTGTAAAAGAATTGTGTTGCTCCATGACAATGCTCGTCCCCATACTGCTGGTGTTAATCGTTAATTCGACAGTTTCATTGGGAGCAGTTCGATCACCCGCCGTACAGCCCGGACTTGGCGCCGTCCGACTATCACTTGTTCCTGCACATGAAGCGCGAGCTTGGTGGCAAAAAATGGCACGATAAATGCTGTGGAGTCGTGGTTATCGAAACTGGCGGGAAGTTTCTTTGACGATGGTATACAAAAACTGGTCACCCGCTATGACAAGTGTTTGATCATTGGCGGTAACTATGTTGAAAAATAGTTTAAGACATGTATTTTCATGTAAAAATAAAATTGGATTCGAAAAAATTGTTTTACTATTTTTTTTTCAAAACGGTACTTAGTTTCCGAATACGCCTCGTATATATCTACTCTGTTACTCGGCTCAGTGAGCTCAGTCTTTTTTATTCTTATGTTGGTGGTAAGTTGTGCATTTTTTGCTTTAAAAATTATTGAATTATGTTGTTCTTATCTTCCTGTTGAGGTTTTTATGTCTTTAGTAAATCTGCGTGCAAACTTGTAAAATTATCAACATTTTAAAAGTTGTTTAAGTGCGGCTGAGTCTAATCATTTCTCTCTTGGCGGACATATTTGTTTATATTTGAAACGTAGGAGAATATTGGATTTGTTGCCAATGTAGAGAAACTAAGCTTCAAAAAAGATAACGCCTTCTTTTATTATTGCGAATTAAATCATGCTTTTAATTCACTCCAGAATTTATTCGAGGAAATATGTGTTTAAGATTTACTTCGTCATTTTTAATACAGATGTTTTGAGCTTTTATGTATTTTTGCTTTGTCGCGAAGTGAGAAGTGAACTAATTGAATGAGAAATACTGAATCGTCTGCGAAAAACTGTTTCTTTCCTTTTTTGTTTGTTTAATTTCTTTTACACATCGTTTTAGATTTATTATAGTATTTGAATAGAA
>KK120354.1:15339-26434 GCA_000611955.2 Stegodyphus mimosarum
AAAAAAAAAAAAAAAAAAACGAAGAAGATTATTCAAATCACGGCTAACTTAACATTCCATTTAAGTACCTATTTCTAAAAAACTTGCTTGTCTAAAATTTTACAAAATTAATATTCACTGTTGGGAAGATATTTCAAAACCACTGATAACTATAAACTGTTTTTAACACTGCTTTCAGTGGTGCGTCAGGAGTTTAAAGCTTGGACAAACACGATGAAAAATTTCAATTGTTCAATGATAAGGTCATCTTCAAAATATTTACCATTTCTGTATTTCTGAGAATTTATGCGAAAAAATCTCTTTCAGATGTCCTTGCTGCAGACGATCTCGTACTTAGATTGATGCTTCGATGTCGAGTGGAGCGTCAACTTCCTTCTGCTGCGAGTGACGTTACTAGCAGGGGAACTAGTTTGCACAAGAAACCGAGCTTGTGGTACAGCGCTCTTGTAATTATAGCGTGATATTTTGTATACTGCGTGCATATTAATAAAGGATTGGTGATTACCTATATTCTGCTGAAGAATGGTTTATACATGTTGTATAGCAAATTATACAGAAAATTACGCAAATACTGAACAATTGACTTGTTTTTATTTCCAAAGTGAGATTTTTTGTAAAAGAAATGGTTTCACCGGCAGAATTTCAATCCATCAAAACATTCTAAGGTAACTAAGATATTTATAAAAAAAATTGATCGTTTATAAATTTTTAATTGAAAGAAATACTATAATAGATATTCTATTTTGAATTCAATAAAATCTGAAGTTATGAACTAACAAATAAAATTACAGTTTACTAGTCATCAATGCAAAAGCATTTATTTTAATCTGTAATGAAATATGTTATTAATTAAAGTATGTTTGAATTAATAATGTATGAGAAGGAACTCATAAATGTTTCAAAGTACTCGCAAGCTTTTCATAAGGGTATTGAGTATATAACATTTTCCAGTTCTGTAAATTTATTTCTGAATGGAAACCTAAGGTCTTGCATGAGAACTGTATTTTCATTTTGCATAATCTGTTTGTAAGATTTCCTTGTGAATTTATACTGGTAGTCGATATTGAATTTTGTTTTCATCCTTTATTTAGGAAAAATATTGCCTTGAACTGGACATTCTAAGAATAATCGCGAAATTTGATGAGAAAGTAAGACCTCTTAAAAATAAATTTGGTTCGTCTAGGGTTTCGAAAGAATTCTTCATTCCTTCACAACTGTCTGGCTGCCCAAAACATTTATCAAGTAAATCTTCAGCTTCTCTAGAAAGTGCTGATGAAATGAGAGACAGAATTGATAGAATCAATTTACAGTTTGCAGATGTATTACCACTAAAACAATTTATGATTAAAAATATTTTTACACAATTTCGATTTATGTTGCACATAAAACCTTGGAAATTTACTTCCTAACACTTAGGCAATTATTTCAAAGAAGATAAAGTTATTTTTTTATTATTTGTACTCACTCAGCCTCGATTAACGAAGCTTCTGTAGTATTTTAACTTGAAATAATAGTAATATAAAATCTCTAGTTTTCTTATTGACAACTCAGGATTAAAAATAATAGACAAGCAATTGTCTTTACATAATAAATGATGTAAACAGTTTTTATATATGTTTTATTAAATATTTCTAAGCCATAAAATAAATATTTGTTTTCGAATGTTATAAAAACAGCTATTTCTGGATTCAGAATTGTCAACAGTGATGAAAGCGATAAACTGTAGCATCCATTATAGAACAACTTTCAGATCTTATTTGTAAAAAGGAAGGTATTCGTTACTCATCGCAAATCGATATTTTCGTCGTTATTTTATATTCTACTTGTCCCTATGCAAAAACATTTTTAGAATTGTCAGCAAGTCAGATTGTGGATATTTCTGAAACATAAAAATGTTGATAATAATTTTACAGTACTTTTTTAGCATATGATTAGGTAGTAGTCTTGATTGACCTAATTATGCAATCATTTTTAAGTTAGTATTCAAAGTTCAAAACTGCAAAAATTATATTTATTATGCTTAAAACTGTAATGAAACTGTAATATTTCGAATAAATAAAGTTTGAAGGGAAACAAATGTTTAAGTATCAAGCTGTTTCAATAAACTTTTTTGAAACTCATATAACATTTGCTATTGTTTATCAAGTACATACATTGCAACAAAATGTGGATTACTTAAAAGAAACCTAAAATTTAAAAATGAATTTATAGTAATTCATTAGAAAATACTTCGGTAAATGCTTTAAGTTTGATAATATAAAAGATGACACCCTCAATTAATATAATATTTATGTCGATAGGGGGGGAGAGGGACTTTTTGCACCATTAACTAGGTACGAATACATTCTTTGCTTTACATTTGCTACCGAACACGTTCTTTGCTTGTGACGTCACGATTGCAGTGCCAAGGCCTTGTTTCTTCGGTGATGACTTCTAGAGGAGATGTGGTGTGCAGTATCGTGGGATCTCCTGGGAAAGCTGCTTGTTCTTGACGATCGCATCATTGTCAAAGGCTATTGATAGACCACACACGCCCATGTGTTCAAATTTTGTATCTCGAAAAATGTATCGTGTATCAGAATGACAATGCAATAGATCATACCGCAAAACCCATGAACGCTTGGATTCAGGAACAAGAAAATGAGCTTTAATTTCATCTACATCCCGGATATTTTTCTGAGCTCATCACCACAGAGCATGTCGTAGGAAAGATGATAGTGTTGGAGAATGTAATTTCTTTCTCTGCCTGCGCAGTCAGAAAATTAAATAGTTTTGAAAGAAGGATAGCTTAAGGTAATTTTACTGATGGAGTAGGATTTGTTTTGGCCATCTGCCCCCCAAATCGCTGCAGTTTTGTCTCTCAAAAAAGGGATTACGTCATATTAATGCAACATTACACTTTAGATACCGGCGATTCAAATCTCAGCTGTCGAATACCTCAGATGTTTAGCTTTCATAGTTCAATCCCTGTAATATGCTTATACAATACTATTAGTATAAGGTAATCTCTTCCCAGCAGAAAAACTTTGAGCGTGTGACGTAACTGACGCAAAGTGTGTTCCAAAGCAGCTACTGTTTGCTCCCTTTGTGTGTTGCTTCTCCCCCTTTATGAGTCAAGTGAAGTCAATGAGCTAGAATCATGGATCTTATAAGAGATAAAGTAACCCAGTGGGCGGAGCGCGTGTCCGCAAGAAGGAGTAGGGACGATCTGGTTTACTTTAATACCGAAACCTATGGCGTTTGTATCGCATAACTTTTTTAATTATTAAATGCGTTATGCTGTATAAGTGATGACATTATGAAAATCACACGTTTTACAAATAAGATTTCATATATCTCATTAAAGCGCTTTTTACTGCATTTTGTGCATTGTTTCACGCGTAGTTCTTGTATAAACAACTTTACTTTGGTAAAACGGTAAAAACTCTAAACAGAAAACTGATGAATTTACTTCTGCGTACAGATTGATAGTACATGATGCTTTGAAATAACTAAGGCAAAATTAAACAAGATGTGATATATTTTTTTAAAATTTTATGAGCATGTTCAGGCAGTGGTTTTTAAAATTATTACAACATTAAAAGATCGTCATTTATTTGATTATATGATCATTAATTGTTAACATTACAATATGATCATATGATGATTACTTATTTTAATAATTCATAAAATTCTGAGCATAAACCTTTCTGAGTGTAATGGAAAAAAAAAAAATAAAAAGATAAAATAAAATCTGGAAGCACTCAGATTTTATATTACGCCCAAAGGGACGTTTTTTAACGTTTTGTGTGTTGCCTTTATTTATTGAATATCATGTTCTTTGCACATAAACTACATAAAATTCAATTCAACAGCAATATCACAAAATATTTGAAAACAGCATATCTGTAGAATTTCCGCGCTGAAGATAAAAATGCAATTTTTCGTACAGTGTTGCCATTTCTCGCTTTGAGCTCTTAGTTTGTTAATCAAAAATTCGTTAAAATTTTACAAAATATGAAATGAATTAAAACAAATTCGAAATTCGGCGGTTCAAGTGCCCATGTTCGGATGGAGGATTATGTTATTCAAAATGTCATGGCTCTAGATACCGTCGTTTTTTCACATTGCGAGAAACATACATGTATTTATACAGATTCTTCATTGTGAAACAGCGCAAAATGTCGTTTCGAAACTAATAGTCTTTCTAGGCTACCGGCCCTTTT
Organism: Stegodyphus mimosarum; assembly: GCA_000611955.2. NCBI lineage: Eukaryota > Metazoa > Arthropoda > Arachnida > Araneae > Eresidae > Stegodyphus > Stegodyphus mimosarum. The sequence continues at coordinate 19,545 of KK120354.1, forward strand.
GGACTAATAACTTAAATTCACAGTAAATAAAAAAAATCTTATGCCGAACTAAAAACAAATTTGACAAAAATAAAATACTAGCACAATTAATTATTACAGTTAAATACAATTTTAACAGTAGAATAAATGTATAAAAATTATTAAGGCGTTAAAAGTGTTTATCATTATTATGTATTATGAAATTTAATTGAAATAAAACTCCTTTATAGAAATTATTCTATAGCATTCACCTATAATTTTAAAAAAGCAGCACAATTTAGAAGTATAAACAAAAACTTTAAAAAATTCATTTTTAGGTATTTTAGTATTTTTTACTTATTTACACCAATAAGAAGCACAAAAATTCAAAGAGAAAATTGTTTGTTTGAAATTTTCTGTTAGTTCAGATTTAAAGTATTATTTTTTAAAAGAAGTAGTTACAAATTTCCTTAAGCGTAGGAAAAGATATAAAAATATACAGGCCTGAAAGTATGCAACAGCTTTATAATTATTTGGAACGTTAATTATGTTTGATAAATACGCTAAATTCTTAAAAATCAATCTCAGTTTCAAAAATAAAAATATGTAAACATTCTAATTTGTGAAATGATGCGCTACAACCAGCTTTTCCTTGACAATTATAGGCTCTGCAATAGCCAACCATCGTTAAGTTTCTGCTAGTCATCCCTACTCCTCCAGATGTGGTCAAGAGGACTGCCGGAAATGCGTCAGACGAGGGAGAGGCAGAAAACCCATTTGAGTTGGTTTCTTTCTTATAAAGTCTATGGCTGGAATATAGGGAAGAACAATAATCTTGTTTGTTTACTACTTTGACAATATATGCAGTGGCATGATGTCATCAAAACGTATGCCGAGCTCTCTGTACACAATATGTTTGTCGTGAATTTTAGCGTTCAGGAACTGATTTCAATTCTTAACGAGTGAAAAAAAATTACAACGTAAGCTTTCATTTAAAACATTTTTGTTTTAGATGGAAAGCTGCCTATCACTTAGAAGAGGAACACATAATTATGGAAATGATAAGACAGCTGAATGATTCGAGACAATTTTAGGCCTCTGCAAATATTAAGCTGCTCTTACGAAGACAGAACAAAATCTTAAAAAAGAGAAAGATATCTCCCCCCCCGTATGTTCACACTCTCTCAGTAATGCATTCATGCAAAATGAATATGACTGTTAGGTAGTGGAGTTCGGAGTTGGAAGTTGCCCCAATTGCTGAGCATTTGCTTTGCAGCAAACAGTATACAGAAGGCTTAATATGTTAAACTCTTAAGGCTTAATTTTACCTTTAACGGTAGAGATCAATAATTTGAATTTCAGAGCGCTTGAATCGATATGGAGAACATTAGAGGCGGAATCGTGAACAATGAGCCTGTATTCTCTTCAGTGAAGAGTCGAAGTTTAGCTTAGTTTCTAATTCTAAACGTGTTTATATCTGAGAGGAATCATAAACATGAAATACCTAAACTGTATCAAAATTAGAGAACAGCATCGTTACATTGTTGAAAATGGGACAATATGAGAATGCCCATCATCAGCATAAGTAATCCTTGCACATATTCGGTAAATATACATGTTTTCACAATGATATTGAGATGAAGGCTTTCATCTCTATGTATAGCCTTTTAGAAGCGCATTTGTACCTAACTACCTTTCATCGCTTCCTGAATAATGGTCTATATCTGATCCAAACCGGACAAAATAATTTTTTTCTTAGTGATGGGGAAGTTATTTTCATAAATGTCAGGGCAGGAAAAAACGTCTTCTGATATGCTATAAACAATTATTACTATCTCTTGCACTTGGACGAAATGTTTACTCAGTGAATACACAGTGAATGTAGTTTGTGAACTACATTCACTGAGTATATTACTCACTGCATATATTACTCAGTGAAATGTTTACTCGCGAGGTTGTGAATCAAAATGACACAGAAAGAAATCAAAGAGCACCAACCTTGAGGAAATCTAATTCATAAATTTCTTGAAACCGTTTTCGAAGTGCTTGAAAATAGGTTAAAATCCCGCACGTCTTAAGAAAAGAATTAAAATATTGTGACGCGTAAACGAAACAAGTGAAGACACACTGAACGGCATCAGTGCATCAAGTAGCATTTGGTGACTTGCTATTCACTGATGATACGTGCTTAGCGTTAATTTCTTAAGAAATTTTTCAATTTCTTTTCAAAACATATTTTTCATCAATGATTTATTTATTAGGTCTTTTTCATCAATCATTTATTTTGGATGTTTTGCCTTTTCATATTTTATATATCTCCAGGAAATAGTTTTCTCTTCTTCTTCCACGGAGAATAGATATTGTCTTACTTATAAACAGTATTTCTCTATCACTGATGAAGAATTTGCGAGAAGAACCACAATAACGCAGAGATGGATATGCGCAGGATTCCGAAATTTGATAGAAATACTGGGAGTATGGAAATGTGCTTATCGAATGTATTTTTTTCAAAATTTAATTTAGTTTTTTGTTTAACGGTGAAACAAACTGTTACGGGTTTCTCGCACATATCTTCGATTTATTATACATAATCAACTGGAAGAAATGATCATAGAATTTCATTGTTTGCATCGTCGGATAGAGCAGAAAAAATCCTTTTAAGTAGTTTAGTTTGAATTTCTAATATAAGTTAGGAAGGTTTGGCGATTTTTCCAAAAATAGTTCGATTTTTTCCATAATTATACCTCTTATGAAGTTTTAGCTCTCGCAGCTTAAAATGTGAAGTTTTATGTCATCATGTAATTTTCGCAGATTATAAGAATATTTTTCACCGTCTTTTAGAATGGCGGGCCCACCAGCGGCCGAGCTGTAAAGACGCTGAACACTGGTAGTTCGGTCCGAGGTTCGAATCCCGCGAACAGGCTGGCTGGATGGGCGTTTTCGTGGTTTTCTCCATGTGTAACGTGTATACGAGCCAGTTTTCCTTAGAAATTCCTCCACGAAGACATCCCTCCCTTTAGGCAGATAGCCCTCGTATGCTTTGCCATAATTGAATAACCTAACCTAAGCTTTTAGAACGGCGATCTCCAAACACTTTTGATCGCGTACCTCTAAAACGAAAATAAATAATTATAAATTACTCCCTGTATAATATAAATATAATGTAGTATTATAGTATAGTATTAGTATTAGTAATACAGTGGTGAGTAATATAGCTCCTTAATTTGAACTCAGAAGCTCGCAGAAAAGTGTTCGAATTATCCGATGTTAAGAGAAAATATACTTTAAAAGTGTATTACTGAGAAAAATCTCCTAGTATGTATAATCCCCGAAAATATATTATACTCTGCTAAAATTAAACATATTAAAAAGTACTAAAGACTAACCTTAATCATAAAATGAAGCAGAACATATGCAGTAGATTTTGAACTTTAATAAAAAATATGAGTTACTCTTTTGGGAAAAACTGTTAAATGGATCTTTAGTTTTGTTTATTATGCTTACATTTTTCAGGCAGCTTCTCGATTGGAAGAAAACATTTTAGTTCATTGTTAGAGGAGAGTTCAACTTTAATAAATGATTTCAAAGTTTTTACAGAGTCTTTTATGGCATGATCATTAGGACGTTTAACAGTGTCTGCAGTCTCATCTGAATCTGATAAGGTTTTCTCTTTCTCATCTTCTGGGATAATTTTTATTATGTCATTGTCGCTCAGTTTCCCACAGACTTCCAAGTTTTCATCTAACCTTACATAATCAGAAAAAGTAACGTTATCCCATTTAATTTTTTTTTAATTCAGGAAAAGCTCTATCAATATCGCCACATTCTTCGACATTATTCTTCTCTTCGGCGTGCATGAATTCAGCCTGATGAAAGTAATTACTAGTTATGCTAGGGCGACGCATAATAGATCATTTATAGTTGTTAGAAGAGTTATGTCGTAGTTTTTTCCACAATCTAAAGAAAAAATGATTTGCTGTTTGAGTTTCTTACGATAATTTGTTTTAAGGTTCTGGATGATTCCTTGACTCATTTGCTGTAGCTTAGCAGTTGTGTTTGACGCAAATATTCAACTTCTGTGGAACTCAGTTTTGGAAGGTTATTGTAGCAGCTTGCGTTATCCACACAAATGAGAGAATTTCACGCTTTTCCATCTTTTTTATCTATTCCTTTTATAACCAGTTACTGAAGATATCTCGTGCCATCCATGCTTTTGTATTGGATGCATAACCAACTGGAAATATTTGATTTCTTTTAAAAATATAGTGGAATCTTGGAATTTCCAGTTACTAATAATTTAAGCTTTTCGGTTCCATCCATATTAGCACAAATTAAAGCTGTAATTCTCTGCTTACTGCTTTTACCTCCTACGCAAGCATCCCCTTTAAAATATAATGCCTTGTTTGGCAAGAGTTTATAAAAAAATGCATACGCATTAAAAATATATTTCGGTAGGTAAGTAGAGAAAATCTCTAGCAGTTTCCTACCAAAATTAGTGCATACGTCTTCGCTTACATCAGAGCTTTGGCCACATACAGTTTTATAAGAAATACTCTGTCTTGACTTCGTTGAGTCATTAGGTTATTTTGAAGCGGGAAATGTGAAAAATATGCTCGTGCAATGCTCTCGCAGGACTCGAACTTGGATCTTTCGAGATACACGGCGAGTGTGCTACCGTTACACCATGCAGACATGCTGGAAGGAGGGAGAAATTACCTTATATCTTCCTCCTTTTAAAGGGCGACTGAGGATTAGAGGACCCAATCGCCAAATGCTGGTGGTGACGAATTTCTGTTCACCATCTTTTCAGTTCGAGAGCCACTGTAAAGGCATTATGTTATTTTGAAGTAGGAGATGTGGAGATCGTGCAGGACCCTTGCCGGGACTCGAATCTGAACTGTTTGAAATACGCGTCGAGTGTGATATCGTTACGCCACGAAGGCATGCTGGATTGAGGAGGAAAATACATTATAACTCAAATCCAGAAAGCCATCCATCATTGCATTTAAAATCTTCAATATCCATTCAGCTTGCCAATTCATTAGCATTCGTCTGTAACAGTGGTCCATTTACCGGAAAATTTCGAGATCTAGCTTGCTGGAACCATAGCAATAGAGCTTTTTCTTGGACGCTTGCGTTCTCATCTGTTTCCTCCCTCTAGCAAATTTAGATTTTCCCTATGAATCTAAAATTGATTCCTTGTTTTTCAAATCAGTTGAAAAGGTATTTTTTTAATTCCATAGTCAGCTGCTAACTTTGGTTTACATTCGCCATCCTTTACTTTCTTTAAAATTTCTCCCTTTGTCTCCTAACTTAGAGTTTTGCACTTTTCACCTGTAGAGATCCTGAATTTTTACACTATCATATCACACACTGACGAAGAAAAACTAGAGTTCATTAACTTGTCTACATTGCAGGTATAACTGACGCATTTGGTTAGAATTTGTAGTAAAGACAGGTTTTTCCGAAATTCTAAGAAAATTGATAACAAATAAATAAATGATTCTCTCCCATCTCGACCCATTCATAAAGGGTTCTGAATGAATCTTGGTTAGGCCAAGGAATTTTGTCCGTTAGACACTGATAAGAGGTGGAGAATAGGACAATAGAAACCAACGTTTAGCGGAAATAAAGTAATAGTAAATAGTAAGTTTTATGTAAAGAGGCTAATAGTAAGTGCTATGTAAAGAGGCACAGGCATGCAGGCCTGCGCCTCTTTACACAGAAAAGAAGTGCAGATGATTATGACACACAAAATAATAAATACAGTGTGACTTTTCTCCGTTAAACGAGGAAAGAGAATTTTTTTGTCAAATGTTTAGTTCGAATTAACCGAAGTGATAAAAATTTAGTTCGAATTAATGAGATACTTTTAGAATTAATTCCAATAGAAGTTTTTGGGAGGCCTTTAGGTTAGTTCGAATTAACTGAAGGTGTGAATTAACCGAATTCAAATTAACGAGAGTCCACTATATTATTATAGTATAATTAGTATAGTATTAGTATAGTGTAATAAATAAATGTAACGTAATGCCATGCATGCGCTTGGAAAGTAGTGCAATTATGATGTTGAGCTCCCCAGACGATAGTGAAACAAGACACAACGAGCAATAAGAGGATCTAGCACTCATTATACACAAGAGTGCTTTCGCAAGTGATCGTGAGCCTGCTTCTCTGACATACCCCCAAGTATCACTTCACGTAGTCCCCGTGAAGTGAGGTGTCTTCCGCGCATCTTACTTTGGGGATCAAAAGTTTAGAATAAGTATCATCAAAAAATATTAATTAGGCAATTTTCTAGAATCTTTTATGATCGAGAACTTGGTTTGCGAATGTGAAAAGGCAAGCGCAGTTTTGATCCAGGCAGATTGCTGTCATAGACCTTCAGGGTTTCCGTGAGATTACATTATTCCCATTTAATTTTCCCCCTTTTTACATTAATTTTACTCGTATATTTAATGAATCAGTATTTTCCTTCCTTAAAAGAAATATTTGCAAAAAAATTAGGCTTACTACAGAAGATTTCTGCCATTTCATAAGCATCTTTATTTTTCTTTACTATTTTTCCTTTTTTCCATTTCAGGTTACGTTTGCAATTTAGCGTTTTGTGTGTGCATTTAGTGAGTGTTTATTAATTTAATTTTTTTCTTTGCTACAAATTTTAAGAGTGGCGCATGCCAGATGGAAGACTAGATGTTCAAATGGCTGATTGAATAAGGTTTAGCAAGAGAATAAATAAGAATAAGATGAGATGCAAATTCTTAAATATTCTAATTTTTAAATTCCTTTAACATAGGATCTATAACCCTTAATTACGGGCAAACTTTCAATTGTCTATAGGAATATTATAAAAAAATATATACGAAACTCTTTATAGAGTTGCCGCTAATTGCCAAAGTGTATTTTCTAAAGAACATTTTAGACTGCGCAAT